>CAJQZP010000410.1:2875000-3475000 GCA_907164705.1 Parnassius apollo
ATAACAGAAGAGGGCAGTGTTTTTAGTGTTTGGGTGCATAAAATTAAAAATAACAACTTCAGTCGACTTGTCACGAAAGTGTTTCGGAGCACCAGCAATTATGTTGTAAGTATTTCGTATTTTTTTAACTTAATTGTTAGATTATTGTACATCAAAATGAACTTTAGAATTTGTACTTAGTGATAATATTTGTGCAATAAAGTTTCACGAACTAAATCGGCTCTAATTTGAACTTCAAAATATTGTTGTTACCAAAACAATGACGTCTTTGTAATTCACAGTCGCTAGTAGTCTTGTTTATGATTGATTTACGTATTATTCAATGAAGTAATAGTGATTAAATTTATAATAAACATACTCATACACTTTTTTAGTTAAAATATATTAAAATGTCAAAGGATTCACAATTAATATCAATGTGTTCTTCAGGTTTTTTCGTATGGCTAGTGCGGTATCCAGGGACGTTACAACAAGTTATAAATAAGGGTCTCTATAAACGAGGAAGTGTGTTTTCAATATTTAATACTGCTTGATGTTATCACGTGTTTTATTTTTGTTGTAATATATTGATTGTATTGATTAATTTTCACACTTGTTTCGTGTTTCGAAAATGTTATTTGCACACTTTTACTGTATTTGAAATTTTAATGTTTTTGTATTTTTGGGTTTTTTACTTTTTTGTGATATTTTTTTTGTTCTAATTATTTCACAAGCCAACAATTTATTCCTCGAAACTAAAGTTTTTGTTTCTCCTTTAAAATTTACTTCGTTTTTAATACGATTTTTTTCTTCAGGGACGTCGATTTAGCAAATAGTTTTTATCATTTTAAGCCAAAATTATAAATCATTAAAATATTGCCAAAATTATAAATCATTCAACCTTATCGTGTAAAGAGAAAGCCTTAGACGGGCGGCCATCTTCTTCAATTTGAACGACGCGCGACGACTCGGCAATTGTCAGGAGGCCGCCGCCAAATTGCAAGGAGAATGTATTTTGATTTGATTTGTTTAGCTACTTAGAAACATTCGTATATCAAGATATTAGCATCATATTAAAGGGAAATGAATCTAGTTTTTCTTTTTAGTGTTGTGTTGGTAAAAATTACTATATTTTATGCTTACGAAACAAATTTATGGAAAGTTTTTTTATTTTCCACTCGGGAATTGACATTAAACCTTATTTTAAGTATAATAGATTATCACTATCGATTTTTCAAATAGATAAGTTCAATCTATAAACTTCTAGCTAATTTTCAATATTTTTATCTTTAATGTAGCTATTATATTTTAGCTGTTACAAAGGTTTTTGTGACAGATTCGCGCGGCTTGAGGCGGCGAGTAGTCGGACGTTTGACGCATATTTACCAGCGCGGGACGGACGTTAGAGTGGCTATAATACATACATAATAGAACGGGGGAGTGGGCGGAGCCCGTGTAGCCACTAACATGTTAATTCACACGTATAAAAGTCAACACGAGATGTGTTTTGAACTTACAATCGTTTCCAAATTTCGCATCCAAATTATTTAGGAAATGCCAAATTGCACGCTATTTACAAATAAATATGTATTAAAATCCGTCTGTGAACACAGCGAATTGGGTTTGTAGTAGTGATAATTGATAATACGACGTAATTGCTTGTATGTGTGCTCCCGGTGACGCCTATCCGCGAACAAAATAAGGTTGACAGCCATTCTATTGTGTATTATAGTATTCTATGATCCCAAGTTTGATCCCCATCCAACCCATCCATCCATTAAAAGCTCTCAAAAATCCACGGTTAAACATAGGCTTCCCCCATACCTTGCCTCATGGGAGGGATTTTGCTAGTTACCATGCTTGGCAAGATATTCTAAATCTAACGCCATAACTACACAGCGATCTCCTCCGGTACCACAGAAGTTGTTTATGGTAATTTACATACTGAGTAATCAAGGTTCTTACTGTACAGAAATAAATTGTAAGGAAACCTGTATGCATGTATACAGAAAAATATTTCACATAACTTGCATCCATTCACCTATGAATTAATAATTGACTCTTTGGTATACTGTAATGAGTTATTCATATATTATAGAGGCGGTTTTTGAACAACTAAGCACACAACAAAACAGTACAGTTACAGTTTTGCTTTATGAATCTCAATAACGCAAATACTAACCTGTCACACAAGCCGTCCATCTCGGCCAGTAGCGTACCAACCACGCTGGTGTGCACTTGTTCCTGTCGCACGCTACGTACAGGGGCCAACGCGTCGATCTCGTCAAAGAATATTATCGACGGCTTCATTTTGTTAGCCTTTCAAAAAAAGTATAATTCAACGTTACTTTCGTAATTGTAGCAAATAAATGACATCTGTGTGACTCGATGGATGTAGACGACATTTTGACAATGTGAAAAAATGACCTCAAAAAAAATGGGGTGTTCAATAAAACTGCATGTTCTGTTTTATACGAAAAACAGTTTTTATAAAATAACTTTTAAACGCCTTTACCGATCGATTTCAAAAACTAATCAGCTCTTAACCTCAAAAAATGACTCGAATGCCGTTTGGAAAATAAAAATCTGTTCAATCGTTTGTGAGATATCGAAGGAGGAAGAATTTGAAAAAAAAAACTTTTTTTAACATAACTTCGAGATTTCGCAACCGAGCAAGTTTGTGCTTCTTACATTATTTGTAGAACTTAAAAAACTGCGTCGAATGCCGCTTTGAACATGAAAATCGATCTATCGATCTATAAAGAACAAATTTTTGAAAAATTGATTTTTTAAATTACTCCAATATTTCATATTCAACATAATAATTTGGTAAAATTCGGAGCGCTTTGCATTTGAAATTAGAGGGAAGTTCCAGGGATGGCCTACAAGGGTCAACCAATTTTTTTATAGGTTATAGAGAGAGATGGTGCCATATAAATTTAAAGAAAGGATTTACGACGACATTCGAGCTTATAATATTGCTTAGCTCACTCGAAAGGGTCAAAAACTACTTTTAATAAAAAGTAAAAGGTGACTTCAAAGAACTAAACAAAAAAACTTCAAGCTTCCACATAATACTTCTGAAGTCTGGTCTTTGATACTTCTATACAGTAAGTCTTGGCACTGGCTTTTGAAGCTAAAATGTGGAAGTTATTTTATTGTTTAGTTTTTTGCAGTCAGCTTTTATTTTTATGTACGAAATATCTTTTTTTTTTCTACATTATTCTCTGTTTTACATTAGTCTTTAAGTTTTAATACATAAATCAAGAAATTTTAAATGCTTGTTTAGCACTAGAATATTATGCTTTAGCTCTCTTCAAAATGCACATTAGAGGTTATTATAGGTTTCCATTAATGTTAGTTATAAAGAAAAAATGTATTTCATGTACCTGTTGAAATAATAATTTAAGGTGTCTCTCACTCTCGCCAACCCATTTTTTCAAACAGTCCGCCCCTTTCCTCATGAAGAACGCCACCTTCCTGCCTCCAACTAAACTACACTCATTGGCCAATGCCCTCGCCAATAAAGTCTTGCCAGTGCCGGGTGGCCCATGGAACAAAACACCTTTAGCTGGCCTTGTTTTGAACTTGTTGAATAGGTCTGGGTACATTAAAGGAAATAAGACCATCTCACGCAAACATTTTATGTGCTCTTCTAGGCCTCCCACCTGTTGACGATTAGTATATTTTTAAAATCATTGAATAGTAGTGACACTTATTTTCTCTAAATATTATATTTAAATTTTATTTAATTAACGCTCGGCGGGTCTGCAACACCCTTCAGTTGTCTACATCCCCCGTATTCGAACTAGACGGTTAACTTCATCGTTCCGGATACCTGAAGCGATGCGCAATGCGTAGACGCTTTCAGCAGGACGTCTCGATTTTAAGCTTGAGAATGCCCCGCGTAGGACAGAAACAGTTTAGCTTTTTGAGGATTTCTCGACGGAGTCTAGTAACTGACATTTCAAGTTTGTGTTTGTTTCTAGTAATTAAAGTATGAATGACTTTGTTCTTATCAAAGTTATCCATGCTTTTATGTATTTATGTACATACATAAAAGCATGGATAACTTGCATAAGGAATGGACTTGCATAACATAAATATATTGCGATGCTAAGGTTAATACATTTATTGCTCAAATTTTTTATCTAAGAGACTATACATTTAAGTTTTAATAGCCCATATTTGGCACTCTTTTGCCTTTTGGTTTTTTATTTAGTTGCAGCATTAATAAGTACAAACATTATCATATTTATAATGGTGGATACAGCTTATAAAGCAAGCAATGACAAAATACATAGAAGCTGATATAATTATTCAAATATGTCTTTGAAAATTTTGATATTATTGACTTCTTTTTTGTAAATACTTCATTATAGTGTAGTATGAAAATAAATCCTAAATTTACTTACAGACGTAAACCTGACGCTTCCATCGACTTCGACCGGTTGTATATCCCTCAGTGCTCTATCAGTCTTCTTATCATCCATAGATTTTGATTTTTGCCTAAAAACATGTTACAGCGTAAACAATAAGATCTACTTTTAAATTATTAATTTGCATACGAGGGAGCACACACCTGCCCTTAGTTTTGTTTTTCATAGAAACATTTAGGTCCTCTTCTGTGTCGGAACTAGTTGTACTACTACTGCTACTGCTGCTTGATGGTGACTGTGCTGCAATTTTAAATGTTACGTCAATGCAAAAGTTCATTCGAATAAGCCAACTTCAGTTACATTTTACAGGGAAGTTGAAAAATCTTGACTTCTGCCTGATTTGTTAGTTAACAATCTATACTACCCTTAATCTCACATTAATTTTTTTAACGTATCATACATTCAATGATCACATGTTCAAATTAATATCTTCATAAAATATTTAGGTCGATACTATAATAGCCGCTATTAATGGCTTTAAATAATAAGGTCTTTTTGACCGATGCCTTTACGAGAAAGTGCCAGCTGGTACCATTGTCACCATGATGGACATGCTGATTGGGAGCTGATGATACACTTATAGTTTCCGCAACAAAAATAACTATTTGGTACAGCATTGAGAGGAGAAAGCCTTCGCTATCCACGCATCCCCAGGCAAGGCTGCCTTGTTGGTCTAGTGGTTGTAATGCTACTGATCATGAGATTTCAGGTTCACTGTAATGAGGAATGAATAAAAAAATATCATAAAAATATTGATTAATTTGCAACCTTCCGCTAACTTAATACAATGATGTGTCTTACCTGGATTGAAGAGCACCTCCCGCCCTCCCTGAATTACGTGTACTAATTCCGTCACCATTAGTCCCAGTTCCAATACTACCGGCACCACTACTTCCAACACCACTATTCCTACCAGTGGAGTCTACATCACCTGAGGATGCCTCGTGTAGAGGGGAAACACGTGTCGTACGTGTTTCGCCTCTACACGAGGCATACGTATTATCGTCGATGGTGTCTTTCCCGGAACAGTGGTGTTGGAAGTAGTGGTGCCGGGAGTAGTGGTGCCGGGAGTAGTGGTGTTGGCAGTAGTGGTGCTGGAAGTAGTGGTGCCGGGAGTAGTGGTGTTGGGAGTAGTGGTGCTGGGAGTAGTGGTGCTGGGACTAGTGGTCACGGAATTAGTGCACGAAATTGAGGCAGGGCGGGAGGTGCTCTTCAATAGGTAAGACACATCATTGTATTTAGTTAGCGGAAGGTTGCAAATTAATCAATATCTTTATTATAATGGATTTTCGCAAAGTAACGCCTGAGTCTATCAACTATCAAAAAATATCAGTAATATAGTTTTTCTTTCAAGGAATTTTCAATAGCAGCCCGGAGACACGAAGTTGACAGTGTCCTCGGAAAGTACATAAAAGCCGTTGGTTTTGCGCTTGATTTCTCTTCGGTTATATCGGATTATTGTTTCATCAGACTATGAGAATAGAGAGTGCACTGCAGTGAGAGTACTTTCGCGTACGCTCGGGCACTATAATCCTGTGCTGCGCAGATGGCTGGTTTCCTTTGACACTCGGTGTGACCAAAATTCTGTCTACAGGACATTACTATTCCGATAAGGGAAGGCTATGATACAAAATTGTAACAGGCAAATAAAGTTCTGGCACAACAGAGCTACATATAATTTTATTAAGCAAATTGTGTGTAAATGTATGTTGATAACTTACATCGAATAGTTTTTCTCCGAAGAATTTTCGGTTTCCTCTCCCTTAAACTGTATGGTTTCTTCCTTATAGTGAATGTTTTACCTAAAACATTTAGAACATTTTGTCGCTTTACTTATATAAGGTTTTCATCTGAAGCGTGTTTGAAGTCATACACGTGGTCAGAATAGTCATATGTAATGTTCTGTTAAATTAATCAAGGAAGTTTTGTAATTTTATAAACGATATTAGCAACACTGGTTAATGGAGGGGATAAAAGAATGGCTGGAAAACACACGGCGAAACTAGTGAGTCTTGGAAGAGCATTGGTAGGCGTTTCTTGTCGTGTCGTCGTTTAGTCTTAAAAAACAAAATGATCTGCGTTTCAATCCTGCATACCGAATTAAAGAAAAGCTTACACTTTAAAAAAAAAGATTACTACCAACAACAGAATAAAAATTTTGTATGCACTGTATGTCAACTCAAGTTGATATGATATATGTTCAATGCTTTCAGTTAAGCTTATTTAAATGTTGCATTAGAAAGGATCCCACTTCCATGTGTATTCTGGAACATTTTTAATTAATATATAACATAAACATACCATAAACACTCACGCCTGTCACCCAGAGGGGTAGCAGAGACTATAGATTTTTTTTTTATAGAATAGAGTGACAAACGAGCACACAGTCCACCTGATGGTAAGTGGTTGCTGTGGGCCAGAGACATCTACATCTATCCTTGACTACGAAACAGAATGCAGATACGTTGTCACTCGTGAGGACTTAGGTGGAATTTCTCGTTTCCAGTAAAAAGGGTCTACGGTTCTCTACACTAACCATACGAAACACAGCAGCATTAAGCTACTATTTGACGCTGGTATTCTGTGAAAGCGTAGTTCCTCCACGGTCAAGCAGACCCAAAAAAAAAGACTTCCATTTGGCACGATCCTGACACACCTCTCTCGCCTCCTTCACATCCATATACCCACGCATACATACTCGTCGATTAAGGGTACTCCCTAATTTGGCCAGTTTTTAATAAATCGCCAATTTGGTCGATAAATTTTCGCCTAGGACGTCCCAAACAATGTTACACGATAGAGTAAAAACATTAATATCAAACACAATAATAAATTAATATAAGTATACCTTACCTCTGCCCCTAGTTTCTCTAGGCGCGATTTCAACAAAAGCCTGTTTGGGTTTCCTCGTTCGTTTGGAGCGGCGTGGTTGCCTGCCCAGTGTCAACTCGCTACACGACTCCGAGGACGACGATTCTGAGGCTGTAATAATTTATTTCTTTTGTAGGTAAGTAGGCAGGTCGGACTTTGCCTAAAAAACATCGAGTAAACCTAGGTTTACTTCTCACCAACTTTGCATTAGTGTCCAAGCTAGAAAATCATACCCGAACCTCTTAACTTTAATTGCGTTTTATATTTTATCCAACGTGACACGTAAATTTTATTAAAATATAAAAGGAACGCTTAATTTTGTAGTTTAAACAACACAAAAATAAATATATCAAAAAAGTCTATCAAATAAACAGCATATTTTGACTTTTGACTAAATGACGTATGTTATCAATGTCAATAGGGGATTAAAGAGGTTTAGCATTTTTAAACTTTTTCATTAAAATTCTTTAGCTTTATTTAATTTACTACCAGGATGACCGAGCTTTCCTCGGTATTTTTTATTTAGGAAATTATATTTAGATAGAAATTACATACTTATGAAACATGAAGAATATTTTTTGATCTTACCGACATAATAGAAAAAACTGAACTGGTTATTTGAATAAAAAATCATGTGTGCAATTAGTTTATTTTAAATTTTCGTATTTTTAAAAAAAATACAAAAAAAAGGGCTCGAAATAATAGATTTTCTCACACCCGGCTTCCAGCTATATCAGGGATTATACTGTTTCTGATATATCAGTAGATACAATTTTTATGTTAATATTTATTTCGTGTTTTTTAATCTCAATAGTGATAAGCAAAATTCTCAATTATTTCCTTAGGGGTACAAAGGATCTGACCTTAGTAGAAAATATTTAGACAGTGGAAAATACTCAGACTCTATTTATTTATTTATACTTTATTGCACCATAATAAAGGTGAGGTTGTTAGGTAAGTTAATGCCACGGGCAGATGATTTGTGTAGTAAATGTATGTGGTAAGGTAATTGTTAGGTAAGCTTATGTTTTTCTTTTAAGTAAATGTTAAATTGTAAATTAATTATATCTCAATGATAATCTTCGCTTTTAAATTATGATATATCATTGTAATTTTCAGAAAAAAAATAATTAATAGAAATAAAAAAATAATATTCTAAATATAGGATATTAGCAAACTAAATCACTGACATTATACAATATTTAAATTATTGATCATTGGTATATATTGAGGAACTTGAAAGATACTTAAATTATATGGACATCGTTTGGAAAACAATAAAAAAGATTGTTAATAATTCGTTAATTTTTGAAAGTAAATATTTTGCACAAAAACTTTAATTTTAAGCCAGTCTTTGTTTTCCAGCAAATCTCCGTGTTCTTTGAATATTTCACATTCATGTTTTTAGGTAGTTGTTTATTTTTAATGTGTAATTTGAAAAAAAATTCCGACGTCAAAGGTACTAATGTTCTTTTCTTTCCTGTTTTTATTTTATTTTTGGTATTTAATACCTGTGTTACCCGTTCGGTGACGCATGGTTTAGAAGTCCGAATACCGGATGGTCCAGCCTGAGATAAATAGTTTTGACTACGCATTTGTTGAATGCAATCAGAGTTGACAGTTTCGATTAGCTTACAATCATAATCGAGTATTTGATCGTTATCAAGAACCTCTTCATCTAGCTCTTTATTCATATCTAAATCGATCTCTTCGAGAGTCTTTCCTTTGAAAGCATCTGCTTTACTATCTTCTATAACAATAAGAAGTTTCGATACGTTAGTAGTTTGGTATACTTCATCAGGCAATCTATAAGTTTTTTTTTTGTTTTTTTAATTTATTGTAACAGAACCAACAGCATTTTGTAACATTATAAAATTACTAAGTATTTACATTTTCTACTACCAATTACAGGTTCTTACTTTATAAAAAAAACAATCTTCTAACGTATCGCTACAACTGTGTGGAAATAATATAATACAGGGTTATTTTTAAAGAGTAGTCATCACGCCATTACGCATTTTACAAAATACAGTGCATATATGTACATCTACTAGTGTTTTGTTTTGTAAATATTTATTTGTGTGTGTGTGTGTGTGCGTGTATGTGTGTGTGTGCGTGTATGTGTGTGTGTGTGTGTGTGCGTGGGTATGTGTGTGTGTGCGTGGGTATGTGTATGTGTATGTGTGTGTGTGTGTGTATGTGTGTGTGTGTGTATGTGTGTGTGTATGTGTGTATGTGTATGTGTGTGTGTGTGTATGTGTATGTGTGTGTGTATGTATGTGTGTATGTGTGTGTAGTGTGTATGTGTGTGTGTATGTGTGTGTGTATGTGTGTGTGTGTGTGTGTGTGTGTGTGTGTGTGTGTGTGCGTGCGTGCGTGCGTGCGTGCGTGCGTGCGTGCGTGCGTGCGTGCGTGCGTGCGTGCGTGCGTCTGCGTGCGTGCGTGCGTGCGTGTGCGTGTGTGTGTGAAAGAGATGTGGCATGTTTGTACGTGTTATTTTTTTAAATTTATATTACTTGCTATTTCTTAAAATTGAGATTATTTCTTTTTTTTATGGAAGCTTTACTGTCGTGGAAAATATCAATAGTTGAAAAGTTTTTCTTGTAGCAGTTAAGTGTACGACTAATGACAGAATTTTGAGCATATTTAGAGCGACTTAAAGGGACATGAAATAGAGATGTATGTCTGGTACGCTTCGAAGGAGCATTGAATTGTAGGAATTGAAATGTCAATTCAGGACTATCAATTTTATTACTACAGATGTCATGTAGAAACAAAATTTGTAGAAGTTTACGTCGGTCCTTTAACTGCAATAAGTTATGGTGATAGCAAGATTCCTTATAACTGCTTTTTTATGTTGTGTACGATAATTTAACGCCTTAATAAATTTACATTGTATTTGCTCTATATTCTCTATATAAGACAAATAATGCGAATTTCAGACATTACAACAATACTCCAAAAACACTTCTTACATAAGAATAATACAAAATTTTAATGCATTCAGAATCTGAGAAAGAACGGGACACTCTTAGAACAAATCCTAAATTTTTATACGCTTTTGCAAGCATTGTCGTGACATGATTAGACATAAGCATTTTGGAATCAAAAATAACACCAAGATCTTTGGTTTGGTAGATGCGTTCCAAAGGTATGTTATCTAATTTATATTGATATTCAATTTGGTGTATTTTACGAGTGAAACTTATTTGATAACATTTTGTTATATTAACACTAATACGGTTATCATGATAGAAGAAACAAAGCTGGTTCAAGTCTTTCTGAAGTTGGAGTGTATCTCAATCAGATTTAATATATGCGTAAATTTTAGTTTCGTTCACATACATAAGAAACTTTGAAAACTTAAAGCAGTCTACTATATTATCATACAAGTATGATGCATACAGTAACGGACCCAATATGGACCCTTGAGGGACTCCAGATGAGACATCCACGAAATCAGAGCGATATCCAGCTATTACAACAGCTTGAGATCGGTTACGTAGATAGGACTCTATCCACCTAAGAAGATTTCCATGAATTCCTAGCTCCTGGAGTTTACGCAATAGAATAATGTGATCCATGCGATCAAATGCCTTCTCGAAGTCTGTATATATGGCATCAATCTGAAAACCATCATCCATACCTCGAAGACCATCATTAGAAAAAATTGATAAATTAGTCCTGGTTGAGCGACCTCGAACGAATCCATGCTGTTGTGAAGGAATGTGACGAACAATCAGAGGATATAAATGCTTATGTGCAGCCCTCTCCATCAACTTGCTCAGTACATTAAGAATAGAAATAGGTCTGTAATTTTCGATGGCTGTTTTGGTTCCTTTTTTTATGGATTGGAACGACGTTAGCGGTTTTCCAAATTTTAGGAAAATAACCTTCTGCAAAACATCGATTAAAAATTAATGTTATAGGAGCCGCTAGCGATTCTGCGCACTTTACAAAGAAATATGGAGGAATCTCATCACATCCAGCGCCTTTAGAACAATCGAGATTATCAAGAGCCTTTTTTATGTCTGTTACAGAAAGATATAGATCACTAATAACATCATTGCTTAGGAAATTTTTATGTGTAAAATTTTGATAATGTAATGCCGGGAAACTAAAATTACGACTAAAAATTCATTGAAAGCATTGCAAATATCATTTTGATTTGATGTGCACTTCATTGTTCATGTCATTTTTAGACATGCTAAATATTTGTGACAACGTAGCTAAGTGTTTTCTGAGCCTTGTAGACGAGATTGCTTTTTGTTTTTTTGCTCCAGATAACCTTGCATGCCTTTCGAGAACGTTGTAGCCATAGATAGCGTTTTCATAACATGGATTACCAAATAAAAAAATATTTGACTTTGAAGAAAAAACTGGTGTCTTATTGACAATAATGGTTTTATGTCCACTTGAACTTCTTGATTAAAGAAAACGGGTACTCCACGACCACGTTTGCCTCTAATAAAAACTCTCTTAAATTTCTTAACCAGAATCCTTTCAGATGCAGTAAGTCTGAAGATCAAATTCATCATACTTATCAGATGCATTATTATCAATTTGTAAATAGTCGTGCAGTGTGATTCTTTGAAGTTCGCCAGGCTTGCGTCGGTTCAATAGTAAAACCCTACAATACACAGTTTCTAATAGTTGTGTGTATGTTGTAATATTTTTGATGCCTTCTTTAATTTGTATAGAAGCCTCCAAAGATTTTTTATTTAACTATTCTTTTAGAATTTTCAAGTCATTTGCTAAAGAGACAATAGTTATTTTTATAACGTAGTACGTTTCTAGGGCAGGCGGAAAAAAGTACATTGACCTCAAGTATTATGTTAACATCGAAACAAAACGACAGTTATTGCTTCCATACATTTCTTTATTGATTACGTATCGTTATGCGCTAAGCGTGTCTCATGGTACGAGGTAGGGTGAAGGAAGCGGTCATTCAGAGATAATAAACCTGTTTCGACGCGATTTGCGATAGGTCTCACGCCGTGCGTATTTGAAAAAGTGGATGGAGCAGAACTCATTCCTCATTCTGCTTTGGGATGCGCTTGCGTGTAGATAGTTTGAGATTTAAAATTTTCGGTTATAGTAGTTGTTTTAATTTTTATTAAGTTTGTTTTGTTAGTTGTATTATTACGTTTTGTATTAAATCGGTATTAACTAGTATGAAATCGGATCCATCGACATAAAAATCTCATAAAGACTTTTCGTCGCCACGAAAGAAGCGGAAAGTGTCGCATATTTCGGAAACCGAAAAAATTGTGATTGTAAACATCTATAAATATATAAAAGAAACGTGGTCTAGTGACGTATAATATCGTTATATATCCATCCAAAACCGATATAAAAAAGAAGACTGCCGATACTTTAGGTTATAATCAATGTGACGGACTCTTCTACGTCTTCATCATCATAAACTGATTCTGAAATAGATATAGATGAATAGTTTGTCAAGTGTCTCTGACAATCTATAATGAGAAGTTTTATGCATGCTTCAAGGTTGGCTGCTTAAGAATGCTTACCATTAAAAGTTCGTCTTTTTAAACTGGCTGCCAAGAAGTGGTTACGTTTTGTACAACTACCTACCTACTTATCAAAGTACATACCTACTATGTATTAACGTAATAATGAAAATTGTGATTATGATTAAAAAATTATAAATTTAATATTATTTTGCTTTTAAATTCATTTAGGTACAGGATAATCTTATTTCTTTACAATATAATAATAGACATAGGGCCTGTAAAGAACTTCGCACTCGGCACCCTTATCTTTCTTTCTGATGATGTATGTAATGATAAAAGGATAAAAAAATTAACCTAAACAAAAAAGATTGCCAACCCCGATAATATCGTCAAAGGTCAATATCCTATTTTCCGCCTGCCCTAGAAACGTACTTAATACTTTTACTCACATCTTGTCTCGGTGGAGTATAATTTGAACAAGTATCAGTATCAATCTGTTTACAAACATGCGACCGTTGCACGCACGTCCCTCCCTCCCTCCTACTCGCGCGCCCCGAACGTCCCACAGGATTCGCACTGTGTCCCAATTTAAGTAAAATACTAGACGCAAGATCATCGTCGTGGAGAATTGATAAAAACATTATCGATATTCAATCGGACGCAATAAAATCGGTAAATTAAACGCTCAATATACGTTCAAAAATATACACTCATGGATAGCGCCCTCCAAATTCCGCGCGGCAAACGGCTGAACTACGAAATACGCTAAAATACATTTTAGTGATGAAATTGAGTCCATGCCAATTTTTTGCCCATACATTCTAAATATGAAATGTCATCTATGGACCAAAAATGAGGGCTGGTTAATCTTGCGTCCGTATACCGGACGCATCAAGTCAGTCGGACGCAGTATCATCGGTAAAAGTTGCCATGTAGGACGCAACATGATCTACAAAATGTAATATATATATATATATATATATATATATATATATATATATATATATATATATATATATATATATATATATATATTAGCCGACCCATTCGTGCTATAACTATACCAGGTTTATATCTGCAGCATGGCTCTACCCCGTATAAAACTGTTCTGCTTCTGCCTGCTACAGTTACTACTTAACTGCAGCAGGCAGAAGTTACTAAAAAAAAACTTCATCATTCATCAGTCAGATAGAATTGTAGTCAAGCACTGGCTTATAATCTACAGCGTAATTATAGTAGGGCTGTAAATTAAATACTTTTTAAAATGTTTGCTTTTAGTTCAGTTTACGACGAGCTATCTTCCGCAACTCCATGTATAAGCACGTTTTTTGCGTGTGGGATTGTTTGCTCTTTATGTAGTTATTCTTATAAGAATTTACTCTATAATACCCTAAAAACAAATAAATTAATAATTCACGTTAAACTTAAGACGAGGAGAAACTTACCTGTCTCTTGTTGACTATCTTCTTTTTTCTGCCTCCTTTGTCCTCTTCCCCTTGTAGATCTTGCAGGGCCTTGATTACTGCATTATAATAAATTTGAAATTCAATATATTTAAAGAACATTTAAAAATTTATTCTTTAACATTGATAATAAAGTAAAATGTTTGCAGTGAAAACAATTTTTGAATGTATTATGTAAAATTGATATCAGGATAATATAATTTTACTTCAAAAATGCAAGGAAATAATTTTACTAGGTTGATCAATACGTATTCAGAATGGGAAACTATCAATGGGTTATGGAAATGCGTTGTTTTTTACAATGTTAAATTCCTTAGTAGCCAATGCCAGAAAAATACTAAATTAAAATCTATACAAAATTTTTTTCCAAACTTCACATTCGGCGAGAATTTGATTTTTATGCAACATGGAGAAACTCGAACTTCGTGGTTATAAAATATTCACTTTCTGAAAAAAAATCTGCAGTGTTTTTGAATAACAGCAGTCTACTTTGACAGACAATGCTCTGTCTTATTCTAAAGTAGCATACTGGTGCGCTGAATTTAAACGCGGCAGAACCGCCTGCAATAACGATACTCGCTCCGGGAGGCCAACAACGGCCACTACGTAAGAAAACGTTAAAAAAATCGAAAAAATGTTAAGAGTCCTGATACATTTCGGCGTTACGCAAATTTAGGTATTTTACGCTCCGAGCGGGCGATGACCTTACGCGAGCGACAAATTATTTTTTATCTCTATTCACTCGCTCGCACTATGGTCTATTATTTATTATCTGAATATCTTCGCTAATACGTGATTGAACAAATTATAACTTGTACGCACCACCACTATTGTGTTCGACGCGTAGGGTATTGTTTTGATTCTGACAGAAAAATTTGATTCTGAAAATAGTTGAAAGATCATCATTTTTCTTAAAAAGGGTTATTGTTTCGTGATAACGCTTCTTAAATTCATTGTTTCATAATTTTTGATTATTTTAGTATGTACATTTGTTTGTACACAATTATTTCCCAATGTTAAGTTATTGCATATTTTTTGTAAGTTCTATAGCATTATTTTATATTATTTATTTTTTTCCATTGTAAACTGCCAGCTCATGAGGTACCTTGAGGATCACCAGCTGATTAGTGATCGCCAATACGGATTTCGTCGTGGTCGATCAGCTGGTGATCTTCTG
Organism: Parnassius apollo; assembly: GCA_907164705.1. Lineage (NCBI taxonomy): Eukaryota > Metazoa > Arthropoda > Insecta > Lepidoptera > Papilionidae > Parnassius > Parnassius apollo. The sequence goes on from CAJQZP010000410.1 coordinate 2,890,404, forward strand.
GTCTACCTAACTCATAGATGGGCGGAGGCAGTAGAGTCCAAGGGGGAGGAATTGGCCGCTAGTTTGGACATTGCGAAGGCCTTCGATCGGGTTCGGTACAAAGCGCTTCTTTCGAAGCTCCCTTCCTTCCTGAGAAATTGTGCAATTCGATCAACAGCTTTCTTGCAGATCGGAGCATCAAGGTCGTTGTAGACGGTGCAAGCTCCGATTACAAGCCTATTAACGCTGGTGTTCCACAAGGCTGTGTGCTATCGCCAACGCTGTTTCTTCTGCATATCAATGATATGTTGCAAGCCCGTAACATTCATTGTTATGCAGATGACAGCACTGATGCTCTGTACACCGGCCGTGCCAAAATTTCTCGGGAAAACGTCTCCGAGTACCGGGACAAACTTGTGTCTGAAGTCCAGTATTTGCTGAACAAAGTCTCGGATTGGGGGCGACTAAATCTAGTCCAGTTTAACACTCAGAAGACACAAGTTTGCGCGTTAACCGCTAAAAACCCATTGTCGTGTCTCCTCAGTTTCAAGGCACTCCCCTTGTTCACTCAGCCAGTATCGGAATCCTCGGCGTCGACATATCGAGTGACGTGCAGTTTCGTGGTCACTTGGAAGAGAAGGCTAAATTGGCCTCAAAAAAACTTGGCGTGCTCAGCAGAGCGGGACAGTATTTCATGCCGGCACACCGCCTGCAACTTTACAAGACGCAGGTTCGGCTGCACATGGAATACTGTTCCCATCTCTGGGCTGGGGCTCCCCAGTGCCAGCTCCTTCTAATTGAACGCATCCAGCGCAGAGCGGCTCGAATCGTCGACGACCGAGTGCTTTCCGATCGGCTCAATTCACTGGCGCTACGAAGAGATGTTTCATCTCTTTGCATTTTCTTTCGCATATACCACGGGGAGTGCTCTAAGGAATTGTTCGGATCAATCCCAGCCGCCAAAGTTCGTAAACGCACCAAGCGGCAAACGTCCCGATACCATCCACACCAGCTGGATGCTTGGCGGTCCACCACTGTACGTTTCAGAAGGAGTTTTCTTCCGCGTACGACCTCTCTGTGGATTAGTTTACCACCGGCGATTTTTCCGGACCGATAATACCTAGGGATCTTCAAGAAAAGAGCTGGCCGGCAACGAACCTGCAATTCCCCTGGTGTTGCGGTTGATCATGGGCGGCGGTAGTCACTTAACATCAAGTGAGCCGCATGCTCGTTTGCCCCCTCTTCATAAAAAAAAAATAACGGGAAAAGCTAGATTTCTTATACATTGTTTTGAGCGATAATATATATATATAAATAAATACGAGGGCGGCACTGAAAATTTCGGGAATCAAGGAAGAGACACAACATTACTATTTAACAATGTATTTATTGCTTTTCGAAGTATTCTCAGCGAAATTTGACACAGTTTTCCATACGATGGAACCAATCATTGAAGCAACCATTCCACTCGGAAGTTGGGGTCTCCAAAATGGCCGTTTTGTAGGCGTCTACAGCTTCTTCATGTGACGAAAATCTCTGTCTTTCTTTATTTTAGGGAAAGTATAGAAATTACTAGGGCTTAGGTCGGGGCTGTACGGCGGATGGTCTAATAATTCTATTAACCGCTAAAAACCCTTTGTCGATCTTTGTGGATCTCCCATCCCTGTTAAATACGCAGCCCAAATATACAAACTCATCTACTTGCTCGATCACCTCCCCTTCTATTCTTATTTCACAAATCGTTTTACTTTCTTCTCTTTCAAAAACCATAACCTTCGTCTTACTTGCGTTCACTTTCATACCCCTTTCTTTTAATGATCTGTTCATTTATGTAACCATCATTTGCAACTCGGCCGCCGACGACGCAAGGATAACTTGATCACCGGCGTACAAAAGGCATTTGACGGATAACTCACCCATTCTTAATCCACATTCTTCAACTTTCAAATTTTGCAAACAACTGTCCATAAATAGGTTGAACAGCCACGGGGAAGCCACACAGCCCTGTCTGACACCTTTATGGATGTCAAACCAGTCCGAGTAAAACCGGCACTAGAGTCCCTATAAAGAGACTCCAATGCCTGTATCAAGCCAGCGCTCAACCCAAATGAGTTCAGTGTTTGCCATAGCACATCCCTATCCACTCTGTCATAGGCCTTTTCCAAGTCCATGAACGCACAAAAACCTTTTGGTTTTTGGCCAAAAACTTCTCCGCGATCATGCGCATGGAAAAGACTTGATCTGTACATCCCATTCCCTTTCTAAATCCCGCTTGCACATCCCAAATTTTTCCATCAGTTTCTTTCATGACCCTTTCAATCAGTACCTTAGCATACAGTTTTCCCACAATGCTAAAAAGGCTGATGCCACGGTAGTTTTTACAGTCCTGCTGCGACCCTTTTCCTTTATATACTGGGACTATCACGGCTTTGCACCAGTCTACCGGTACCCGCTTCAGTTCCCAGCATAAATTAAACAAGGTGTGCAGCAGTCCTTCCACGACTTCCTCTCCAGTCCTCAGCATTTCGAGTCTATCATATCCGGCAGCCTTACCTGATTTCATGCTTTTCATTGGTTTCATTATTTCATCTATAATTATCTCACTACTTCTTTCCTCTTCTTTCGGAGTTTCTACTTCACTTAGTACACACGTTGTCTCCTCACTCATAAACACGCTTTCAAAATATTCCTTCCATCTTTTTAAACTCAAAACTTCAACATTCAGAATATAGCCATTCTCGTTCATTCATCATAGGCTGTTTTGAATGTCCCCTGGCAGTTCTTACCAAGTTTCCAGAACATTTTAATATTTGCCTGGAAGTTATCTGATATTCTTCTATCATTCTTATCCGTTCTTTCTTGCTTTTTTCTTTCAACTACTTCTTTTACTCTCTTATTAAGATGTTTAAAGACTGCCTTTTTTCTTTCAATATCATCATTCGTACCGCTAGAATTACCAGCCTTTGTTGCTAGTAAATCTAGCCATGCTCTCTTCTTTGCTTCAACTTCCATACGTATCTCATCATCCCACCATAACGTATTATTTTTCCTTTCATTCTTCCTCTTACTAACACCTCATACTTCGGTAGCTGCATCCACTAAACCTTTCTTTACATTTTGCCATACATTCTCCAAGTCTAACTCCTTCATACATAATTCATCCAAACCACTTATATTTTCTTTCAGTCTACATTTGAACTTGTTTTTCTCACCTTCATCTTGTAACCTTTCTGTTCTAATACGCTGTAACGCAGTGGTAGACACAGATGATCGATGGCGCCAACGCCTGAATAGACCATTAATTCGGCATAAAACCAAACAATGATCCGTTCCTACGTTAAAACCCCGGTAAACCCTTGTATCTACCACTACGCCCCTCAATCTTTCATCCACAATTATGAAATCTATCATGCTTCTATCGTCACCTCTTTCCCAAGTATACATCCGTCACATGAATCCTCTTGTGGCGAAAGCAAGTGTTTGTCACAAAAAGATTCTTTTCCATACATATGGTGAAGAGACTTTCACCATTCTCATTTATACTTTCATCACCAAACGTTCCCAATATCCTTTCATAACCAAGCCTCCTCACCCCAACCCTTCCATTAAAATCTCCTAGCATAATAATATTTTCATTTCCCTTACACTTCATTAACACCATCTTTACCATTTCCCAAAACTGCTCTTGGATATAAGTGGGCTTAGACATGTCTGGGGCGTAGACCCCTAACACAAACAACTTCTTTAAGCCCACTTTCATTCGTATCCATAGCAGTCTTGGGCTTACATTCATACTCGTTCACACACTGGCCGATTCTTTCTGAAAGGATGATACCTATTCCCTGGAATGCCCATCCTCTATCATACATCATATCGCATACTTCATCCATTTTATCATTCATTGCCCCACATACATTCAATGTAGCCAGACGGGCCTCTGCAATCCACTTTTCGCCTCTCCGGGAGACAGAACGTGACGGGTGGCGAACCTCGTCGCCGGTTTTCCTCCCGGAGATTCTTCGCACCCCTGCCCCATTAAAGCGGCACCGGGAACTCGGGGCCATTTCTTTTATATAATTCCTCATGGTGCGAAATATTGGGTAGTATGTTTTACGCCGCTACCACGGCGTGGAGCCGAGTCTGTGGTATCGGCTTGTCGCTCATTTAGCACCACCCGGGGGACACGTGTAGGGTGGGCCTAGGATTATTATTATTATTTGTGATATTAATACTTTCTAAATAAATAAAAGTTAATACCTACCTAAGATGATCAAATCCTATTATTATTTAACCATGTAATAAAAATATGGTATTCACCATATTTTTATTACATGACCTAACCTATGACCTAATAGCATGTTACACCAGAGTAATTAACCTGGAATAATTTTTAAGTCTTACTCTCAGATAACTTTGTGTTTTTCCAACACAAATGTGGAATAGCCAGTACTGGGTATTGTTACTCTACAGTTAGTGAATCAATACTAACAATAACATTTGACAATTATCTGTTGTTGGTGACTAAAGACTTTGATTGTTAACAAATAAGGGTAAAAAAGATCATCGATAAGTATCATAGACAAGGATACCTATTGAATTTTATTGTTTAGCAAAACTCAGTAATATAAAACCAAACATGTTGGTATTTGATATTAAGATTAGTAACAAATTTGTAAGTACCTATATTATCAAATAGATTATTTATTTTTTATATTAGCTGTAAATTCACTTACTTGTGGATTGTTACCCCACTTTACAAATTAGGCACACTCGTGTTTGTTAAAAATATTTTTATTATACAATTAAAATCAAGCCAGTTCAGTGTACTTGTATATATAAAGGTAAGTGATATTAGAAGGAAGGATGCGATAGAAAAGTAAGAAAGGCAAGCCACACATATACTTATCCTAGAGTTTTATTGCATTTCCAAAAACTCGTTAATCAACATAGTAAATTAATGTGTTGCATATACAGCAAAAAAGGGTTAATTGAATTTAACCCAAAATCACTGGGACTGAAGCGACAGTAGCCTAATGGCAGGGCGCGGACCGCGTATCAAAAAGGTCGTGGGTTTGAATCCGCCATTCGGCTACTCGTGAACCACTCATAACACAAGCAATTTAAGCTTAACCCGAGTGATTAAGGGGAATATTAGTAATGTTTATAGCATTATTAATATTCTTTTTTTAAAAAAAAGATAAATTTAACCCACCTCTCACTATTTTGGTTTTGATTTGGTTGTTCAGGATCACTCTTTGCTGGTTCTTTTTTAGTCATTTCTTCTCCTGTGCCCATTTCTTTGTTCTCTGGTTTTATTTCTTGTTGCGGTTTCTTTTCTATCACCGTTTGATTGTTTTCATCATCTGATTCTGACTCGGTAGCATCCTATAGTTTTATTGTAATAAATTTTACATGCAGTAATTTTAATTCAACGTGTAATATGAATGATACTGATTGTAAATATCATAATGGGCGAACCACTACACACTTATGGCGGAAAAATAGAGGATGAAGTTTTTAATGTTACTGTTTAGACAACATTGTAGTTGTTACTTTGGCTCGTGGTATTCCTTAGTCAACACAATAGGGTAAAAGAGTTTTAAAATTTTAATAAAAAATAAAAACCAATTTAAAAGAACTTTTTGTTTTGTTCATATTGAATAGATAATTTTTATGATTCTTATTTTCTTGTTATAAATTCATTACTTAAAGACAAAAAAATATTTTAACAATACGAATAAATGCAAGCAAAGTGTACCTATTTGTTTGATATGATAAAAACATTCCAAAATAACTAGCAAGGATGACTGCAGGATAGTTTGGCATTTAGAGAACTTGTGACCCAAGTACACCTACTATCACCCAACAATTTTCAACATACCTTTTTGTTGTTAAATCTGGCTGAAGTTCTCCTTTGACGAGATAACTGAGTATCCTCATCTGTATTGGTTGGAATATGATTTGTTGTCTAAGAATATGGAAATGAAAAAAGTTTTTTATTATTATATATTATTGTATGCACAACATCATTAAAGTAAAAAGTAAAGTTACAGCCTATATATGTCCCACTGCTGGGCTCAGGCCTCCTCTCATTTCTGAGAGGGTTTAGGGCAAGGAAGTGTCCGCCGTGCTGCCCAAATGCGTGTTGACGAACTTCACATGTTTTCGAAATATTTTTTTTCTTATTCCTCAGACATGCAGGTTTCCTCACGATGTTTTCCTTTACCGCCGAGCACGTGGTAAATCAGCACTTAAAATTGCAATTAACAATTTCATTGGTGCCGGCGGGGATCGAACCCGGGTTACTCGCGTTCTGTTATATTTACAGCGAGCGTTAACCACTGAGCTACCACGGCTCTCGCAACATCATTATGTAAATATTTTTGATTTACATATTAACCCTTCAGCCACCAAGCGGTCTCATGAGACCGCGGCCATATTCAGTCAAATCCCTAGCGGTCTCATGAGGTCGCACCCACCCACAGCACTTTAACCCATAAAAACTTATATATAGAGACTACTTTTCTATGTAGAAGTTTGGCATTATATAATCAATATGAAATACTCTATCCTCTGGTGCAATAAAAAAAACTGTTATCCTATCAATATTTATTTATAATCTACGTTTATTTCGTACGCCATTTTCGCGTGAATGTTATTGTGTTGATTTTTTTGATTTTTTTGGTTTTATTAGTGTTTTAGTATAGTGTTTTATTATAAAATTGTAAGGATAGTTTGAGTGTGAATATAATTTATCTTTTCACGTAAATAATTTCGAGTAATATATATTGAAATAATTGTGATTTTCACGCTGTCGACATTCGCTTGGTATGTTTTGTTTTGTTATCAAAATACAATAGTCTTTTTGTAATGAACTAAAACCTGACTTTTATATGGAGAATTTTGTATAGATTTAATAATGCCAAACTTCTTGACAGAAAAGTAGTCTGTAAATATAAGTTTTAATGGTTTTAAGTGCTGCGGGTGGGTGCCTTCGCATGCGACCGCTCGGGATTTGACGGGCGCGTGGGAATGCGACTGCATGGGAATTTTAAGGGCCCTGAGGGGTTAAGAGAAAAAAAGAAGAGTAAGTAGACTATTGGACTTCCTTACCTTCCAAATTCTTAATTTGTAAATCTATTATAACTAACTATTTAATGGCCGGTGTAAGAATATCCACCCCCCCCCCTCTCCCCCATATCAAGTGGGTGTCATAAGAAGTGATAGAGGGAAACAAATCAGGAGCTGGGCAACAATGTCTCATATCCCCTTTATGAGGGAGGCCTATGTTCAGCATTGGACTTTAATAGGCTGTAACTATAAATCTATTGGACAGCACTAAGTTTAACATCACAAGAGTAATTATAATATTTCAGCAATGACCTTATTCATGTTATATCCTTTTTCTTTACGTTACCCTAACAGAAAGATTTTCTTCTGTATTATGGCTGCTCATTATGCCATTTATGTATGTATCGCGGCTTACATACATAAATTGCACAAGGACTGGACCGCACCAGACCCGAAACAATTATTTTTAAGCCATACAAACACTTGTACTATACAAGATCAAAGCTGTCAAACTAAATTAAAAGCAAGCCAACTGATCTTATCACTATTATCACTATCTTATCCATTCATTGTTGGAATATCTTCTAGTGTAGGAAGAATTTTAAAAGAAATTAAAATAAAATATAGTAAAGCCTCATAGGGGAAACATTTGTCAAGGTATCAAATATGAAGTCGGCAAATAAAATAAATTACAATAAATATACATACCATTTTCTTATTAGTGACTGTAGCTTCATCACCTGAAGATGACTCATCAGAAGAGCTTGAACCTGGGAAGCCATAGAGGTCTGGATAACCCTTGACTTTCAGTTCATTGGTGATCCAGCTCTCATTGAAGTTGTGGTGGAGGAGTTTGCGCTTACGACAGCTTCTTCTTACATCTGAGAAAGAACCTTTTAACTCACACATTACACCTACCACAGATAAAAACAAATTTTTTTATAAATAATAGGGGTAGTCAAAGTACAAAAACAAAGAAAATGCCTGTCTATTATTAAAAAGGGTATGTCTATTATTAAAAAGCTAGAGGGGTTATTTGGATGAATCAGAACAGTCGCCGTTTTAGATGGGAGGTATTAGTAGCTTTAATAAGGATTATGAATGTTGTCTGAAATTTTGATGTAAAGGTGTATACTTTTGTCAAAATCTCAGAAAACAATATGTATATAGATTAAAAATTTCATGAAACATTGTATAAATATTGTAATATAAGTAAATTAACAGGAATAGAACAAGTACAGTTGACCCTCAGTAATCCAACAAAAATTTGCAAGGCGGTATCAGTTTATCAAGGTTGTCGTACTATAGGGTACTGCTACAATCCCTGATAGTGTGGAACTTTTGAAAAAGAGTACCTTGTAATCCGATAAATTATATAAAATATTTACAACCTGTTTGTCCACATATTCGGGAGAACACCTCCCTCGTTGAAGATTCATAATGCGACTCGACTGTACCTACATGTTATAGGCATGTTGGATTATAGGACATGCCAGATTACTGGGGGTCCACCGTAGTAAAATTAAAAATTTTGTACAACCAACTTCAATATAAATAAAAGGAGAACACTATCAATGTTACTGAAGTCAATTAAATACGCATTATTAAAGATAATTCAAATACTACTCAGATCTTGATTCAATTTATATGGGTTCCACATGATAAACATCAGCTTTCAAATAAAAAAAGAATTATCAAAATCGGTTCACCTAGAAAAAGTTCTTAGGTACCACTTAAAAATTCTTACAGTCAAATTGACTACTATACTATATCAATACGAAATACCACTTTTTCCACTTTTTTTTTTTTTTGAAGTCTGTTAATAAATAGCGATTGAACATTAGACAATAGGTAAAAACTTACTCTGTTGAATTGGCTTATCTTCACTGTCTTCCATATAATTTTTTCTTGGTCCACGACTACGCCGAATTTTCATACTCCTATTGGTAGGTTCATTATCATCGGCAAAGAACACTCGTACTTGTCGAGATCTAAATAATAAAAATTTAAAGTTTTTCTCAGTCATCATAGTCACCTGAATTTTGTTTATAATTGTTTACAAATCCTTATTTTTCAAAGCTATACAACTAAAACACAATCTACATAACTGAGCACCTCCTGACTTGGGAGTGCATGTACATACAGATTTTAATACTATTTTATAATATGCCTGTCATATTTTAAAGTGACAGTAGCCTAATGCCAGGCCGCGGATCGCGAACTTAAAAGGTCGTGGGTTCGAGTCCGCCATTTGACTGCTGTCGTGAACCACTCCTAACACAAGCGTTTCAAGCTTACCAGGAGTGGTTAAAAGGAATGTTAGTAATGTTAATTAATAAGATTACTAATATTTTATTTAAAAAAAAATACTGGACTAGCCAAAAAACAAATTCATGGGTATGTATGCAATTATTTAAAATCACAAAGTGTGCTATGGCAAGTTATAGTAAAATGATAATGCACACTTAGTGCAATATTTAAACTAACCATTGCAAGTCTTTTCAGGTGGTTCCTGTGATATCGAATGTCAAAAGGCTTTTAGCACTCCTTTTTTTTCCATGCTAAATGCATATTTATCCAGCACAATGTAATATTGCAACATTCAGTGGACAAAAAGTAACCATATTCGAAAAATTCTTGCTTATTATCAGAAAATAAAGGATCTAAATAAAAATGTAGCAGATAAAATCAAATTCAATAATATGCCTGTCATATTTTGAAAAATTACATAGTTATGGCTTATAAAAAGATTACTCGAATGTCACAAGGTTTTCCTATGATTAAATTGTTTTTTTTTAATCTTGATTAATACAAAGTATTTCAAAAGTCCATTTGATAAAGAATTCAATTTAGTATTTTATGTTAATGCATTTTTTTTCCCAAGAATTTACTATTTTATATGAATAAATTTACTATTTTGTATTGATGGTAGAGTGTCAAAATTGTGTCTAAATATAATATTTTTGTGGAACCTGGCCTTAAGAATACCAAAAAGCAGCAGTATTTAAATTTTATAACTGTTCAAAATCACAATTTTTGGCACTTACTGACTTAATATTCAACTAACAGATCTCAGGATTGTTTCCAATACAGCATGAAATTTGGTAGTATATTACTTTTTTTGGTAGTATATTGGGTTAGCAAATACAGTTTGTTATTATTTGTGTACTATCATGTTTTGTTAAATCCCAAGATTTTTGCAATATTTACTCCACCTCAAGACATGACAATATGATGTACTTTCTTTCTCTGCCACTATGACACATAAAAACACTGTTGATATACTGTTACTGTAACAGCCTATCATAAGTCCACTGGTAAACATAAGCCATATGTTGTTTCATAGGGTATATATTTGCCACAGTTGCCACACTCAACAGATGGGCTAACAAATGCTGCTTTTTATTAGTTATTGGGAAGGTGCTGCTGCCCATTTCCTAGTTTGTATCCCTCAGTCACTTCTGACGAAACATACAGGATAATATGAGGTAGCTAATAATAATAATATCAAAAAAAGGTAATATAACATATGTGGGTCCATGCAAATCTATAATAACAGAAAATATCGGAGATATAGTCTTGGCAGACTTATTTGGACTATTAGCATCAGGTACCTTTGGGTACATTTTCATACTCCACCACTACATGGTATATTGATGATGTTGATATGTAAAAACAGAATTAAAAATCTATTTCTTACGTTATTGTAGCTCTGTACACTAATCCAAAAATAGTTTTCGTTTAAAATATAAAATGTATAAAAAAAATATTAAAAAACATACCGTCTTGAATACTTCTCAGGTTCAGTATCACTTTCCGGAAATACTATTTGTGGCATCCTTATTCTTCTAAGTCTACTGCGACTTACTGAAGAGATAACAGATAAAATAAAATGAAAATACTGTTACACACTTTAAAGAAAGCTGTTAATGAAACAATTATTAACATTATTCAGAATTAGAACACAAAAATTAAACATGGTCACCATTTTGTGTACAACACAAATCATACTCACATTTTGTTGGCCAATGCTGTATTTTTCTTTTAACTTTATATTGGCTACTTCTTAGCTCACGTGGAGACCAATTTGATGCCTAATGAAAAATTAGTTTACTGATTAGTCTGAATTACATATTATTAGGTTATATTCTAACTTATTACTCCAATTTATTAATTATTTAATTCATGCACAATGAGAGAGTATAACGAGATACGGGTAAGGATTTGTTTTGCAAAAGAAAAACACTGTCATTTATGACATCACTGAATCTTTAAATGTAACTCATAAAATTCTCAGCTGACTTCTTCATACAAAAAGCATTGTAGGACCATGCAATGCAAATACGTGCAATCGCGAATAGGTGCCTACACTGAGGGGAAAATGAGGACAGGAAGTTGACTAACAAAGGGTAATCCTTACAAAGCAATCGTGCAAACTGCTCAGTAACAATAAAATATCATTCTGGAGTGTTCACCTTCTCATCAGAGATGCTGGCAACGTCGTTTAAAGTGTAATTCACTTCCTCAACCTCCCCATTCTCTCCGTTACTGCGACGGGTTTTCACCATTGCAGTGATCGTTATGTATATCGTAATAATACGATCTGGCCCTCAATGCACTTATGTAACAAACGTAACCCATATAAAATCCGAAACACAAGCAACCTTCACACTCAACACTCGTAATAAATACTAACACGACAAAGGGCGAACGTTATCGTCCGCACATGTCGTTACAGAACGCCATATTAACCAGAAAGCCGTGTATTAGTCTCTGTAGTTAAAATAGTTTTTTTATTTAGAACCACGACTAATACATAATTTCGTAGTCGCTTACCTCGCTTCTTTTCAAAACTAATGCATACCACACGCAAATACTGTTAACTTTTACTAATCGATGGTGATCTCAAAATGAATTCACGCTCACTGTTTTTATTGACAAATGTCAAAAATTCCCGCAAATTTGACATTTTTCTGCGGTTTTATATTAAGATTTTAACTTGGGTGCTTGTCTTTTAAGTCATTTACTGCAGAATTTATTATTATTTTGCATTACTTCATTCGAGTTAAAATATCAAGTCCTCAGGGATAATGTTGCTATCTACTAGGAAAATAATTTTTGGAATTGATACAGTAAATCATTAGACTTTAGATGCAAAGTCACAAACTTTTACCTTTATGTAACATATGTATTGAGTATATAATTTCTTTACACTTATATTGCAACATGACTTCAACGTAATGTCTGATCATGGTGCGTACACAAAATTAGTTGATTAGAGGCATAGCTTACCTTATAACTAAGCCTTTGTTAATAAACTGGTCATAATTGAACTATGTTCTGTATTGAATACCATATGCTAAATAAACATATTAGGCAAAAAGTGAGTAAGCACTTACTTTAGGAAAATGATGGTACGTCGTTAATTTTAATATCTTTTTAAGTGCATTTGCATCAGTCGCAAAATCCTCCACTCTAAAATGTAATCCACAAAATACTGATTTGATTACCATGCCGGGAAAACATCAATCCATTTTTGCATATTATGCTCTTCATTATTAGAAAATCTAGAGAAATAGAATTCTAATATTTATTAAAATGGTACCTCAACTTACTGTTAAAACAAAAACAACAATATATGCACAGACACACACACACACAGAGACACACACACACACACACACACACACACACACACACACACACACACAAATATATATATATATATATATATATATATATATATATATATATATATGTAAATTTTATTTGGATTGATTACCTCTGCTTGCTTTGTTTACATGTCGATAAGTTCGGAAGCAAATAACATTTTTAAAAATATTTAATTTAGTAAGTTATCTGATTAGAAACTCTAAAACCCCGCGTATACGTCAGTGAAACGACCAACAGAGTTGTTGTTAAATACTGTGTATTTACAAAAACTCCGTTAGTCGTTACAGGGTCCCGAAAACGAAGACAGACAATAGTATTAAGGATAGCTTTGACGATGAGACAAAAATAAAATCGATCCCGATGAAGACAAAATCATTTTTTAACAAAGTTTAATTACCTTTATTCACGATCTATCATGTTAGTAGAGCTAAATGAAACGATAACTTTATAAAAAAAAATGAAATGCCTAAACATAAACCAGCAGTTTAAACCTGAAATTAGCTGATTATGGGGTCAAAAAACGTGCAGACGATGAAGTATTTTTATCTAGCTCGGTGCGAAACAATGCAAAGGTATCAACGCAATAGGCCGCCTCCCAGCCGACTCGTGTCGCCTCACAATTTACACCTGTTCAGCGTTGCCAACATGTGGGGAATTTCCCAAATTACGGGGAATTTAAAATTGGTTGGGGATTTTCTGGTTTGTTATTATGCGGGAATTTTGAAAATTGATTGCCTGGGTCAAGTCAGAACCTTTTCTAAAATAATTCGAGAAATCTTAAGTACTTATCTTAACATTTTTGTTAGGTTACTTATGAATATCGAATGACTCCATTTTTTAATTATCATCTTGCACCACACTTAATTTTAGGACTTTTTGGCAACTTTTGTGTATCATTTAAAGCTTTTCATTTCCTTATTTTACTCTGCTAAATGCAGCTACCGTGGTCCTTTTTAATGGCAAGAAGGGAACGAATTAAAAATATTCCATGGAGTAAAATGTTTGTTACAAAAATATGGAGTGTGAAAAAATTCAGTAAAAAAAGAAAAAAAATGTTAGTTAAAAAGTAAATCTCATAAAATTTATTGAAAATTGTTGCATTACTTAAAATAAAATTTCGGGGAATTTGACAAATAGGTCAAATTTTAGTAGGTTAATTTCTGTTTGGCAACACCGCACATGTTGCAGCGAAATCAGTTTTTGAGACAGTTCCATGTTGACGTGCGCGAGCGACAGTTCAAACGTTTCGTTTATTAAATTTTTGCCGTTATTACTTGTTAAATAATTTATTACTTTGCAACATTCCGCTAACCAATTACAATGAAGTGTCTTACCTGGATTGAAGAGCACCTCCCGCCCTCCCTCAATTACATGCACTAACTCCGTCGCCACTAGTCCCAGCACCACTATTCCAGGTAAGACACCATCGACGACAATACGACACATTTTTCACCTCTACACGAGGCATCTTCAGGTGATGTAGACTCTACGGCGTCTGACCGCTAAGTGAGCGGCGAGCTTTTTTTTTTTTTGCGCCCGAAGCAAATATGGGCAACCCTCCGGAAAGCGGGGGAGGGAGGCGGTGAATGCTCATAGCATACTACGCCGGCTGCGTGGTTATGTGGAGACTTTTACCCACTAAACACCGCCTTTTAGGAAATGGCTTAACGATCTGACTAGAGATCTCTAAGCCGTATACGAACGCGACCCTCCTTGGCAGAAAGGAGGGCGCAAGAGCGGCGAGCCGAAACAGCTGCTATTTATACACGCCGACACAACCACTCCCCACCAAAGTAGCGAGTGACCGCGCCGCGATAACAAACCTGCGACTAATTGTTATGACTAATATTTTTTAAATATTATTATTGTTTTTTTATATTGATATTATTATAGTTATTTATAATTATTAATTTTCTATTATTATTAAAGATTAGCCTTAAAGATGTTTAACAAAGGTCAATTAGAAACTATGTGTGGAACAATGGATTTCCGCGAAGTAACGCCTGATTCTATCAATTATGCTATTACTTGTCATTACTTGTTACGTTTTCTGTTTCTTGTTTTGTTTCAGTAATGCCTAATGCGTACGTTTATATTGCTCGTGAATACGGCAACATATTAATGCTTCGCGTGCATTACAAATTTACAATTTTATAACGTATCGTTAAATTGTTAAGGCGTCGGGATAGAAAAAGTGTGTCATACTGGACAGTCCATAAGGTATAAAAGCGTAAGCTGAGCACCAAACCCGATGGTTGGTTAACGTATGGGCAGGTTTATTTATGGATTTAGATCGGTAAGCTGTTTCATACATATTTTTTTTTAATAACTTAGTACTGAACTGATCTGAATAGGTACATAACTGAATACATCAGAATTATAAACATATTATATATAACATAATAATTTAAGTAAATTTTTTATAAGCGGGGAATTGAACCAGGTATTTGGTTTACTTAACCTGTGAATTTGAATTAAAGTGGCTAGGTGGAGACTAACACAGTGGCAAAATAGTAGGTTAAGTAAATAAGTTAGGTATAGGTATAGGCCGCGCGCATTTGAGTAAATAAATTACTAAAAGCTTACTAAATTACTCATGAGCCGCAAGTATTTGAAGTCTATCAGCTTATGTTAGGTATTTGTAGTTTAACTGCTGGTTTTATGTTTAAGTATTTTCATGATTTTTATGAAATTATCGTTTACGTTACATTTAGTACTATCATCTGTCTTCGTTCCTCCATACCATCATATATATATATATATATATATATATATATATATATATATATATATATATATATATATATATACAATGTGTCCGGTTTCCGATGTCCGATACTTTAAGGGGTTAAAATACTTTTAATTTTATCGACAAATCAGGGATCAATGATTTTTTTTCGCCATCAATAAAAAAATGGCAGCACTTTAAAAAAAATTGTTGGCGAAGCATAGATGCTTGTATTAATTTAACAATATCTACCCAAGTAGAAGACTTTCAAAAACAAAATTGGTCTCAAATGTTAGTTAATCGTGTAGACAATAAATATAGATTCAAAATATTATTTTTTAATTTTTCAGTTTTAGTAGAAAACATTTTTGAAAAAATAAATTAGACAACAAATTGATGTTGTTTTTCAGATTCTTAGCTTTAAAAAAAACCATCATGTTAACCAATTTTTTTACTTGTTTTTATTATAATACAGGATATTTGCTATAAATGTACATTTAAATCTTAACTCTGAGTTAGATAGTTTAGGAGCTATGATAGTGTAAACATACTTACTTGAAAAGCGCGGATACACTAGCAAATGAAATAAAACAAAATAATTTATATCAATTGCATTTAATTTGGCAAAATAATTATAAAAACTGCTCAAAGTGACCTCCTTGTCTCTGCAGACATGCTGTTGCTCTTAGTGCAACGTGTTGCGTAGAGCGCTGGATCATTGCCTTGTCTTCTCGCAATTCGTTTGCTGCTTGAATTATTTTTTCTGCTAATTCCTCTCGTGTATTTGGCACATTTACATACACTCTTCGTTTGAGTGTTCCCCACAAAAAAAAATCGAAAGGTGTTAAATCCGGCGACCGCGGTGGCCAAGCAATTGTTCCTCCGCGTCCGATCCACGACGAATAGTGTGCATTTAAATGATTCCGCACAAGAAGCGCGAAGTGTGCCGGAGCACCATCCAATTGCAGAATCATTTTGGCCCTGTAGGCCAATGGTAACTCCAATAAAGCATCCAAAAAATTCGTTTCCAGGAAATTTAGGAATCTTGGGCTATTCATTGTATCCGGTAAAATGATTGGTTTAATTAGAATGTCGTCAATCATTCCGGCCCAAACGTTGACAGAAAATTTATGTTGAAAAGAACTTGGGCGGATCGCATGTGGATTTTCTTGAAGCCTCGTATACCCTGATCTCGTGAAAGTAGCTTCGTCTGTCCAAATAATTCTTTTTAAAAAGTTTGGATCATATCGCGTTTCTCTCAATATCCACGAGCAAAATATTGCTCTTATTACATAATCCGGTTCCAGTATTTCTTGCACCCTGCGAAAATGGTAAGGATGTAATCCTTCTCTTTTTAAAATTTTTCACACCGACCATTTTGATAGACTGAGACGATTAGCTATGCGTCTAATGCTCAGGCTAGGGTCTTGAGTAATCATTTGCAATATTTGATGTTCATCTTGGAGCGACAAAACACGAGTACGTTCGTTACCGAGCCTTCTTATTCCATTTTCCGCAAGTCTCAAATGAATTCTCACGAAAGTGCGAGCATTCGGCGTACGTCTGTTAGGAAATCTGCGTGCATACTCTACAACAGCTCTATTTGCACTCCCGTTACACAATCCATACACGAAATGGATGTCAGCGATATGCTGGCTTGAGTAGTCGTTCATTGTAATAAACAAAAAGTAACAGTTCAACAACAAAACAAAAACGTAACAAAGTCTAACAACAAACAATAATTATGTACAGTAAGTAGATTTACTTAAAACCAGGAATGTTATCACAACGCAGAGCGAGGGACGACTGCTCGACGGCACAAGCGCACACTGCACCCTTTTTACCTGGAGACAGCCGTTATTCTGTCTCGCTCGCACTGTTGTGCACAGCGTTTTTTACCTGCTCACACAAAGGATGCTATTGTGCTTGCTTACGATTCCTTGAATTATTGAAGAATTTTATCTTACTCACTGGAATGGGTGTTTAGTTATCTAATATCGGGGTAGAGGTACTTTGAACAGTTATATTCAAATTATCATAGCTCCTAAACTATCTAACTCAGAGTTAAGATTTAAATGTGCATTTATAGCAAATATCCTGTATTATAATAAAAACAAGTAAAAAAAATTGGTTAACACGATGGTTTTTTTTAAAGCTAAGAATCTGAAAAACAACATCAATTTGTTGTCTAATTTATTTTTTCAAAAATGTTTTTTACTAATACTGAAAAATTAAAAAATAATATTTTGAATCTAGATTTATTGTCTACACTATTAACTAACATTTGAGACCAATTTTGTTTTTGAAAGTCTTCTACTTGGGTAGATATTGTTAAATTAATATAAGCATTTATGCTTCGCCAACATTTTTTTTAAAGTGCTGCCATTTTTTTATTGATGGCGAAAAAAAATCATTGATCCCTGATTTGTCGATAAAATTAATTGTATTTTAACCCCTTAAAGTATCAGACATCGGAAACCGGACACCCTGTATATATATATATGATCTTTATATATGGTGGAGCAAATGGGGTTCCTGGGTTTGAATCCGGAAAACGGATGGTCACAAAATGGTGGGGCGACTAGGTTGCCCTTCAAATCCGGAGTAAAAGAACCATAAAATGGTTGAACCACAGTATGGTTAGAGAACAGGAGAACGATCACTACGTACTAAAGCATAGCCCGCCTGTCCTTGAAAATTTGTAGAATTTATAGCGGCGCTGCTGTCGGTGAGTAGTGGCTGTGAAGTTAGCTGTTTATGAGTACAAGTAGATGAAGTTAGTTGAATAATGTACAAATTTTCTTCGCGGCATTGGTGAGAAAATAATCGTGCTCCGTAAGTTTTAATTTCAGACGAAAAGAAACATAAAAAATGGTGAAATATTGTATTGTGCGTGAACGTGCAAGTGGTTTAGCATCTGATTGGAAAAAATAGACTGAAATGACTTTTATTGGGAGTACTTAGCGATCACAGCGCCTCACTTATTTTGGCCATATTTATAGGACACTATTTTCTGCAGCGATCATTCTCCTTCTCTGTAAACTCCATAGTTAAACACACCATAATGATATTTTTTAAGTAATCGATGTGTTTAGGAATTCGGAATTACTCAAAATTTTATGCCTGGAGTACACTGCTCGCAAAATTGAACGAAGTTGGGCAAAGATGAGTGTGTACAGGAACACTTTTCTTCACTTCGGGCAACCTCACCTAGTCTCTGGTGACTTGCGATCGTTGTCGGTTTATTCTGCCCGAGTCAAAGGACTGAAGTTTCGAGCACGAAGTAACTCTGTACATTACTCGGCTTACTTCTATAAAGTTAACGTTGTGGTGTTTAATTTTAAAACTTTTTAATTCGATCCAAATTGCTCAAGCCAAAAATTAATTGGTCACAAGAGCAAATATTATTGCTTTTGAAGTTGCTCCAGGGGGAAACGCTATTGTGGGACCCTGGTAATATTTTTTTGCATCCAATATACGCACGTAGTTAAAATACGCAACAGTGCACAAAGCAAACACAGCTGCCACTTATACGTCCTCAATGTTGACTAGTGTGTGAGCGACTAGTTTCTCACGAAGTTGAGCGAGTGTTTACAGAGGCTCCTCGTACCTTGGCTGACCTCGGGGAATACTTCGGGCGAAGAACTTCACGAGTAGTGTACTGCAGCCTTTAAACCTTTAATAGGAGATGCGAGATTTAATTGATACTGATTTTGCGTGTTTGCATTGTTTACAAATACCTATTAATCGCTTATGGGTTCACAGGCATCGATGTTTCGAGGTTTGAAATATCATAAAATCGATGTTTTAATTTTTAACATCGATGATAATAGAACATCCAGTGTGACCATATGTGGCAGGTTCCTGCCATTTTGGCAGGATTGCCTACTTATTGGCCTTTGGCGTGATCGGTTGACGTTTATAACACCTGGCAGTATTGGAAAATTAAAAAAAGATTTCACTATGACAACTCTAAATGCCTAAAATGGCAGGATACTTCGTATTCAAACCAACGTAAGATATATTAAATCCATACTAATATTATAGATGCGAAAGTGTGTTTCTTTGTTTGTTTGTCCTTCTTTCACGTCGCAACAGAGCGTCGGCATAGCATGATTTTTTGTATGGGGATAGTTCGGTGGCTGTAGAGTGACATAGGTTACTTTTTCGACGGAAAAACATCTCATTCCCGTGGGAAAATAGAATATGTGGTAAAAGTTTGTCCTTCTTTAACGTCGCAATAGAGCGTCGGCATGGCATGAATTTTGGTATGGGGATAGTTCGTTGGCTGTAGAGTGACATAGGCTAAGGTCAGAATATCTGGATTATTATGTCTTTTTACCAAAATTAAGATAAAAAATGTATGGATCTGTATTTTTCCACGCAGGACCGTGAAGAGAGCGATAAAAAACATAAAATTCACCAGCTGATTTTCTTCAAACGTTTTGGTGCATTGTAATTCACAGAATAGGCAATAACCTCGCTGACAATATTAAGTAATCCGTTGATGCTCTGCCTACCCCACAAGGGTTGCAGGCGTGATTATAAGTATGGATCAGAAATACTATCACCACCTGTCACGCTTTCACCCTTAACTATTACTTAACCATGGTAGAAACAGTTCTTAGTAAGCCTTATTAATAAGCCTTAGTAATATTTATTGAACGGAAATGAATACAGTTCTTATATGTGGTTATGAATGAATTGGTATTACAATAAGAAAAATTGTGCAAAATTATAAGAAAAATATTTTTTCAGAGTTCTTATTAACTAACGTATACATAGTTTAAATTGATTCCGCTAGATGTCGTTACTATGTTTTTAAATCGCGGTAACGAAATGATTCCTGATATGTATATACTTGTATATACTTAACTCCCGCCGTTGAGCCCCGCGTTAACTTATAGTGCATACGGTACCTATACGCTTAAATTGTTTCTATTTCGTAGCTTATTCGACTACCTGCTTTCGATTTCGGTTGTTTGTTATTTGCTTTGTGATTTGGTTAAGGTTGAATGGATTTATATTGTGTATTTTCTTGGATCGGTTTTGTTGATTTGGTTGGTATTCCTTTATACATATTGTTACGAGCTTGAGGTTCGTGACAATAAAAATTGCCGATAAAATTACCTAAATTAACACTTTAATTTACTTTACACCAATTAAAACTAAAAACACTAATAATTAAACACACTAATTCACTTAATTCCGATCCGAAGCTTCGCTTGTGTCACCAAGTTCAACTCTGCCCCGATCGCATCTTGCAGCGCCTATTTATATAATTAGCAAAGAAGCGTCCCGAACATTCAAGTAAATGTGCGCCAGGCAACGAGTGTTCGAGTGTAGATTTTCCAGAAACTTAGTTCTTCGGGTGGCGCTGTTGGTCGAAAGATTTGTGATGTCATTTACTGCAAAGCTCCCCTCGCTCTCGTTCCTGACACTAGATGGCGCTAGTTGACTTATTCATGCAACACTGCCCCCTCCTAAGACATGCTCGTCCCGAGCATTATCGGTCCCATAATAACGCGCCAAGCGATCCACATGGACGATCTTAGGAGTCCCTCTTGCGCCTTTCTGTATCCGGTAGGTCACATCGTTGATCCTGGTTACAATCCGGTACGGGCCGTCCCATTTAGCTTGAAGCTTAGGAGGTTTCCCTTTGCTGCGGACTGGATTGTGCAACCACACAAGTGAACCTTCGTCGAACCCTTTATTGTTCATTTTGTGGTCATACCGGGTTTTCATCTTTTCAGAAATTTGCTGGCCCGATTGTCTGACGTGCTCATAAACGTCATTCATTTTGTTCCGCAAGTCATTTGCATAATCGGTTATACTGCGTGGAGCATCAGGTGGTATCCCGGTGATCAGGTCTGCAGGCAGCCGTAATTCTCTTCCAAAGTTTGCGAAAGCTGGTGTCACTGCTGTACTTTCGTGAACAGCGCTTCGATATGACAACAAAAACGGTTGTATGTGCTTGTCCCAATCTCGTTGCCGATTGTCTACAACTTTTGCTAGGTACCTCTCCAATGTCTGATTAAATCGTTCTACCATCCCATCAGATTGCGGGTGATAAGAAGTCGTTCTTGTTTTATGAGTACCCATAACTCGGCAAGTTTCCTGGAATATTTGAGACTCAAAATTCCTTCCTTGATCGCTGTGAATCTCTAAAGGTACACCAAAACGACAGAAGACTTCATGAACTAGCTTATCAGCAACTGTTGAAGCTTCTTGATTTGGAATGGCGAAGACTTCTGGCCACTTAGTGAAGTAATCCATCACAACCATGAAATACCTGTTACCGCTTTCACTCTCTGGAAACGGCCCCGCCACGTCAATGGCTATTCTCTCCCGTGGTGCACCAACATTGTACAACTTCAATGCACCTCTACTACGAGTCTGAGGTCCCTTTACGGCCGCACAACTTGTACATTTGCGACACCAGTCCTCGACATCGTTTCGACAGTGGACCCAGTAAAACCGTTCTCGGATCTTCAGTAGAGTTCGTTTAACTCCCAGATGGCCTCCTGAACAATCATTATGGTACAGCTGTAGAACATCCGGTACTTTAGCTTTAGGGACAACCATTTGCAAATGACAGCTGTCTCCCCGAACGTTTTCCCATTTACGACACAGAACTCCATCCTGAAGCAGCAAGCTGTCCCACTGGGCCCAATAGCTTTTAGTGGTCGAACTCATCGCTGAGACGTCACTCCATTTGGGCTTGGGAGCACTGGCCTTTATCCATTCCAGAATCGGCTTGATGTCCGGATCTTCCTGCTGTGCGTGTCGTAGGCTGTCCTTCCACCCGTTGCTGAGGTGGTCTGTCCTGAGCATCCTCACGGATACCACTTCCTTACTCTCTTGCCTACTACAATGGTTGCAATCTTCAGGACAAGGTCTTCTTGTCAATGCATCTGCGTTGCCGTGAGATTTCCCGCTGCAGTGTCTGATAGTAAAGTCGTATTCCTGCTGCTGCTGGGCGGTGCTGTTAGCCGCACTTCCTTTCTGAGACCGTTCACCTTCCCTTCCTAGGGTGTGCTTAGGGCAGCTGGAACGAAGATGGCCCCTTTCCCCACAGCCATAGCACCTAGGGCTGTATCTTTTATTGTGGTCGCGAACCGTAACTGCTGTAACCTCCCTAGCGTGAGGTGAACGATGATCCTGTCGCCGCCAGGCAGTGCCGTTAGCTGCACTACCCTCTCGAGATCAATCAACTCTCCTTTCCACGGTTCGTTTAGGGCAGCTGGATCGAAGATGGCCCTTTTCCCCACAGCCATAGCACCTAGGGCTGTATCCTTTGCTGCGGTCACGGACTGTAGCGGCTGCAACCTCCCTGACGCGATGGGAACGATGATCCTGCCGCACGGCTTCCACCTCCAGTGCATGGGCCAAGGCGTCCTTAAGCGTCTCGTGGTGCCCGAGCCTCACAGCAGCTCTGACTTCCAGGTCGCGGATGCCGTCGATGAATGTCTGCACCAGGTTCCCTTCAATGAGCGCAGGTATAGACCGGTATGCTTTTCGCACCAGCTTCTCCACTTCTAGAGCCCACTGCTGCAGGTTTTCGTTGATGCGCTGCACATGCATCTTTAAGCTGCGCACGAAAACGTGTTCCAGGTGAGCGTCCCCATATCTCGCCTCCAATGCCTCAAGGAGTTGCTCATAAGTCACTTCCTCACCGAGAGCTTCCAGAACTGTTAAGGCCTGGTCGCGCAGGCCTAGTGTGAGAGCAGTCATGGCTTGACTTTTATTCCAGCCGTTCGCCTTCATAACAGCCTCGAACTGGATTTTGTAGGCTGACCAGGAAGAGGTACCGTCGAACGGTGGCACCTTGAACCCACGTAGCGAAGGTGTTGTAGCTACTACGGGAGCTGTAGCTCCATCTCCAAGTTTGAGTTCGTCCAGTGATTTCTTCATGTCGGCCATTACGTTGTCAACCCGATTGTTTACTTGGTCGATTCGGGTTTCAGCGTTCTCGATTTGGGTTTCAGCTTCCGACAGGCGTTTGTCATGCTGAGCAACCCTATCCTTCACCTACTTTATCTCCTACCCGAAAGTAGCGTGAAGGTCCTTCATGAGGAGCATCTGTTCCTCTTGTCGGCGGGCCTGTTCCTCTTGTCCGCTCTGCAGCTGCTCTTTCCACTGACGGACCTGTTCCTCCTGTCGGCGAGCCTGCTCCTCCTGTCGGCGAGCCTGCTCCTCCTGTCGGCGAGCCTGCTCCTGCAGCATCACCATCAGGGCGCCTAAATCAGGTGCTGCAGATGCAGGAGCTACTGACGAACCGGCCTCCGTTGCCGGCGGCTGGCCCTCCGACGTCTGCGGCGTTGCACCACCAAATCTTCTCTGGTCCGTCTCATGCTGGCGTTGACTGCGGGTACGAACACCCTCCGTTTCCTCCTTATGTAAAATCGGCATGATTTTATCCCACTTCTGACACCAATTGTTACGAGCTTGAGGTTCGTGACAATAAAAATTGCCGATAAAATTACCTAAATTAACACTTTAATTTACTTTACACCAATTAAAACTAAAAACACTAATAATTAAACACACTAATTCACTTAATTCCGATCCGAAGCTTCGCTTGTGTCGCCGAGTTCAACTTTGCCCCGATCGCATCTTGCAGCGCCTATTTATATAATTAGCAAAGAAGCGTCCCGAACATTCAAGTAAATGCGCGTCAGGCAACGAGTGTTCGAGTGTAGATTTTCCAGAAACTTAGTTCTTCGGGTAGCGCTGTCGGTCGAAAGATTTGTGATGTCATTTACTGCAAAGCTCCCCTCGCTCTCGTTCCTGACACTAGATGGCGCTAGTTGACTTATTCATGCAACAATATTTAGACTCTGGCTTTGATTTTGGATTTTGTTTATTTAAAATCGTGAATTGGATTTCGTTGTTTTGGGTTGTTTAACAATATTCCAAAGGAATATTAATAGTCTAGATAGTGTATACGGTACCTATACACACTTCTTTTTTCGTTGGTTATATTTATATTGACTACTGTTTTCGATTTCGGTTTTCCGCGATTTGTTTTGTGCTTTGGTTTAAGTTGATTTGATTTTATTTGGCTATTGTTTTCGGATTCAGACAGAGCGTCAGGCTGCTTTAAGAGCTTCCGAAACACCTTCTTAAAGCCAGGAAAGGCATCTTGAACAGGCAGAGCGTCAAGCTACTTTAAGAGCTTCTGAAACACCTTCTCAAAGTCAGCGAAGGCGTCTTGAACAGGCAGAGCGTCAAACTATTTTAAGAGCTTCTGAAACACCTTCTCAAAGTCAGCGAAGGCGTATTGAACAGGCAGAGCGTCAAACTACTTTAAGAGCTACTGAAACACCTGCTCAATGTCAGCAAAGGCGCCTTGAACAGGCAGAGCGTCAAGCTACTATAAGAGCTACTGAAACACCTGCTCAATGTCAGCAAAGGCGTCTTGAACAGGCAGAGCGTCAAGCTACTATAAAAGCTACTGAAACACCTGATCAAAGTCAGCAAAGGCGTCTTGAATAGGTAGAGCGTCAATCTACTATAAGAGCTACTGAAACACCTGCTCAAAGTCAGTAAAGGCTATTCGAACTATTAAGGCTATTAAGAGCCGCGGAAACACCTGATGAAACTCAACACAGACTCATTGAGCAAGCTGAACGTCAATCTACTATAAGGGCATCTGAAACACCAGAACAGACACAGGCGCGAAGAGATGCATATGCACAGCTCCAAGCTGAACGTCGACAAAATTTTCAAAGAAACAATTGGTCGGTTTTTAATGACGCAGCATTCAATTATGATCCATTGATTGATTATAAAAATCACAGGTTAGTTGTTATCGGACTGATGGACAAGGCGTGTCGATTTTGCAGCGCTTTAAAATGGAAAGATGAGACCGCAGGCATGTGCTGTTCCAATTGCAAAGTGTCTCTTCCGTTACATGGGTAACCAGAAGAACCTTTGAAAACTCTCTTTTTATATGATGCTTATGAGTCACAGCGCTTTTTAAACAGGAACTGGATATATAACTCATGCTTT
This sequence comes from Parnassius apollo, assembly GCA_907164705.1. Lineage (NCBI taxonomy): Eukaryota > Metazoa > Arthropoda > Insecta > Lepidoptera > Papilionidae > Parnassius > Parnassius apollo. The sequence goes on from CAJQZP010000410.1 coordinate 2,915,869, forward strand.
CAAATGACGTCCTTCGGAGTTGACCGGGAAATAATAATGCCGGGATTTTCGCCTATATTTACGGTGCAAGGGCAAATTTATCATAGAATAGGTTCACTTTTTCTAGCTGAAAATGAACAGCATAAATTTTACAAGTATATTTTATGGGTGACGAAGAAATTGAGGTGGACCGTCGCTGCCAATTTATTCAGGGAGTTGAGAGAGACAGTGTTCAAAATTCAAAGATTCTTGCATGAACGTAACATTTTAGTCAAAACATTTAAAACTGCTTCAGAAAACCTACCTGAAGAGGATTATAAAGTCGTCATTCACGCAGATCGGACCCCTCGAGGAGAGCATGAAAAGCGCTACAATACACCTTTGATAAACGAAATAACAGCCGTAATTAGAGGTGATCAATTTTCTTCACGAGACATTGTCTTGCGAGCACGTGATGATACGTTGCAACGGGTAGCCGATACACACAAGTTTTATGACGCTCTGCAATACCCATTGATTTATTGCAAAGGACAAGAGGGTTATCATTTTCAAATTCCACTAATTAACCCGGTCACAATGGAGCCTACTCCGAACAAAAAAGTATCATGTATGGATTTTTATGCGTATCATATGATGTTGCAAGAAAATGATTTTAACCTCTTAGCCCGGTGTAGACAATTATTTCATCAATTTTTGGTAAACATGTATATGAAGGTAGAAAGTGAACGTCTCCGTTATATATCTTTAAATCAAAAAAAGCTGCGCGTTGAGAATTATATACATTTATTAGATGCAGTTTTTAGCGACGCCAATGTAAACCCCAGAGATTTAGGTAAAATGGTAATTCTGCCCTCATCATGCGTTAACAGTCCCCGCTACCTACATGTGTACACACAAGACGCATTCGCCTATGTACGAACTTAGGGAAGACCTGATCTTTTTGTTACTTTTACTTGCTATCCCACATGAAAAGAAATAAACCGAGGAGCTAATGCCGGGCCAAAAAAGTACTGACAGACACGATTTAGTTGCTAGAGTATTTAGATTAAAAGTACAAAAATTAATGTATGTAATTAACAAAGGGAAAATTTTCGGAGAGGTGCAGTGCTTCATGTATTCAATTGAATGGCGAAAAAGAGGTTTACCGCATGCCCATATTCTAATATGGCTTAAAGAGAAGTGGGCCCAGCCAAATAGACGACATAATAAGCGCCGAGATTCCGGATCCTGAGCAAGATAAAGAATTGTGTGATACCATCGTCCGAAATATGATTCACGGTCCATGTGGAGCACGAAATTCAATATCGCCATGTATGAAAGAAGGAAAATGTACAAAGAAATTTCCTAAACAGCTATTAAAAGAAACAGTGCACAATGACAATGGCTACCCTTTATACAGACGCAGAGCTCCCGAAGATGGTGGCAGGAAAGTTACAATCAAATCTCGCTCTGGAAAGTTCGAAAACTTTGATAAAAGCTGGATTGTCCCGTATTCGCCCATTCTATGTAAAATGTTTAATGCCCACATTAATGTAGAAGCATGTAGCTCTGTCCGCGCAATAAAGTATATCTGTAAGTACATAAATAAAGGAAGCGACCAAGCAAAATTTAATAATCTCAGGAGTGAAGGTGAGGCAAATCCCGTTAATGAAGTACAGAACTTTCAAGCAGGGCGTTATGTCAGCAGTAACGAGGCAGCGTGGCGTCTCCTTGGCTTCCCTTTACACGAAAGGCACCCAACAGTTACTCACCTTGCTGTGCACTTAGAAAATGGAGAGCGTGTATATTTCACCGAAAGAAATTTCCAAGAAAGAATTGCATCACCGCCTAAAACTACACTAACAGCCTTCTTTCAACTTTGTCAAACCGACCCCTTTGCAAAAACGTTGTTATATTCTGAAGTCCCCCGCTATTATACTTGGAACACATCTAGGAAGGAGTGGAAACGCCGTATTCAAGGCGCGCCTGTTGCAAATTGGCCCGGTGTAAAGTTATCAGATGCCCTTGGTCGTGTGTATACCGTCCATGTAACTAATTTTGAATGTTTCTGTTTACGATTGCTGCTGCACCATGTTCGTGATCCTACAGAATATAAAGACCTTAAAACTGTCAACGGTCAGGAATGCGCAACTTATAGAGAAGCATGTGAAGCTCTGCATCTTTTAAAAAACGATAATCACTTGGATGAAACCATGGAGGAAGCTGTGCAGTGCCAGTCACCAGCCAAAATTAGGAATCTTTATGCAACTGTCATATCATCTTGCGGGCTATCTAATGCACATGAATTGTGGGACAAATATAAAGAGTACATGGCGGAAGATATTTTACGAAGGTTACAGCAGACACACGCGAACATGACATACAATGAACACATTTATAATGAAGCACTTGGAAAAATTGAAGATAAAGTAATGGCAATGGTAGGTAAAAAATTAAGCGACTTTGGAATGATAAGCCCTCAGCGAACAACCGAAAATGAACTAAGTCATGAAGTTATACGTGAAACAAACTACGATATACCAGCTTTGCAGCAGCAAGTAGCCGAATTTGTATCCTGCTTGCTTCCCGAATAAATATGAGTTTTTGACAAAGTATTAGGACAAATTGAATCCGGAAATGGTGCACTTTTCTTTTTAGATGTCCCTGGAGGAACTGGGAACACATTTTTGTTAAATTTATTATTAGCGCAAGTACGGAAAGATAAAAACATTGCTCTGGCTACAGCTACAGCTTCCTCCGGTATAGCCGCCACGCTGCTAAGCGGAGGCCGCACTGCACATTCTGTTTTAAAACTCCCTCTAAATCTAGCCCAGGAAGAATCGCCTATCTGCAACTTTAGGAAAAATAGTGCACAAGGTATAATGCTACGACAATGCAAACTTTTAGTGTGGGACGAAAGTACAATGTCGCATAAAAAAGCTATAGAAGCACTAAATCGAACGCTCCAGGATTTGCGCAGCAATATCGATGTAATGGGAGGAAGGGTGGTTTACTGGCTGGTGACTTTCGCCAAACTTTACCTGTCATTCAAAAGGGCACACCTGCAGATGAAATTAAAGCATGCCTCAAGTCGTCTATTTTATGGAACAAGGTGACAAAATTCAGTTTAACTACGAATATGAGAGTGCATTTGTATAATGATATCAATGCTGGAAACTATGCTGACACACTATTAAAAATTGGCGATGGGCGGTTGGAAACGGATGCTGAGGGCTGCGTTAAATTGACGAGAGATTTTTTTATTTAGTACAGAGTCATTCCGAATTAATTGGGAGCGTTTATTCAGATTTAACGAACAACATGCATGAAGACAAATGGTTATGTGAAAGGGCGATTCTTGCACCAAACAATGAGAGCGTTAACATAATAAATTTAGATATATTAAGCGAAGTAGCAGGAGAAATAACAGAGTATTTGTCAGTAGACACAGTTATGGACACAGAACAGAGCACTTCATATCCCGTAGAGTTTCTAAATTCTCTAGAATTGTCAGGTGTGCCCTCACATAAGCTTCAATTAAAATTAGGCGTCCCAGTGATGCTAATGCGAAATTTAGATGCTCTTCGGTTATGAAACGGGACAAGGCTGCGTGTGACACGTCTTGGATGGAACATAATCGGTGCTACAATTTTGACAGGCGTAGGAAAAGGTGAAAATGTTATTATACCACGGATCCCTATAATTCCCACAGATCTTCCTTTTCAATTCAAAAGGTTGCAGTTCCCTATTAAGCTCAGTTTTACAATGACAATTAATAAAGCGCAAGGGCAAACGTTACAGGTAGCGGGGGTCAACTTAGAAAAACCGTGCTTCTCTCATGGTTAGCTGTATGTAGCATGTTCGCGTGTGTCAAATGCCCAGAATCTCCACATTATTTCCCCGAATTGAAAACATATAACATTGTGTACAGTAGCGTCTTAAAATAGTGTTCGGTTAGATTTTTTTCCAAAATTCTCACAATCAATTAATCAGAATTCCTACAGATCTTCCCTTTCAATTCAAAATTTCCTATTTAGCTGTTTCTTTTCAATTCCAAATGCTACACCTCTGACGGACCTATTAAGCTCAGTTTCCTTTCAACTCCAAAGGCTGCATCTCTGACAGATCTTTTATTTGGCTCAGTTTCCTTTCAATTCAGAAAACTGCATCCCTGACGAATCAATTTAGCTCAGTTTCTTTTCAAAAGTCTGCATCTCTGACGGATAATTATGCTCAGTTTCCTTTAATTAACAAAATATCCCATTTCCATTTGGAATAAACAGGCTATTTTCATGCTTTCCTATACGCTGCGTTTCAAAACATTTAAATAGGCAGACGAATCAATTTTGCTCAGTTTCCTTTTAATGGCTGTATCTCTGACAAATATATAAAACTAAGTTTCCTTACAATTCAAAAAGCAATGGATAGTTCATTTTCCAGTGACCATGCGGGCGAAGCCGCGGGTAACAGCTAGTCGAATGAATAAATCCATGTTCTATAAAGATGAAAAAATGAAGAATATGATGATAACTACAGTGTTTAATTTTAATTTAATAAAAATGTAGCATTTAAATGTGTATTCTACTTTACTTAGTTTAATACCATCGTGAATAAAGTTGACAGTATTTAGGGATTTTTCACTGCTACAGTGCTACAGACTTTGACAGGTTTTTAAACAAAGTAAGAAAGTAAGGCAGGATCTGTATTTTAAAGATGGTCACACTGCGAACGTCCCTATGCTAATGTCACAGTACATTTTCTCTAGTATATATACAGTAATCTATGGTACACAGTACATTTGTATTGTATGTAACTGAAGCTAATGGGTGCGTTTGGCAGAAAAAAGCGCTAGCAAGTGCTTGTAAGCAAAATGGCGATCGTAAGCGGTAAGCGCTGTCAAATCGTAAGTAGCTATTTTCCTCCAGGACACGATGTTAGTTTTAACCGGGGAACCTAACCTAATTTAAATATATGTTTGTAAAGTATTCATATTAAAAACTTACCAATCATGAATTTTTAATAACGTATATGTCTATTCATGTCACTATATTACTTAAAACTAACATTTCACAAAACAACTTATAATTTCTACTTCAAAACAAACAAATTAAATAAGCAAAATGGCGGATTGTGTCAGCGCTACTTGGTAAACTATTTATTAATCTGTGGCGCTACTGAAGTAGCAATCACAGAGTACTTTCTAATATACTGAAAGCAATCGTGTCCTAGCCGAAACTATTTTTTAGCGCTTGTAAGCGCTTGCAAGCGCTTTTTTCTGTCAAACGCACACATTGTCTATTGTCTATTTAGATAAATAAATATGCACATGCTGTAATTGATAATTTTTCAAAAATACTTTTTATTCTTATCAACTTACAAATGTATGTATAGTAAATTTAAAAATACATTGAATGACATTCAACTGATTTACGAAATAAGGTAAAACTTTCACGGATACAGTATTATGACTGAAAACGCGTGTACATCATCACCAATACTAGTAGACAGAAATCCAGCAGAGGATCAGTCACAAAAACAAGATGTTGACATGGATGAAGAGATTTCAGCGCGTATGACTGCTTCTTATAGTGAAATATCTTTTAATTCTGATCATGGCCAAGAAACTAATCAACAAAGAGATTCAGGTCCTTCAAGACCCTATGATTTACCATCTGAAAACCGTAGACAAGATAAACTGCCCCTAGACATTGGCGGACATGTACGGTATGAAGGTGATATGACACATTATGTTGCTGATGATTTGGAATTCAAGATTAAATTATCTAGTCCTATTGCAAAAAGAGGAGAGACTCCAGTATTTGGCAGCTCCAGTGTATCACGCTCCAGCACACCTTCTGGTAAACTTTATAGACAAATATTAGCTCCACAAATAGGTCAAATTGATATTACAGTATTAAATGACCTTGAACATGAGGCACAAAAAATAGCACAGTCCGTTGATAACTTAATAGAAAATTTATCAAATATATTACATGCTAATTCGTCTCTAACTGCTGAAAATATGGATGTTTATAAAGATGCCGTTGGAAAAACTTGTGATGCAATGGATAACAATATAAAAAGTATGTATACTATCTTAGCAAAAGGCGAAGAGGTTTCCCAAGCAATGATTCCAGTGCAGGCACAGGCAGCGAGGATAGCTGAGATTAAGAGGTTGTTGCAAATTTTTGAAAACAACTTTTAATTTATCAATGTAGTCTTGTATTGAAATATATATCACGTGAAATATGTATATAATATTTATTATTTGTAATTTTTTTATGGGTTCTGGGTGGTAGGATTTGGAGTCTGTCTGGATGGGTACCACCATTTCTGCTGCCTAACAGCAGTGATTGCACTACTTTTTATGTTCTGAAGGGTACAAAGAGCTGGTATATATGTATATAAGCTGTGAGGCCTTCTATCTTAGTCCTCAGAGGTCACAAGGCATCTGTAACATTCCTTATTTGAAGTTGGTTGCAGTTGCCCATGAACTGCAGCAGCCATTTAGCATCAGGTGGAATGTAAATGCATTTATTACTTTTGTTTTATTTAAAAAAATACATATCCTCTGCTGTCACACTCAAAATGGATTGGGTCATAATCTTTACAGTTATCTAATATCTTTATAATCTAGGCTTTTCAAATTAATATTTTACTAAATTGATGATCTTAAATGCAACCAAAATGTAAATTATTTTTATCAGAATTACTTAAAGTGGGTGCACAATCACTGCTCTCAATACTTGACTTGCATATCTTTTTTTCTTATAACATCTAAAATTTCTCATGGCAGGGCTTGATTGCAGTTAAGGTGTGAGATTATGCTACTGGTATAACTTATTGATATCACAATTCTTTAAAAGTTGACTGGAAGCGGTTTAAATTCACCGATATCTCACTGGTATAAATTAGCCTTCACATACATGAACAAACATTCATATCAAAAACAGTTATTTTAGACTATACAAATATTTGTTTTGTGTGGCATTCTGTGCCAGCAGGAACGCAGGCTAAGCTAACTTAGCTATTGTCCAACCCAGCTGTAATTAAAAACTAAAATAAGCAATATTTATCTCTTCACACACACTGCAATAACAAGGAAACATCTGAAAGGTGCATGTCTGAAAATAAAAAAAGATTAGAAGATGCAGGGCACAGTGGAAACTTTGTACAGTCGACTCTCGTTAATTCGAAACTCAAGGGACTTAAAATATTACAAATTAACAAGTGTTTGAAATATCAAATGGTCCAAAATTTTTTGAGAGAATATGAATAAAACTTCGAATTATTAAGTGTTGATCAATTATTATTTATTAATGGTTATTTTTTAATAATGACAAAAGAAAGAGGTACATTTGTGTACATATTCATAATGTGAATTATTTAATCTTTCAAAAGAACTCTGTTATACTGGTTTGCTTCAAAGCACATTGCTGCTGCTCAGACTGCTCAATAACTTTTTTAAGAAAAAAAGTGCCTAAAATGCTCTTTCATTACTTTTGTTTTGAATAGACAGAAGCTTTATAAGGTATCAAATGAGGCTCTTGCTTCCTTCACTGACACCTCTGCCAAAGGTTCTGATATATCGTCCTCATCTTCATCATTTGTTTTCTTCATTTACCATTATTGGAAGATTTTTCTTATCTTCTTTTATGAAACTGGATTTTTTGAAGCAGTTGAGAATCGTTAGGGGTGTTAAAGCTCTCAATACCTTGTCAAGCAGTAAAATAGCTGTCAGAACCGTGATATTCACAGTTAGCTGCTTGTGGAGAGATTCTAAAATGAGCTTAACAATTTCATTGCGATAGAACTAATCATATAAAAAAAGGCTCGTGTACGATAATACAAGTTTGAACTTGTCTCAAAATGTACTTACAATCTTTCTGTTTGTTTCTCTCTGCAACTTTGAATTGAGGAGTGTTTGACGCCGATGAGTTTGAATTAACACATCGTTTTGTTACGTAGCAAAGACTTTCGTTCGAATTACCAAGTGCATAAAAATGTTTTGATTTAGTTCGAATTTGTATTATAGAGAGGTTCGAATTATCGCAGGTTTCAATTAACGAGAGTCGACTGTAATTCTATTTACTGTAAACTGGTGGACAATATGTTAAAATCCTCTCAGAAAACGGATTCGGATTAATCCCAGCCGCCAAATTTCATGAACGCACTACGTGACAACCCTCCTGATTCCATTGTGGCCGTGGAAGGAAAAGGGGAGATCTCCCGCCGGGCAAGGTGTTCTGCCCGGGGAGCGGCCAACACTCCGTGTGATAGTTCGGAGATGTTCTATATATACTGTTTATGATTCGGAATGTTGATAGCGTGATTTAGGCTTCGGTGTATTTCGCTTTGTGGCGCGACGACAGCGCCGCCACACCATCTGGATGCTTGGCGGTCCACCACTGTACGTTTCACTAGGAGTTTTCTTCCGCGTACGACCTCTCTGTAGAATAGTTTACCACCGGCGATTTATCCGGACCAATACGACCTAGGGACCTTCAAGAAAAGAGCTTACTCTTTTCTAAAGGGCCACCAACGCACCTGCAGTTCCCCTGGTGTTGCGGTTGTTCATGGGCGACGGTAGTCACGTAACATCAGGTGAACCGCTCTTCTATAAAAAAAAGAAATAAAGAGAAGTCTGTAGTACCCAGCTTTAGAACATACCTATAACCCTGACTTTAAAATGTAATATTATTTAATTATTTGTTGACGTGTATAGTATAGTACACATCATCCAAAAAGAATGCTGGAAGAAAGTAGAGGGGGTATGTTTGCACTTGGGTACTGTAGGAGTTGTCTACATTTTTAGAATATAAAATGAAAATTTAAGATGATACTGATAATAAATGATAAATAAAATGATAACAACTGATTCCCTGGAGTGTTAAGTTCACACTAATTTTATAGAAGTTAAAGCGTTTACAATTTTGCAGTGTTACAATGCTTATGAATTTTACTTAATTTCAATAAGAATGTTCGTGTAGCTCGTACATCTTGCCTCTCAAGTATGAAAAAGAAAACAACTAACTAATCATTAAATAATATCATGACAGCGAGCAAGAGAATTTTTATATTAACAAAGATTTAGTGGTTAAAGCTAGCAAATGAATGATAAATGATACATGTTTACAATGTGATACTTAATATTACAACATAATAAATACAATAATATTATTCTATAGTTCATGTGTTATAGTGCACAGTGCACTCACTTGCTAGGTACCTCAAACTTAATTGAACATAGGAGAGATAGCTTTATCGACACTTAACACTGATTCGCGTATATGTACCGGAACACTATGCACGTGACGCACATTCACCACCACTTCACTAGCACTGCCACTATCCGCTGGGTGTGCAACCTCCCCAGGCCTCCGCTGATCGTGCGACGGACTTAGATTAGAGAACATAGAAGGTCCCGCCGGCGCCGCAGTGCGTTGACCACACCACGCAGTCAGTCGCAGAAACGCAGACACTGCTCACAAGTAATAGTATGCCGGTGATGATATACCCAAGCGCATAGTGGTGTATATTGTGACTGTTCCTTTAGTTCCGCTATTTGCATATTATTGAATAAAACTATTATTTACGGATTTTATCGCGTTTAATTACTTTAATTTATTTTTATTATTATCCCGACGTTTCGGGTGCTTTACAGCACCCATGGTCACGGGGGGGGGGGGACTGAGATGTTTGACGTCCCAATGTCATAGTTAGTCCGGCTACCTTCAGTTTTTTTTAATATTAATTTTTGGTCCGATTTACGCAAAACGAGCTTATAGTATCATGAAGTCTTGCAGTGGTATGCTTGGGTTTGGGTTTAATTTTGTTAATTATAGGATCCCAAGCAGATGGTAGCACCCAGCCATCTTCTCTATTGAAATTAGGATGTTTTTTGATTTCAATAGCCTCGCGTATCATCCTTGGTAGGAATCGGTGTTCTTTTGCGAGAATTTGTGGTTTATCAAATCTAATGTAATGGTGGGGACGATCTTGAACATGTTCGCAGACTGCAGACTTCCCGGAGCGTCGGTGCTTCACATCAGCTATATGTTCCTTCACGCGAGTTTTTATAGATCTCTTTGTTTGACCTATGTAAGAGAGACCACATTCACAATCTAGCTTGTACACACCTGCATCTTGTAGAGGAATATTACATTTGATGGATGGTAAAAATTGACTAATCTTCTTCAGCGGCTTGTAGTATGTCTTAATGGACGCTCGCTTCAAGATGTAGCCAATCTTGTCCGTGACTCCTCTGACATATGGTAGTAGAGCAGGCGCGCGCTCGACTGTGGACGGCTTCACTCGTTCACTGTGACGTAGGCGCGGGACCCGAAGCTTGTTGTCTTGCAATACTTGCTTGACGTGCTGAAGCTCCGTGGTCAGATGTTTTCTGGCACAGATCCCTCGTGCTCTCTGAAACAAAGATTTACCCACGGTAGCTAACTGTGAAGGATGATGGTGAGATTCACCATTTAGATATCGGTTGGTATGGGTCTTTTTCCTATACACAGTTTTATTCAATGTGTAGTATTCGCGTAAATTTAAGAAATCATTATTTGCGTATTATTTAATAATGCATAATATTTTGTTTGTTATCCACCTGCGGAGCAGAGTGAGAGGGCTGAGTGGAGTTAGGATTAGAAAGAGTGGGCATGTTAGTCAAAAATGCCTCGTGTAAAAGTGAATTATGTAGGCCATTGCACTCCTTTCATCTTTTATTAGAAATATACGGATTGTCGTAATGCTTATATAAGCAATTTCTACACACTTTATGTTTCGCAATAGCCTTCAACTTAGCTTCAGGTGACAGCGGTAAAATTCGTACACTGAAAAGAGGTCATGATTATTATAATTCCATATTAGACATTTTCCAGTACGAGTATGATAAGTTTTTTTCTGATCTGTTCCCTCGATAACTTTTCTTAGTCGTAGAAGTTGATGATGATGATGGTAATCGAAAGCTAATAATTGAAATACTCTGTCGTTCATTCTTATGCATTGGTTCTAGAGCGGTGAACTTCCCCTCCAGAAAGCTGATAAATTCACTAAGTTCCGGTAATTCCCGCGGAGCCTTCCGTGCTTCTTTATAATCCTTTAAGGTTTCTGGGTCCAGTTTCTTTGCTAATAGATGGACAAGCAAAGGATCCCAAGTATTTCTGTTAATCCCTAGGCTATGAATAGCGTGAATAAATTTCACCGATGTGTCATGTAACAGCTTTATTTCATAGGCAGATTGTTTTTGAATCGATGTTTGATTCAGAAGGATTTCAACTTGATTTATTAAAAATAAACTGATTATTATTGTACTTGTGAATCAGAATCTCGCATGCCGTCTCGTAACTTTCCGCCGTTATATCGAGGTGCTGGATCAGTCGCTCCGCTTCACCTTTTACTTTCCGTTTTAAATGTTGCATTTTCTGTGTATTCGTAAATGGCTTTGCTGAATTGAAATTGAAGAAAATTGGTCAACATGCATATTTTACGGCGAAAGTAGGGATTTCGAGAAGCGGAGTCTGTTGGGTATGAACAGTTGATGATAGTTTGCGATTTAATGCTCGTTTGATTTTCTTGAACTCCTATTCACATGAAAAATACTCCTCTTAATATGATAAATAACCACCCTGAACAATATCATCGCGACTGAATACTGTGAAGCTTATCCTATAATTCCCACTTTTCGCTAACGTCATTTAAATTGAAACCTTTTATCACACGACTTAAAGCTCTAAAATTAGTCCGTTATTTTGAAAGCAGTTCATCTATTTTGGCTACTTTTATCTTCGTAGTCCGATAAAATATAATCATTTTTTTTTCATTGTAATCATTGTTCTGAAATTCCACCCAGAGGTTGTCTAATAATACTAGATGAATTTTTAGAGAAGTTAGACCTGATTGTTTTCATTCACTCTAATATTGCACTTTGCCGAGCTAAATTGCTTTCCATGATTGAGATAAATAAAATTAAAAGAACAGTCTTACTTGATAAGGTTGGTGGTTACCCCACCGATTCCAACGTGGCGCTGCTAGCTCGTTGCGAACCTCTCGGCTCACAATGCGATGATGCAGGAACAGAGAGAGCCCTCGTAGTCCGTCAAAATATGATGATGAAACGGTGATAATGTATGTTGCATTATGTTCTGCTCACTATGATATAAACTGGTACTGCACAGACTTACGCAAAGTGGCTGTCTCTGAATATTTTTACACGTGGTCCTAAATGTTCCAACACGCGTGCTAAATTATTGAAGCCGCAAAGTCTTTAAAATGATAATACACGAAGTACCAATTTAAGATGATACTGATAATAAATCATAAATAAAGTAATAAAGACCGATTGCCTGGAGTGTTAAGTTCACACTAATTTTATAGAAGTAAAGCATTTACAATTTCGCCGAGTTACAACGCTTACGAATTTTACTTAATTACAATAAGAATGTTCGAGTAGCTCGTATAGGTACACTTGTGCACGAAAGTACTAGAACTATTGTTTGATTTTTGAACAAGCCTTTCACTCACGTCTTCGTATATTGGTTATTTGTAGGTACAACTGTACAGGTAAAACTGTATTAGATAATATCATTAAATGGAATTCAAAACATGTTAGATTCAGCGTAGAATGTTTAATCGAATCACAAAAAATATAATGTTGAAACTCCTTCTATAAAGTCATTGTGGGTGACGTGAAATCCAGATGAGGATGTGGTGATAGTGCTACGCGTTTTCATCGTTGTTGCTGTCTTCACTTGAGCTCTCATCCTCATTTGAGTCAGAATCATCATCCCCTATCGAACAGTAATTGTTTCTGTCATCATATCGACCACATGATAGCTTTTACAATAATCGGTCTCTCATTACTTTACCTTGGTGCATAATTTCCCCCTATTCATTACTCCCATTAAATTTACTTTTTAATTAACCAGGCTAGTTATCCATGTACAGTTCCAATTCCAACTTACATTTGTGCTGATGTGGGGGCAAACCATGATATTAAATTTCTCTTTGTATTTTTTTATTAAGTTGTACAACTTTAGCGTGGTTTCCTCAAATTCAATTCCCTTGTTACGGAGCCAAGTTTGCATGTCTGCTTTCTTTGTGACGGACGTTGATGCCGCATCTAGTTGTTTGTTGTGGTACGATGCATTGTCGACTACCACAACTGAATTAGGCGGTAAATTTGGTATCAGTTTAGTACGTGGTGGTAGTCGCCAATTTTTGTATCGGTTTTGAACGTCAACAAAGCATTCGGCACTAAACCTGCTACACCACCAGCGTGCACGATCACCAAGCAGTTAACTTTAGATAGAGGTTTTTTTCATCAAGCCTTTGTTGGGACCGTCTATCCAAAAATGGTGAGACGCATGGGAACTGTCGACGTATGATTCATCAATGTGAATGATGTGTGAAATCTCTATATTATTTTATTTTTCTCAGATATTAAATTCTATGAAATCAAATTTGTAACTGCTCAATTAAAAATTTTCTATTGGTTTCTGTTTTTGTCCACTGAAAACCATTTTTTTATACTCGCCAGAAACTTTCTGCAGATCCATGGATATGTAGGTCAACTTTAACTTCCTTCCAACTTGCCTATGGTAGGCAATTCTTTGTCAGTGGCGTAGAAATTGTGGATGATTCTTTTTATAACACCCTGGTCAAAGCTGTCAATGTCCGATATTGGTTTTTGTTTGATTCTTTTCATTTTACCGGGAGTTCTGGAGCCAGTAAGAAATTCCAAATCTTTAGAACCTTTTACAATTCATCTCACTGTAGACTCTGAACATTTTGTTGCCTCTGCGGTCCGTTTCATACATTGTTTTAAATTGTCAACTGCGTTATTATCAACATCCTTCTACATGAAACAATATACGTCATAAATCATTTTTCTCACTTTAAAATCACTTCGTAATTAAAAACTTCTGTGCGCGATGACATTTGAGAACGAACGTATAATGTAACGTGGACACAGCGCGGAAAGCAAAGGTCGACTCACGAACTAATAGCGCAAGTATAGCACGCGTCACGTAAAAAGAACGCTGGAAGAAAGTGGTGGGAGTGTGTTTGCGCATGGGTACAGTCTCGCACGAAAGTTATGTGCCTATTAATTTATTTTTTAACTAGGCTTTCGCTCGCGGGTCGTGGCTTCGTACCTATATATTTGTAATTCTTATTAGTTATAACATTGAAAAATATATTAGATAAAATATCAATAAAATGAATTAAAAACATGTTTGAATTATGTATTATAGAATGTTTAATCGAAATAAAATTAAAGTAATGTTGAAACTCCTTCCATTAAGTCATCATGCGTGACGTGAAAACCAGATGAGGACGCGGTGTTGGTGCTAGAAGTGGCCATTTCATCGTCGTCGCTGTCGTCACTCGAGCTTCCATCCTCATCTGAGTCGGAATCATGATCCCTATGTGGATAGCAAATGTTTCTGTCATCATGTCCACCACATGATCGCTTTTACAGTAATCAGCCTCTATTTCTTTTACCTTCGTGCATAGCTTCCCCCATTCTGTTGCTCCCATTAAATTTACTTTTTCATGAATCAACTCAGTTATACGTGTCAGGTTCCAAGTTACATTTTTACAGGCAACATAACTTTTTATTTGGGACCAGGCCATTTCAATAGGATTCAGGTCCGGGAGATATGGGGGCAAACGAAGTACAGAACGTCCTGCTTCGTTCAAAATAGCATCGATATTAAATTTCTTAAATTTATCATTGCATTTTTTTATTAAGTTGTACAACTCCGGCTTTAGCATGGTCTCTTCAAATTCAATACCTTTTTGACGAAGCCAGGTTTGCATGTCTGCTTTCTTTGAATTGGACGTTGGTGCAGCATCGAGTTGTTTATTGTGGTACGATGCATTATCGACTACCACGACTGAATTAGGCGGTAAATTTGGTATCAGTTGAGTACGGAGCCACCGCTCGTAATTTTCAGAATTCATATTGTCATGGTAGTCGCCGCTTTTTGTACCGGCTTTAAACGTCAGTAAAGCATTCGGCACAAAACCTGCATCGCCACCCGCATGCACTATGACTAAGCGGCTACCTTTAGATACAGGTTTTTTAATGCCCTTGGTGGAACCGTCTGTCCAAGCACGGTGAGACGCATGGGAACTATCGACGTATGATTCGTCAGTGGAAATGGTCTTACTTCCTCTCTATATTTTTTAATCTTTCTCAGATATTCAATTCTTTGAAATCGAATTTGTGACTGCTCAATTAAGATTTTTCTATTGGTTTCCGTTTTTTTTTTCCATTTAAAACCCAAGTTTTTCAATACTCGCCTTGCTGCAGATCCTTGGAAATGTATGTCATCCTGTAACTTCCTTTGCAACTTGCCTATGGTAGGCAATTCTTTTTCAGTAACGTGAAAATTATGGATCATTCTTCTTATAACACCCTGGTCAAAGCTGTCAATGTCTGTTATTGGTTTCGTTTTTTTTCTTTTATTTTTGCCGGGAGTTCGGAAAACAGTATCTTTTGAACCCATTACTATTCGTCTCACTGTCGACTCGGAACATTTTGTTGCCTCTGCGGTCCGTTTCATACATTGTTTTAAATTATTAACTACATTATTATCAGCTTCCCTCTTCATAAAACAGTATACGTCATAAATCATTTTTCTCACTTCTCTATGTAAAACCATTTCGTAATTTAAAACTTTTGTGCGCGATGGTATTTTTAAAAGGAACGTAACGCGGGAAGCAAAGCTCAACTGATGAACCAATAGCGCATCGGTAAACTATCCGTACTGCGTGTATGTAGGCGCATCGGCCCGATTTCTTTTGGCAGTCGCTGCCGGCAGCTTTCGCGGAAAGACATTAACGAAACAGTGATACTGAATAACCTTTTTTACATACTTAACAATTTTTTTTTACATTTTAAACATGTGAACGGAATATTTTACAAAAAACAAAAAAAAATGAATAAATAAATTAATTAAAATCTATCGAAATTCAAATCATATGCATCCTAGCCTGTGACCTTGCGAAGTCAAGAATGCCTACTAAACTGTTTTATTGCCGTTCATAAAGTAGGGTGTATGAAGTAAGTAAGGAGAGGATAAAGCCTCTCCTCAACAACTAACTCCTATTCCAACGCTATCAACACAAGACCGCACTCATATCTCTTGCGTGCCTTCATCCTCTCAGCAACAACTAACTCCTACTCCTTCACCATTTCCACATCAACAAACAAGCTATATAGAAGGGAGTATGTCCGAAATTAAAGGTTTCTTCATGTTTATAAAAAAAAAGATATAAGCTATTTTATTTTTTGATAGTTTTAATCCATAAATAAAGATTACATTAAAGAAAAGTATACATATTATTATACAAAAGTATTTTATTTCTTTGTTTGTTGTGTGTAGTACATAACCCGATTTGACCAAAGCGGAAATGAACAAAGAGAAGAAGTAACGAAATAGCATAGGTAGGAGAAATTGATGTTTTTATATAAGTTGCGAAATCATAAATATAGAAAAATTCTAGAAGGTTGTAAAAATGTCTTCATCTATCCGGAGAAAATTAATCATGTCTTTGGATTACAGACCATTTAGTACGTTTATGTAGCTTAATTTTTGTCTCTTTTGGAGCCTTTTTTTCAACCAGCAACTCCTCTTTTTTTATTTTCGAATAAATTAACCGAGATGGCTAATTCCAAACCAACACGTTGGTGTTTTAAGAGAGTCGGAGGCATTTTGAAGAACTCTACCGCATATGCGTTCCGCTCCAAGTCCAAACGCGTAATGCTAGGCAGGCCCGTGTGTAGGGTCTGCCTCGATAAAAGCCTCGATTTCTTTCCACCCTAGATCGCCACCGATATCGTCTCGTATGTAGCCCGCTTTATAGCGCAGCTTGACCGCTAGCGTTCTTTTTACCTCTACTTTTTATAAAACAAATTTTTTTTCCAGTATAGGGCAGTTATTATAATCTTTGCTTGGCATGCTCAAGGTAATAACTAGAATAACAGAGTATTTTTTATATACCTGGAATAGAAACGAATCTCAAGCCCACAAAAATTAATTGTAGAATGTGCTGGTCTGGTGGTGTCAGATGGAACAATTTATATTTATCTTATAGATATACAATATGGTGGAGCGCCGAGCCTAAGGTTGCCGAAGTCTAATTCCCCGGTCGAACCTTAAACCTATTACGCGAGGTATTAATCTAAGTGGACTGTATCTACAAAATGCTTCTACGTTTATATAACGACGACTATAGCGCGCGGTACAATACACTCGCTCTTCCCTAAAACGAACTATTATTTGCTAAATCGATGAAAGGAATCCTGCTTGATTAGGAGAAAAACAAAATTGGAGCGGGTTAAAACACAATTATATCAAGCAGGCAATATTATTGGGAATATTCACTCACCAACAACGAGCGCGGCGGGAAGAGGGTGCGCGTCGGTCGCGCGTGCCCTTTATACCTTCGGTTGCGATGATTACGTGATATTCTAGAATCATCTTCTTTCCCCTCCCACCCCACCACCCCGATGTGTCGATAGGAGGGTAGGAATGATATCGTTTTGGAAAGGGATAAGCGATTTGGCAGCCTACCGTCAAAATAAATAAATACGAATGGTTTTCCGCGCAACCATCTCCCCCGCCCTTGAAGGATTTCCTTCAAAATATAACTAAAACAACTAGAGTTAAGATCAAACTAACAAAATAACTAACGCTAAGATTACCTAAATTCAACTACAATTTCTAATCTAGAAAGCTAATTTAAATTATGGAAGAGGCAGGGGCACAAACGGACAACAGGACGCAGGTAAGACCCAACCGTGGTCTTAACGCGAGCTACCCTAATTACTCCGTCGGAACCGGGAAAGACCTCTTCGACAATTCCTAACAGCCAGTGGAGAGGCGGCGTATTCTCTTTGGTGAGCACAACTACAGTTCCTACAGCTAAAGGCTCAGTTGCTGTGTTCCATTTTTGCCGAGACTGCAAAGTATGCAAGTATTCCATCCTCCATCGTTTCCAAAACGATTGCACTAACCGGTCTAATAATTTGTGGCGTGCGGAAATGCTAAATCTGTTCTCATCCATATCTACGGCGGGCAAATACTTTAAAGGCGTTAAATTTAAAAAATGTGCTGGAGTTGGAGCCCAGCGGTTCCGAGGGGTCACTAGACAACGTACGACAAAGTGGGCGGCTATTCATTACGCATTCAATTTGAGCGAGCACCGTACTTAGCTCTTCGAAGGACAAAATTTGATCTCCTATTACTCGGTATAAGTGACTCTTTAGACTCTTAATATTAGTCTCCCAATTGCCCCCAAAATGACTCGCGGCTGGGACGTTCAGAGACCACTCAATGCGGTTCTCGGCTAGAATGTGAGCGAACTCCGAATTATAATACTTGCTAGCTAAGAGCTCATGTAGTTCTGATAAAATACGTTTTGCACCGACGTAGTTCGTACCGTTATCCGAATATAATTTACTTACAGGGCCACGGCGGGATAGAAATCTTTTAAATGCACCCATAAAGCCTGCTGTGCTTAGATCACCAACGAGTTCTATATGCACCGCTCGAGTAGTTAGACATACGAAAATGCAGACGTAAGCCTTTGTGGATCTTATACCACGCCCGCGAGTGAGCGTGACCTTAAACGGACCAGCAAAATCAGACCCGGTGTGCGTAAAGGGCTTTACTGATTGTATTACTCTACAAGATCTAAGTTCCGCCATTTCCGTAAATGACGGCTTGGGGCGTGCCCGAAAGCAAGCTATACATCTGTGCACCCGATTGCGTATTAAACTACGTGCAGAAAGAATCCAATAATTCTGACGCAAGATCGACATCAGCAAGTCGGGGCCAGCGTGCGAATTCAATTTATGATGGTAATCGACAAATAAATTCATGATATGGTCTTTGCGCGGTAAAACTATAGGGTGCCGTTGGTCGAAACTCAACTGCGAGTTGGACAAGCGTCCACCTACCCTTACAATCCCATCCTGTAAAAATGGCTTAAGGCGTTGAAAGGCGCGACTACAAGCTCTATTCGATTGTAATCTTGTAATTTCTTCAGAGAAGTGTGCACGTTGAAGTTCACGTAATACTAGCGACTCGGCATAGTTGTAATCGGACGCTAAGACATACGAACGTCGCGGTAAAAGCTTCGCGCATCGACAAACGTAAATTACGCTACGCAATAATTTCTACCAAGAGGACAAGCGGTTCGCCAAAGCAATGATTGGAGAAACCTCGCTCGAAACGTTCGCCACTAGAGCGTGTCTCTTCTCTTCCGGCGGTTGTGACACTGACGAAGGTTCGAAATCGGTTATTGGCCATTGCGAGGGATCCAAGTGAACTCAAGAAGGTCCGTGGAACCAAAGCGGGTGGTCCATTATTTGCATCGGAGTGAGTCCACGGGATAGACAATCGGCAGGGTTTTCCGTACCGGACACGTGATAAAAGTTCCGCGTTTCTAACTCGTCTTGGATCTTGGCCACTCGGTTCGCGACAAACGTATCCCAACGGTGGGGTGAAGAATGAACCCAGCATAAGGCGACGGTGGAGTCGGAAAAGGCAAATATCCTTTCTATGTGAACTCTATCCCTACATGCGCTGATAACTGCGGTAATAAGCTTGGTGAGTACTAATATTGCGCAAAGCTCTAAGCGTGCCAGAGAGACAACCTTACGGGGGGAGACTCTCGACTTAGAACTAATGAGGCTAATCGAATTTCTACCATTATTCTGAACGTGGAAATATACAACGCCCCCGTAAGCCTTCTCGCTGGCATCTGCAAACCCAACGACCGTTATGACGCTATTTCTATCGACGTTTATATGACGCGGTATTTTAATTTCTCTTAGTAAAGGAAGGTCCTCTCTAAAACGCTGCCACAACCGAACAATGCTGTCAGGCGGCGAGTCATCCGAATCGCATTCAAATAAACAGTTGTTTAATCAAAAGCTTAGCGTATAATACCACCGGAGCTACGAAACCCATGACGTCCCATAATTTAGCAACGCATGACTGTATTGTGCGCTTTGTGCATTTCTCTACGGGCGGATTTACCTTAAGGCTAAACACGTCGGACTCCGGTGACCAACACAGACCGAGCACCTTGTGTGTATCAGAATCGTCGAATTCCTTTATCGCCGAAAGACGGTGTGATAGTGGGATTGTATCTAAAACCGGACGCGAATTACTAGTCCACTTCACAAGATCGAATTGACCCGATTTCATGAGCCTTATAACCTCGGCGGTGGTTAGGGTGGCCTCCTCCACGCTATCGACCGAGTATACAAAATCATCCATATATAAACCGCTCCCAATTGCCCTCTTAGCTTTAGGGTAAGAGGGACCTTCATCGTGGGCGAGCTGTTTCACCGTGCGTAACGCATGAAGTGGGCTCGACTTTAAACCAAAACAAACGCGGTTAAATTCAAACACCATTAGAGGTTCCTTTGGGTTGAAACGATATAAAATGCGTTGGAATCTACGGTCGCATTCACGGATCCCTATGCAAAGAAACATTTGGCGAATATCGGCGGATAGTGCTATACTAAACAAACGAAAATTGGCCACTATAGAGGATATCGTTAAGCGACAGGTGAGTGCTAGTTTTAGCACTAGCGTCCAGCACTACACGTAACTTAGATGTAAGTTTGTCCTCCCTAATGACCCCGTGATGTGGTATGAAATACGACGGTGTGTCTTCGTAGTTATCTAATTTCGAAGCCACAAGTGATATGTAACCTTCCCTTATATATTCGTTAATGATGCCGTCATAAGCTTCTTTTAACTGGGGTGAAGCAAGCATCCTACGCTCCAAGCAGTAGAAACGTTTTTCCGCCATTTGACGCGAATCGCCGAGAGATAAAACATCTCCTTTAAAAGGTAGCGCTACACTATATCTACCGTCGCGATCACGAACGGTCGTGCGGACGTAAATTTCCTCGCATAATCTGTCATCTGAGCTAGCTATGGGTGGGACGTTCACCTCCTCCATCTCCCAAAATTTGCGGATTAACGACTCGAGCGGTTCGACAGCCATACCACAATAAGAGGTTCCCGAAATACTATCCATGATGGGGGCGGAGCCAATGATGACGTAGCCCAATACGGTTTCCAGTGCATATGGCGCGGTATGCGAGGAGTTGCCCCTGACCTTATTGTTTAGCAAAAGATGAGGGAAAAGCGATGCTCCAATGAGCATGTCTATGTTTCCAGGAACGGCGTAAGTGTCGTCCGCTAGAGTCAAATTTTTAAATTCAATCATTGCCGAGACGTCAACCGAAACGGTTGGCAGCCGTTCAGTGACCCTATCCACTACTAGTGCATTTATATCAAAGTTAACATTACGATATATCCTAGAATAAAATTTAAAATTTATATATCCCTGGGAAGCTTTACTAGTACCTCCGATGCCTTTGACTAGATGACATGAAAGTGACCTATTTATTACTAAGCCTAAGCGCTGACAACATTGTCGCGTTATAAAGCAATTTTGGGCTCCGCTGTCCAGCAGTGCACGGACGCTTTGTTCGTTTCCACGCGAATCCCTAACCAAAATACGCGCCGTACCCAGTAACACGGTTGAAGGAGGTTGTGCTCCCATATTCGCCAATGAGCACAGAGCGACATCACCAGGTCGACCGCTAGAATCGTTGACTTTAGTAGGGGTGAATTCCTTATCCGCTTTACTTGACGCCGCTATGTTGCTATTTTCAAAATGTAATAGCGTGTGATGTTTCCTGGCGCACTTGCTACATACGGAACTCGAATTGCATTTTGCAACTAAATGCTTATCACTTAAACAGTTCAGACATAGGTTGTTTGTCTTTACTAATTTATAATGTTCGCTTGGTGAATATTTACGAAAAGTCGCACAATTATATAAATTACCGTGTTTATCTTTACATACGATGCAAGCATGCTGAAGTGATGCTGACGTAGCGGTTACGTAAGTTAACGACCCTGCTATTTAAGATGGTTGAATCTGTCTACGGTCGACGCACCTTTTAATCTCCTGTTTAACGTTCGGAGAGCGCTGCATCACCTTTATTTAATCTCGCACGAAGGATGCTAATGAATGAAAGGAAGGCATCTCCGAGCTACGATGCTCCATTTCAAACGCACACACGGTGTCGGGGTCTAATTTCTTTAGTGCAATATGGAGAAACATCACGTCCATAAGGTCATTAAATTTCAAATTCTTAAGTGCAGCCACCGATGCCACAAATTTATCTAAAAACTGCCCTAAGCCGTTGATGTTCACGGATGATATAGGTTTAAAATCGAATATCTGGTTCAAATATTCGGAAGCTAACATTCTCCTATGTTCATATTTAGTTTTAAGCGTTTCGAATATTAACAAGTAATTGTTTGCTGTAGGTGTAAACCCGAGCAAATTGACTGTGCCCTGCCACTAAGTTTACTAATTAAATAATATAATTTTTCGCGTCCGATAACGATGGGTTATTGTGTATATTGTTTTGAAAACTACTGAAGAAGAAGGGCCATGTCTTAATATCACCATTGAATACCGGAATATCTATTGGCGGCAACCTAATTGAGTCACGTGGACGTACCTGTATTTCCGGCTTTGCTTCGTTTTGAGATGGAGACTGTAAGAGTTTCGCCGTTCTTTTCACGCGACACAACATATCTTCAAATGCTAGAAGCGGTTGGTAGTTCACTATGTATTTCGGGTCGATTTGTAATTCCAAATGATTAATTTGGTCTAATATTCCTTCGTAATCCGTCCGCAAAGAATCCACCGTTTCAATTTCATTCAAAAAAGTTTCCCGCACTGCTTCTACATTGATGTTCTTTATGTGATCACTAATACTTTGTATACGTGAAAAAAGTAGGTCCCTCTTGGCATAAAGCGTTTTAATTTTAATTTCATTTCAACTAACTGCCATTTTAAATTATTATAATAAAGTTATATTAATCACAATTAATCTCACAACGCACAATTAATTGAGGATGGACACTCGTATGCCGTATTACGTAATTAAATCGAGCACCTGTTACAGCGAGTCGAGGTGACGCGTTGCTCGCCAAACTCAATATTTTTATCAAAATTGTCGGGTAAACGTACCAAACGGTTGCGATTACACTGTTTCATTTATTTAAGCGACTATAAAGCTTTAAATTTAAACCAAATACAAACACTATTTAAATGAATAATTCTGTTTGCGAGTACCTAACCAAAATTTAAATTTAAACGAACACTATTTAAGACTATTCCATAAATTAGAGTGCATTATTTAAATAATTAATTTAATAATTCGACCAGAAAATGGTTGAACGACTACTAAACACCAGTCCAAATCCTGCCGAAGGACCATAAAATGGTGGAGCGTCGAGCCTAAGGTTGCCGAAGTCTAATTCCCCGGTCGAACCTTAAACCTATTACGCGAGATATTAATCTAAGTGGAATGTATCTACAAAATGCTTCTACACTTATATAACGACAACTATAGCGCGCGGTACAATGCACTCGCTATTCCCTAAAACGAACTATTATTTACCAAATCGATGAAAGGAATCCTGCTTGATTAGGAGAAAAACAAAATTGGAGCGGGTTAAAACACAATTATATCAAGCAGGCAATATTATTGGGAATATTCACTCTCCGGGGTGTTTCTTCTATGCTGTTGGGCACTATAGCTGCGACTTCTGGAACTTCTTCTAGAACTATTTTTCACACGAGGTGAGGCGGGTTTCCTGGAGCTCGACTGCTTCCAGGCTAAAGCGGTTCTACTAGCGGTGTGGTTCCAACAACGAGCGCGGCGGGAAGAGGGTGCGCTTCGGTCGCGCGTGCCCTTTATACCTTCGGTTGCGATGATTACGTGATATTCTAGAATCATCTTCTTTCCCCTCCCACCCCACCACCCCGATGTGTCGATAGGAGGGTAGGAATGATATCGTTTTGGAAAGGGATAAGCGATTTGGCAGCCTACCGTCAAAATAAATAAATACGAATGGTTTTCCGCGCAACCACAATATGTAACGTAATTAACGCACACCCTCAGATACCCCAATTAGTATATTATGTTATAATCATAATACACACACTGAATTTTTAGTTAAACATTTTTATGCACTGATTATTTATCAAATTAGTTATATAAATTCCGGAAGAATGTTGTGGTCACACTACAAATTCACGAACGCAAAGACTTTAACGTGCTTGAAATAAAGTTCATTTTTCTTTATTTTTTAAGAATGACAGAATTAGTAATAATACAAATAAAACTGCACTCTTAAAAGTCTTATTGCCTTAAGTTACGGTCCCTTTCAGCTTGTTTTGTTTGTACAGATTTAGTGTAACTGTAATTTACGTAATTTTATTTATTTTTGGGATAGAAAAGTACCTATATTAAAAATGATAGAAATCGATTCAGTAAACGAGTCTAAACCAACTACTTTCTCAAAGTGCGTTAATTATGTTACGTATTGTATATCTAGTATAAATAGCTACCAAATTATTGTTTCATTATGTTTTATGGTTTTACTTATTGTAAGAAATTCATTTAAGACTATATGTAAAAACAAATAAGCAGTCGAATGGGTGGGGTTTAACTTTATCAGGAGGGCGCTCACTATGTTTGCCGACTCCATAAAGTCATTTCCGAGATTACCCAGCTTGACATCCGGGACTTGGGTATATTACGCGTGACACAACACACCACAAAACAAAAAAAAAACACTATATATTTTTTATCATTTAACCCAGTGTTCCGCAAACTTTTTGTGTTCAAGGTACACCTAGGAAAACGAAAAAAAATTGAGGTACACCACAAATTAAAAAACAGTTTTTAAGTAATATTAATCAACAAACCTAAACATTAAATTTCAGAAAAGGTATTTAATGCGAAACATGAGACTGTTTAATTGAGCACAGACGGTCTAAATTTGGAGTTATCGCTGACAAGGCTGCTCTCATTTCTTCGTCGATCGTCCTGAGGCGTTCCCTTTTTTTGGTTTTTATCGTGGTAAGAGTCGAAAATCCTAATTCACTCAAATAGGTTGTTGCAAACGGCAAAAGTATTGCAATAGCATGCTTAGAAAGCAGAGGATATTCATTTTTCACACATAGCCAAAAATGTTGTAAATCAGTTTCAGAAAATTTTAATTTTAATGTGCGATCCGTTTTCATTCCCATTAGTTCTTCCTGCTTATTTATTGGTAAGTGGCCGAAAGGAATGTTCTCGGAGAATGGATTTTGAACCCAGTCCATAGGTTGCAGATCACGCTTAGGGAAATAGAAATTCATTTTCTCTGCAAGAAGCTTTAAGTGTTTGACAATCAAAGCCTGCACCCTTTGTTCTATATCAGCTGCCATGACATTTGGGAACATTTCATTATTACCATTCGTAGCGAGACTGATCCATAGTTTCAATTTAGCGCGAAAGCTTTCAATAATTTTATCCGACGATGTCAAAATATTGGAATTACTGCCTTGCATTTTTTATTGAGCTCATTTAAGTAAGCAAATATATCCGTTAGATATGCAAGTTTTGCTAGCCATTCTTCTTTTTTAAATAAATGTGCATAATCTGAACCCTGGGACTACAAGAACATCTCAGTCTCATTTTTCAACTCATAAATTCGGGAAAGTACTTTGCCGCGAGAAAGCGTCGTATCGTACCTCTGTATGAAACAAAAGCGACTGATGATCTGCCCCCATTTCATGACACAGTGCATTAAAAATACGAGAGTTCAGCGGTCGCGACTTGATGTAATTGACGATTTTGATAATTTCTTGAAGAACGCGCGATACATCGTCAGGTAGAGACTTCGTCATAAGAGCTTCCCTATGTAAAAAACAATGCTGTTTTTGAACATTAGGATTTTTTCAGCAACCTTAGCTATAAAGCCTTTAACTTTCCTATCATAGCCGCTGCGCCGTCTGAGCAAACACTTATACAGTTATGCCATTCCAAATTATGCTCATTGAAAAATTCGTCCGTTACTTTAAATATTTCTTCACCAGTTGTATGGTTAGGCAGTGGCAGACAAAATAAAAAGTCCTCTTTTAATTCACATCCATCAATGTATCTAACATTTGAGATGAGATGCGCGTGACCACTGATGTCAGTGGACTCATCAACTTGTAGCGCAAAAACTCCACTAACTCAATTTTTCAATCAACGTCGATTTAATGTCATTAGATATGTCATTGATTCGACCTGAAATCGTTTCTGCCGATGCAGGTATTTTTTCAATTTCTTTAGCAGCTTTTTGGCTAATCATTTTCTTGACAATTTCTTTGCAAACAGGTAAAACTACAGTTTCAGCAAGAGAGTGCGGCTTTTAGCTTTAACTAACATATTAGAGATTACGTAGCTTGCTTTTTGTGCTATGTCTGAGGTTGGTTGCTTCTTCGATTGGTCCTTCAAACGTTGAAAATACGCTTTGTCTTTTTGGGTTACTGATGGGTGTTTAGTAGTTAAATGTCGTATTAGTTTACTGGGCACGATCGAATTATTACCCAACGTTTCTCCGCAAACAAGTCATTTTGGGGTAGGAGAAGATTCGTCTCCGCAATATGTAAAACCGTAATTTATGTAGCTTTCTTCATATTTTCGATGAACAATTTTGGGGTTTCTTTTTCATTGACTCTTTCAACAAACTTACACTACGTTTAATGAATTTATCCATTATTTTAATATTTATTTTACGCTTTGAATAATAAGCGTAACAATACGCGACGAATCAAAAGCGTGCCGTGTTGTCGTCTACATGCCATAGGTATGTCATGCAGGTATCGAACCTCGGGGTATATCCCCATTACCCGGATGTTCATCATAGACCATGACTATGGGCCAGTCCTTAGAGCCTATTTCTAGGCGTAGATGGTTGTTACGGGTTAATCCGTAGTCAGGAATTTTTTTCCCGTAGTCGGTTAACCACGGGAAATCAAATCAAATCAAATCAGTTTATTTTGTGAACATAGGTTATTTTACAGATCTCAATATATGTCATAGTAAAATACAAGGTAGGTTCTCTATGTCCCGCCAGTAGGCATACAAAATATAAAAAATAATAATTGCTTAATATTTTTTCTTCTCTTCTGATGTCAGTTTTTAATTGAAATAATGTATTAATATAAGAAAATTTTAAAGATAATAAAGGTATAGTATAATATAACATATAATAATTATCATCATTTTGTCTAATTGTCATCTAGTATTAATTGGCACATGTCATGATAGGTATATTCATTGTAGTATTTTAATGTTAAAATGTGTCGCTAAGGAATTCATCTAAAGAATAATATGCTTTTTCATTTAGTATATCAAAAAGTTTACGTTTATAAATATTAATGTTGTCACAATATCTAATGTATTTAGGTATTTTGTTATTTACTTTTGGTGCCATTGCACATATACTCTTCTGTAATAAAACAATTCTACTTGATACTAAATGAAGCTTATCTGAGCGACGTTGACTTTCCACGAACTTATACATGTTAATATTACGTTTTACAAAAATGCTTGTTTCATAAATATACAGGGTGTTAGTGTAAACACCGTTGTCCTTGAAACCAGTGGTTTGGTTTCACTTATAGAAAGTAATTTCAATGAAAAATAACAACATTTTTTTAGTCAAATCTCAATTTTTTCTTACAATTATTTCACCCTAAGCAAGTAGGGTATAATATATATACCTACAGAATTCACAACAAAAAACTCAACATATCGTAGGTAGCGGCAGCGATTCGCGGTCAAGGCCAATGTCATTGTGTCAGTAACCTTCGCAGCGTCGGTACGCAATGTACGTGTTAATTTGATTTAAAATCGCGCCGCGCAGTGCCGAAATTCTACGTTGCTTTAGGTTGTACTTTTGGTGCGAGTGTATTTAATTTGTAATTATGTCCTACATAAACGTGCAGTGGAAATGTGCCTCTTCGTTCACTGAGAAACCTCTACTACCAACATGACGGTGCCCCTGCACATTTTCACCTGCAAATCAGGGCTATGCTGGTTGAGGAGTTTCCTGGGCGATGAATGGGTCACCAATTTGATTAACCTTCGATAATAGCACTGATTTAACGGATTGTATGCGACCATAAAAATCTATATTATTTTCATTTTGGTGTTTTTTTAATGTTTCTAATTCAATGGCTAAACATTCCTCGCTACGTGGGTTGCCGAAGTGAGTTAAAAACAATTCCTTGAATTCGGCCCACGTCTCTATATCTTCCCGTTCACTGATAAGCGACGCAGCCTCGCACGTAAGCATTATATATTTATTTTGCATATCTGATGATTTAAAGTTACTTATTATGTATTCAGATTTACGCAAAAATAAATTTAAATGGCGTTTATCGCCGCTAAATGTTGGTATTATTTTAGTTAATTCATTAGGGATATGTTTAATTTCCGAAATTTTTAATAATTTATTCACTGGTTCTACACAAAAATAAAAAAATATAATAAAATATTTATTATAACTCTACCAGTTCCACAAAAGTCGGTAGGAAAATTCGAGTATAAGTACTAATCTATTATGTATTAACGTTTTGAGTAATCTTTAAATTAACAAACACATGTAGACACAATAAGAACTTCATATAATGTTTAATACTTAATATAATATACTCTATAACTTTATTGAGTAATATGGGACTTAATATTATGTACGTATTCCAGTTAAATTAATATTATTTTAATTTTTATTTAAGTAATAGTTATTTATTGCACTTAATACTGTTACGAGCTTGAGGTTCGTGACAATAAAAACTGCCGATTGAATTACCAAAATTTACACTTTTATTACCTAACACCAATTAAAACTTAAAACACTAATAATTAACCACACTGATTCACTTTATTTCGCTCCGAAGCTTCGCTTGTCTCGCCAAATTCAATACTGCCTCGACAGCGTCTTGCAGCGCCTTTAAATACACATTTTTCACCAAAACGTCCAGAATATTCAAGCGATCCGCGCGCCAAATGACCAGGCGCAGAAAGTTCGAGTGTGGGGCTTCCAGAAAGCTTAATTCTTCTGTTCGATACTAGATGGCGCTGTTGGTCGAAAGATTAGTCATGTCATTTTCTGAAAAGCTCTCCTCGCTTTGTACCTGACACTAGATGGCGCTAGTGTCAGACGTCGACTTAGGCGCGCAACAATACTTTATAAAATTTACGTAAGATTAGTATTTGAAACCCAAATAACAGTCAAAATGGAAAATGTCTAATTCCAAGTTTACTAAGGGATATGAAGGAGCTGAAAAGTCACACTCACAAGCCCGCAGTTCCCATCATCAGCTTCATGGTTCTTTATTCTCGACAAATTTGTTTTGGTTCGCTGGATCACCGCGCTGTATGGATCGTCCGCCGATGCTTGACAATGGGTAAAATTGTACACGCGATATTCACTAACGGTGGCACAGCTTTTCCGGTGATCCTACCGGCTGCGCCAGTCAAGTTGCGGGAGTTGCCGAGAACTTTTTTAAAACTAATTAAAACTACGTGTTCACAGAGAGAGATGTGAATTTATTCTGACCATTATCTTTTACAATTCTTAATCCCAAGCTTACAGTCTACTTAAATTACTACATACTCAGCGTTTATGTATTTATGCTGATGGACGCTTTATATGTATTATGGGTGGTGCTGGTGTAACCATAACTACCTTGTAAAGGAGAGATGATGACATTCATATAACTAACCTATCTTTTTATCCTGTAGAATTTTTTTTTATATAGGATAGGGTGACAAATGAGCACACAGTCCACCTGATGGTAAGTGGTTGCTGTGGCCCATAGACATCTACTCGATTCTATTCTCGATTACGAATCAAAATGCAGATGCGTTGTCACCCGTGAGGACTAAGATGGAATGCCTCGTTTCCAGTAAAAAGGGTCTCCGGTTCTCTACACTCACCATACGAAATACAGCAGCATTAAGCTACTATTTCACGCTGGTATTCTGTGAGAGCGTGGTCTTTCCCCGGTCTAGCCGACCCATTCGTGTTACAACTATACTACTACTAATATAACTGCAGCATGGCTCTACCATGTATAAAAAATGTCAAATGCATAAAGAGTTCGGTTACATGAGGTTTTGTTCTGTCTCTTATTAGTTTGTGGTTCTGTATTTAACACTCTCTATGCTAGTAATTACTCTGAGGCACTAGCACCTGCTTGACAGCTTAAAAGTTTTGGCGGGAACTTGGTCGTCGACGGACTGTCGCTCCGTTTTGTCAACCGGATAATGGTTTGAAGTGGATTTTAATTCATAAAAGTGATGTGATTTTGTGAATTAAGTGTCTATATGTGTGAACTATTAGAGAAAACGACGAAACAAGTGCTTTGATGTTGATATAAACCTCAAGTTAATTTGATTGCTTGGGTGCCTTATGAACTTGAGTGGCTGTCGTCATCAAAAGTTCGATGGGTTGAGCTGTCGTCAAAATCTTCCAAAAACTTCGCAATGTGATGCATCAGCATATTATGAAGAAAAAATGATTATATAAAATGAAGATTCTGAAAGAAATGATAGGCTCAGAAGGGCTTGAACCCAGAGCCGTAAAGTCAGTTAAATAAAAAAATTGACAAGTTAAGCCATGAAGGTTAGAAACTTCATGGTATGGAGCATGAAGGTTACAATAATTATATATATTATAATAATTATAGAGAACAGGAGAACGATCACTACGTACTATT
Organism: Parnassius apollo; assembly: GCA_907164705.1. Classification (NCBI taxonomy): domain Eukaryota; kingdom Metazoa; phylum Arthropoda; class Insecta; order Lepidoptera; family Papilionidae; genus Parnassius; species Parnassius apollo. The sequence continues at coordinate 2,946,502 of CAJQZP010000410.1, forward strand.
ATAAAGCATAGCCCGCCTGTCCTTGAAAATTGCAGAATTTATAGCGGCGCTGACGTTGGTGAGTAATGACTGCGAAGTTAGCTGTTTATGAGTACAAGTAGATTAGAAAATTTGTACATTATTCAACTAACTTCTAGTTGAATAATGTACAAATTTTCTCCGCTGCATTGGTGAGAAAATTTTCATGCTCCGTAATTTTGTAATTTTTGACAAAAAGAAACATTAAAAAATGGAGAAATATTGTATTGTGCGTGGATGTGCAAGTAGTTTAGCATCTGATCGGAAAAAATAGACTGAAAATGACTTTATTGACCGAACTTAGCGATCGCAGTGCCTCACTTATGGTGTCCATATTTTTGGGACACTATTTTCTACGGCAATCGTTCTCCTGTTCTTTAACCTTTATGGTATGGAGTGTAGAAGTAAGGAGTACAGACTGTGTATTAAAGTGTCCATAGAAAACCGTTAAAATTAAGGGTGGCCGCTACTATAACTACGGGGTAAATTTTAAAGAACGCACCGAAAAATATTAGTGGGATAGACGACTTTTTCGAGGTTATATTTACTAAAGAAAGTTATTTTAGATTTTAGAGCTACTGAGCAGTTTAGCAGCACACTTAAACCATCGACAACTGCTAAGTTCTTTTCATCCCAGTAGCTACTCCAGCGCTGTTGTGGAGAGTTTTGAGACTGTTATTTACTGCTTATAGATGGCCTCTTTTTCAACTATTCTACTGTGTAGTACTGGGTCGTTTCAGGTTTTTTTTAAACCTAACGAAACCGTTTTTTTTTGAAATGAGAAATGAGAAACAGTTTAAAGAAAAAAAAACAGTTATTCAAAAAAAATCCCGCCAGTGTACGTAACGACTTCACCATATTATGTATGTTTACAAAATAATAAAGCGAACTTCCCTTCATACTTTTTCCAGGCTTAGGATTGGCTGATAAATGTTACGGGCGTATTTAAAAGTTCATTTTATATACACGTTTTCATTATTTACACTATCTACAATATTAGAACAAAAGATATTTACAAATTAAATCGGTTTTATCGCTATATTACAAAACTACCAAACAATTAATATTTACAATATATCACATAAAACAGTTTTCGCGCGTAAACATACAGTCATTTTTTTTGCAAATTCGAAATTAGCTAACACATTAAGCGTAGACAAGCGTAACTTGGCGACAACTGAAACTGATTTAAATTTTAAAACAAAAACTTGGCCAAGCTGACCTTCACAATCAGAAACATAAGAAAAAGCCGAAAATACTGTTTTTTCTCGGTCCGTTCCTTTTTGTTCTACCGTCTACAACCAAATTTGAATTGTGTATGGATATAAATAAGATTTGTTTTAGCTTTAATCGTAACGTCAAATCAAAAGTAGTTACTATAACTGTTTTCTATTTATAAATTAATAGAAATTAAAACAATAGTAATAGAGTCTTAACTTAGATCCAACCTACGTTAAACTTTTTACGTTTACCTAAACGTTTTGCGATTGAGACAGTTCTGAGAATGAAATGTAGAACTGTATTCATTTCGTTCGTTTTTAAACCTAATGTTGGATCTTCGAGAAACTGTTCGTTCGTTTTTCTTTGACCAACTGTTTTTTAAAAGTGTTTCTGAATAAAACGCCCAGTACTACTACTATGGGTAGATTTCTCTGTCTACGACTATGGGAGTTGGTACTCCTTACTTCTACACTCCATACTTCATGGCTTAAGCTTTGACAATTGACAGTTGACACTGACAGTTATTCACCGTCGCCGATTGCCGTTGCTTTTGCTTTACCATTTCTCTTTACAATTTGCAATGCGCGGTGGGAAGTTGCTTGCAGTGGTTTTTTGTTACCACTATAATGTTTTACAGAAAATTTGAATTGCTTTATTGCAATGACTATTAACGTCATAGTAAAATTAAGCTTATTGGTCTCATGACCATTTAACTTTTTACACCATTGCGTTTAAACGTACCGCAAATGGGTGATGTTGTAAGCTTATTCTCTGTGATAATTATGAAATTTAAATCTAAGGTCAACCAAAGCAAAATTTATTTCCACTATGATCTTCCATGGGAAAAGCTCAAGTCGGTGAAATGGATGAATGAGAGGGCCACTGCTAATAAAGCATACGTACCTACGACGGTAAGTTATATATTAAATGCTAAATAAACTAATTCATTCAACTAAATTTGAATGAATATACTGATGGTTCAAGATCTGATTGCATTAATTGTTTTAAATTCTATATAAAGCAGAGTTTAATTAAAAATATAACTTTATATGATAAAATCTCCATCTAAAAATTTATTATATCTTTTTATTTCTTTTTCTTTAGAAGGTGGCTTAAAAATATTAAGAAGCCTTAATATAAAAATGTTAAATGGCCTGGTTGAAAAAAATATCAATAAGGAACAATTTTGACACACGAGAATTGATATTTCTTGTAATTGTATGTGCTCATTCTTAATTGAAAAGATTTTAAAATTCCTATATTTATTGAGATAAAAAAATTATAATTTAATTGTTGGGAAAAACTTTAATATTCGAATTCTCATGTTTTTCAGTGATGACCAGGAGATAAATGCCTTATGATCCGTATGATTTATTGAAAATCTGTTTTCACAATCAAATTGTTTTATTTTTTTATTTATTATATTCTAGTAGCGAAGTTGGTTTGTTATTGTGTATGATTTGCTTTGTATTAAGTAATAAGTTATCACTGTCAGTATTTGATTCAACGAGGAAAATCTGAAAAAATCTATGAATATAGAGGTATAGTGTAGGATTCTCAGTTCCATTTATGAATAAACTACAGTAGAGCCTCGATAACCCAAACTGCCGATAGTCCGAACACCTCTATAATCCAAAAGACCCGCTACTCGCGCAAGCAGCTATCTCACAGACTATCGCTGATCAGTAAAAGAATGCAGTTGATTTACGAAAATTTCACTTATCTATACATGTCGTCTACTTGTACAGCCTTATTTTATTAATGAATCAAAATGTAATCCTGATTATTAAAGTGAAGTACAAAAAACACTCCTGCTACTAATCATAGTCTACAGAAGAAACTTCTGGCCAAGATCTATTATGACTTTGACCCTGAAGATGGTCTTCCATTGACAGTGCACCCACTGCAGTTAACCGCGTTCGGTTTTTTTCAGCTATTCAGATGATATCATCATACGAAATCAAGTGTCTTCATTTTCTAGATACTGGCCCACAGCTTGTAATAATTTATCAAAAGTACCAATTGACATTCTGTGGTAATTAAAAAACTTATCGGGATGTTGTCGCACGTCATTGTATATTTTGCAAGAGTATCCTTTCAGATGTCTTTGATCTGTTAATGGATGTACCCAGTACTTATTTTTTGTTTTGTTTTGTAACAGTTTTGTTATGGCAGGCAGCGCAGTTGTTTACGTTTTCTATTTTTTAATTTAAAAGCTAAAGCCACAACACATGCTAATTGCTCGAAATCCATGGTGGTACTGAAATAATATTAAGCAAAACTCCAGCCGCAGTGTGTAATGGTATGCGGTTCTGCGTTTTGAGCTATTCCTAAACCGCTCGCGTTTAATTGCAGTGGGTGCTAAGGCTTATGGCAGCTATACCATGAGGCAACCTATGGTTAGGCCTTTGTTCACCATTGGACGTTTAATAGGCTGTAATGGCATTTTCAGAGACATCTATGTATATATGTACAAATTTATAAGTATATAATATATTGGTACAGGTGGAAAATGTAGCCAATGTATGCACGCACGCACTATGCGTGGCGCCCGCATCGCTTGGAGCGCGAGAGCTACTCACTCGGTCCGCGAACGCACCACAAGCGATCGCTGCCGTCGTATATGGTCTGGCTCTATGTCTTCTCTTCGCTGTTTCGACCACCTTCCATTCAGTATGCTGCTGCCGATCTGACACGTAAGTTATCCGAAGTTTAAGCTTTCTGATATAGATTTTATTTTAAGTGTATTACAATCATGCATATTCTCTCAAATGATCTTCGAGGCTGTCCATAGTGTTACAAAATCGTAAGTTTTACGTACCTCCTCACTGAGTAGACGTCTTCTTTCACTTTATCAATGTACATATAAAACATTCATGTCCTTTCACTTTCAAATATTTTTACTTATTTTTGTCGGTCGCTCCGACGGTGTGTAAACAGAAACGTCTTCATGCTTATTAGCCCGTGGTACAAAGTTTTGCCTTGTGTTAATCCAGGACATCCATCAGTAAGGCATTTCATCTTAATTCAAGGTTTGAATCATCTTAGTCCTCAGGGGTGGCAACACGTCTGCATTTTGATTCTTAATGGAGTATAGATGTAGATGTTTATGGGCCACAGCATCCACTTACCATCAGGCAGACTGTGTGCTCGTTTTTCACTCTTATTTTATAAAAAAAAGCTAAATAATAAAAAAACACGTCCAAATCCGTGTAGCCGTGTGATTGAGGTAAAAAAACATTCAAACATCTTTCGCCATCTTTCACACCTTGTGTAATATTTGTATGGATTCTAACGGCTGTTATAATTATAATATACCTTCGTGAACCAAATCCCATTTATAAATTAAAATTATATGTCTTTATCCTGCTATGTCTGAGTATACGTTATTATTCATGTAATCTTAAAACTTTATTGGTGTTATTACGTAACTGTTAATTTGTAGCAGCTCTAAGATTACCTATTAATATTTGTAGATGTTTGGTTCAAATGTAAGCAAACAGATGTAATTAAAAATTATAAATATTCGATAATGATTTATAAATGAGACCTATTACTGTATTAGACATATATTGGTTTGTATATAATGCACAATATTTGAAACAATAATTATATTGGATTTTCATTTTTTTAATTCCTAAAATCGATGAAGTCTTGAGGTCGGAGGTCGGACTGAGCGCGGTAAAATAGTTTACTCATTAAAGTATCTTTTACTCAAAGTATTAATTTAGTCAGGAAACTTTTAAACAATCTTCAAACAAGAAACAATTAAAATTTTGTAATTTGAACCTTCTTTCCAAGCATTTTGCTTGATATTATTTACTTTAGATTTTTGTGATTTTTAGTGCATAGTATCAGGCTATAAAGTTACAGTCTATATACGTCCCAGTGCTGGGCACAGGCCTCCTCTTATCTCTGAGAGAGTTTTAGGGCAAGGAAATGTCTGCGGCGCTACTCCAGTGCGTGTTGGTGAACTTCACATGTCTTGGAAATAATTTTTTTCCTCACGATGTTTTCCTTCACCGCTAAGCATGAGTATCCGGCTATATTATAGTAAAAGTATTGTTCTCTTGGTAAAATATTGTTATTGAATTCCTTGGCAATTTACTATGAACTCCGCGCTACATTTTACACATTGTTGTTGTTAACTGAATTGTCTGCTTGTGATGATATCCGGTATTCGATACTTGATGTTTATAAATTTAAAGTGAGATTCCCGCAACTTACAAATTTTGAGACAGTTTTGAGATTAAATATAAAAACTGTCTTATTTACACTAGCACCACAAACACGCTACTAACAAAAGCCACTCGTGTCTTGAAGATACCTCAATTATATTTGGATGAAAGGACAGACGTCGGCAAATTATTGCACGCCTTTGCTTTACGTACACTAACAACGAAGCAAAGCGTTTGGTTCTGTTGGAGAAGTGGGCTGGGGCAGGACATCTGCAAAGCGTCTGGTTGTCCGACAGAGGTATAGATAACGGAATGGGAAGAATTAATTCCCGTGAATTTTGCTGGACAAACCACAAAATATTTACTTTATAATAGCGAGGCTACTCTACGCCGTTACCCGAGACTCGTGAGATTGATTGGCTTTGACTAGATTGAGATCAACTAATAAGTCTCTTTTAGACGCCTAACTGAGTTGCAATTTGCAAGTGGCACTTAACGAGCTATTGCTGTTAAATGTGTAAGCTGTATTCAACACTCAACAGGACTTGCGCTTCATTTAATGTTATTACCTGTGCCGGCGTAAAATTGCGCAGTAATTTTGCAGATACCTAAGTTATTTACAATACAACATTGTTCTCAAATAATATGAGAAAGATTAAAAGATAAAGTCAATTACGTCATAATAGTAGGTACACATAAGTCGCCTTATTACAAAAAGTAGTTTATACTTTATAATTAGTCTCAGACTCAAACTAGAATCAAATCTTATAAAGAAGTACTGTGGAAAATACGCGTACTAAAATGTGGATTATCGAGTTTGACAGTACTCGTAAATGTCAAACGTGAAGACTGTTACACCGCGGCTAAGGGACTTCTGTAGTTAGTAGGATTATTTTTAAATTATAGTTTAAACCCAAGACTATTAATTAGTTTCCGATCAAAGCTCGGCTTCGGCCATAGTAAAAACAGAATAGTAAGATAAGATTTTTCCCGCGCCACGCGAGACTTAAATGTCTACTGTTGCAGCGTTGTCACTGCGTTTTTGTTTAATAGCTAAGTCTCATTTAGTTTTATAAAAAGTATAATATTTAAAATCATAGCACATACGGATACGTACCTATGTATGCTTCATATTTGTTAATCATTTCTTTAGTTTCCTCTCAAAGAATCAACGTTTATCAAAAAAAAAAAATCCAGCTTTACATTACAATAAACGCCAAATAACTAAAATACGAGTAAATTAACATTGAGCATATGGTGTCAGCTCAAATTTATTGTTTAAAATTAATTTGATGTGATGTGATATGATAATTAATGTACTTATGAGGTATGTGTCTATGTATAGATTAGTAATATAACCTATTAATAAAAAAGCTTATTTACTTAAGCAAACGCATATATTAATTTATTTTATTAAAAGAGAAAATAAAACGAAAAAAGACTGCTAGCAAAATTTTACTCAAACAAAGGTGGTTGCGGAGTACGGCAATGGGTGTTCACCACTCGGCCCGATCTTCCCGACTTAGCAAGTGTAGTGTGCGTGCTGCGGGTAAAGCGGGCTACATACGACACGATATCGGTGGCGATCTAGGGTGGAGTAGTGGGGATGCCTCCTAGATTGCCTCTAAATCGTGTCGTATGTAGGGCCATCCTAAGTCGTGGCCGATATCGCCTCCTTAATCGGCTGGCAGGAGCAAAAATGCTTCCTAGATCAGCCGATGCTTCCTAGATCGGGGCACCGCCCCCTCCTTACTGCGTGTGTGTAGGCGCATCGGCCCGATTTCTTTTGGCAGTCGCTGCCGGCAACCCTCGCGGAAGGAAGTTAACAAAATAGTGATACTGAATGACCTTTTTTATATAACAAAATTTTTACATTTTAATCATATAAACGGAGTAGAAGCCTATGGCACTGATATTTTACAAAAAACCAAAAAAAAAAGTGAATAAAATAAATAAATTAATTGAAATTTTATCGAAATTCAAATCATATCCACCCTAGCCTGTGACCCTGCGAAGTGACATGGTCAAGAATGCCTACTAAACTAATATTTTTTATTGCCGTTCGTAAAGTAGAGTGTATGATGTAAGTAAGGAGAAGATAAAGCCTCTCCTCAACAACTAACTCCTATTCCAACGCTATCAACACAAGACCGCACTCATATCTCTTACAACTTCGATCTCTTACGTGCCTTCATCCTCTTATCAACAACTAACTTCTACTCCTTCACCATCTCCACATCAACAAACAAGTTATATAAAAGGGAGTATGTCCGAAATTAAAGGTTTCTTTATGTTTAAAAAAGATATAAGCTATTTTATTTTCTGATAGTTTTACTCCATAAATAAAGATTACATTAAAAAAAAAGTATACATATTATTATACAAAAGTATTTTATTTCCTTGTTTGTTGTGTGTAATACATAACCAGATTTTGACCAAAGCAGAAATGAACAAAGAGAAGAAATAACTAAATAGCATAGGTAGGAGAAATTGACGTTTTTATATAAGTGGCGAAATCATTTCTAGAAGGTTATAAACACTGTCTTCATCCATCCGGAGAAAATTAATCACGTCCTTGGATTACAGGCCATTTAGTACGTTTATGTGGCTTAATTTTTATCTCTTTTGGAGCCATTTTTTCACCCAGCAACTTCTCTTTTTCTATTTTCGAATAAATTAACCGAGATGGCTAATGCCAAACCAACACGGTGGTGTTTTAAGAGAGTCGGAGGTATTTTGAAGAACTCTACCGCATATGCATTCCGCTCCAAGTCCGAACGCGTACTGCTAGGCAGGCCCGTGTGTAAGGTCTACCCCGATAAAAGCCCCGATTTCTTTCCACCCTAGATCGCCACCGATATCGTGTCGTATGTAGCCCGCTTAAGAGTCCGTACTGTCACGTGCCAGACACGAACACATATTATCGGCGTTCGGTACAGTTCTTAGAAGAAAGCACAATTACAATTCTGTTTTCACTGTGCTTCGGTCATAAAAATCACCTTCGGTGAAAACTTCGTCCCATTTTAGCGGGAGCCGAACGTTTTTTGTAAGCGCCGAAATCGAACAAACTGTTACGAATATGCGAGAGCGCGACGAAGGACGTAGCGACGCAATTTTTATCATCGCTCGATCAACTTCTAGATCTTTATGATTAAAATTGCCTTTTCTATACTATAATACAGTCTATATAAACTTTTAATTTAATGTTTAAAAATCATTTATATTATTAATGTTAGCCAGGCCTTCGCCTTCGGCTGAAGGTTGTGGCGATAGCCGATGAATCGACTTCGACTTTATCCAAAAACCTTCGGTTGGACACAGCCATCAGTAAACCACATTTTGTAATAAGGCTCACAACGTTTGTTATGTTACTTTGTTGTTACATTTCGTCGTTAACGCTGCAAAGGGTCGTACTTTTTTTTTAATTACAGGAGAGCAATAAAACAGTTTTTTTTTCCCCGATTACTAGCTTTTTTCATCAGAAAATTGATCGTATTTGTAGTTTTCCATTAAATCTAATATTTTTAATTTTATATAATTTATGATTTTGTGTATTATAAGTATTTATATTATATCTGCTACGACTACGACTATAATATGCTTTATACTATGATTGACGTCGCTAATGGAATAATAGCCTTTTGCCTTCACGTGACACGACGACATCCTTGCATATTCTTTTTTCCATTGAGTCGTGGCATTTTGCAAGTCATATTTTGCTTTTATTTATAGTTCAGCAGATTTGTTAGTAGTGACTACAGCGCCACCTATCGGATTCTCATCTCATATCATAACAGGTATTTACGAACATCGTCTCGACCAAACAAATAAATTGTGTGAATATGACCTCATGTCGGCGCGGTTGTGCTTTTACTATTTTTTTAATAGGATAGGGTGACAAACGAGCACACAGCCCACCTGGTGGTAAGTGGTTGCTGCGGCCCAGAGACATCTACATCTATCCTCGATTACAAATCTAAATGCAGATGCGTTGTCACCCGTGAGGACTAAGATGGAATGTCTCGTTTCCAGTAAAAAAGAGTCTCCGGTTCTCTACACTCACCTTACGAAACACAGCGGCATTAAGCTGCCATTTCGCAGTAGTATTCTGTGAGAGCGTGGTCTTTCCCCCGGTGGAGCCGACCCATTCGTGCTACAGCTATAGGTACTACTGATATAACTGCAGTATGGCTCTACCACGTGTATAATATAATATAACTTGGGCCGTTGATACTCAGACATGGCAATACAACTTCGTGTTTGTCATGACGCCACGCTACACGCCCGATGCACGCTCTGAACTTTTTTATAGAAGAGGGGCGAACAAGCATGCGGCTCCCCTGATGGTTAGTGTTGACCGCCGCCCACGAACAACTACAACACCAGGGAAATTATAGGTGCGTTGCCTGTCTTTTTAGGAGTAAACTCGTTTCTTAAAGGTCGTATCGGTTCGGAAAATACGCCGATGGTAAACGATTTCGTAAAGTAGCCGTGCAAGGAAAAAACTCCTGGTAAATCGCACAGTAGTGGACCACCAAGCATCCAGATGATATGGATGGTAACGTAAATTTTGTATAAAATGTGAGGCCAAATCTGTGCCTTGTAAAGTTGCAAGCGGTGTACCGGTATGAAATACTGTCTCGCTCTGCTGAGCACGCCAAGCTTTTTAGAGGCCAATTTGGCCTTCTCTTCCAAGTGACCACTAAACTGTACGTCATTTGATACGTCGATGCCGAGGATTCCGATGCTGGCTGAGGCAGCAAGGGAAGGGGAAGTGCCCTGAAATTGAGAAGAAACGACAAAGGGGTTCTTTTTAGCGGTAAACGCGCAAACTTGTGTCTTCTGAATTGAACTGGACTAGATTTAGTCTTCCCCAATCCAAGACTTTGTTCAGCAAAGACTCGACTTCAGATAAAGTTTGATCCGGTACTTGGCGACGTTGTTTCGAGAAATATTGCCACGGCCGGTGTATAAAGCATCACCGGTGCTTTCATACCTACCGAATGTTAATAATTTGCAACCCATCATTGATATCCAGAAGAAACAGCGTAGGTGATGAACTGAGGCCCAGTAAGACAGTTTTATAAATGGTCACTTTATGTCATAATAACGGTAATAGCTAACGTTACCTATCTACATTTTCGTCACCTACGGGTGTAATATATTGCTGTAAAAAGAACATATTTGTATATTATGATAAAAATTATATAAAGACTTAGATGGCATGAAAGGTGTCGTCCATTAAATGATTTCTTATCGGATACCGATTCAATGAAAACAAAGCAATACCCATAAAATGGTCGAGATGTTTATATATATTTTTTTATTCCACAAATCTTTTTGCTGATTGAAAGATTGAAACGAACAGCCTTAAAATTTTACTATGCCCAAGCATTACTCGCGTACTCAATGCTTTATGAATTAATGAAAGAAAGGCTAATAAAAATTATATATATATATATTCAAAATAAGTTAACAGTTTAAAATTTTATACATGGTACTTTATCATGTTCATGAATATCCTCTACAAAGACCCACGCTCTCACAGAACACCAGAGTAAAATAATAGCAAAATGCTTATCTGCTACGTATGATAGTGATAAGAACCATTTTATTGGTAACTGGTGACGTACCTAATATCCAAAGGTATCAATATGTAACGATAGTCAATACAACATAGGCAAATGTTAATATAAATTTCTACCAGGATCTTCGTTAAATCCTTCCATTTTATACTTTTAACACTGTCTAATATTTGAAAGTCAAAATTTCAACATAGTGATATCTGCATGACCATAATCCATAAATACTAATTTTAAAATGTGATCTGTTTGTTAGTATCTTTGCAATCGTATCGATGACTTTTTTATAGAATAAGGGTGACAAACGAGCACACAGTCTTCCTGGTGGTAAGTGGTCACTATGACCCATAGACATTTACATTTATTCTTAAGGGGAAATATAACCTCAAATGGCTTAGCAAGATCCTCCGTTATGCCGAAAGTATTGCAGCATTAATTTTGAAATAAATATATGGTAAAGTTGAGGATTAATGTTAAGGACTATGTTAGACGAATACACGATTCCATAAAATTTTCTCGATAGAAAAAAAATCCAAAGTTACCTCCAAACTGAACAATAAACCGCTGTTATTCCTAAAATACTTTAAATAAGATCATGAAACTTTGCATACTAACTGAACTAACTATAAAGCAGTGCTTATGTTATTAATTTTTTTAAATACCATTATTTTCACTGTAAAAAAGAAATTAACTAAACTATGGGCGTCTTGAAGCTTGATTCCTGTCGCCCCGTTAGTATCGCTTAGGCTTTTGAAGGGAGAAGTTGTGTCGCTTACGATTAGAATACACATTACGCAACAGGACGACGTAAAATTAAAATGGGAAATAACCGTGATAAAATAAGAAGTGACTGGGTTGGCGTTAAGAAACACATAAGTATGATAAACCTAATGAAATAAGTATCTAACAAACATGTCGGTACATAGCATACGACGCGCGGAGAAGTGAGGGCGAAATTAGAATTTGAGCTGACTTACTATATCCCCTTAACTAACATCTCGACAATAGCGCCACCTACCGGGTCCAAATGTAAATCTAAACCATCCAGGGACTCATTCAAACACACACAAAAATATCATTAAAATAGGTTGAGCTGTTTTTGAGTTTTAGAGACTAACGGACAGCAATTGTATATACAGGGTGGTCCAAAAGGTGACGTCCAAATTTTTTTTTGGAATGCTGACCTTTCGGGCTACATGAAAATAATGTATGTTCCGCGATTTTTCTTAGTTTACGAGGTATGATTTTTTTTTATTATTTTGAAAAATGTCGACTTAGCGATTCAAAATTTTTTTTCTTGAAAATTCTGCTCTCTTTTCTACTTTTTTTATTCTTAGCGTAGTCTTCATGAGTTGGACTCTTTGACATAAAAAAATAAGCTGCCTACCATTAATACCAATTGCAAAAATTTTAATCGAAAACAAATTATGCAGATATGATTGAATCAAAGTTTAGTTTTGAAATTTAAACTAAAAATTAAATAATGAGTTCCATGACTTTAATGTAATTTTAAAAACTTCGCAAGACCCTAAGCTTTAGTTATAATATGAAAAAAGTGGTGGTCAATGGGCCTTTTTAGCCCTAGTCGGCCTTTAATTACACAGAGCCAAAAAGTTCAAAAATAATCGTTTTATTATGCACCTATTGTTTATTACTAAGGATAATTAGATTTTCATGGTATGTTATAATCTTTCATAGTAAATAAAACAATTTGGTTTTTTAATACTTATTTTATTTTACAACCAATTCTCAAAGTACCCCCCCTCCACTTCAATACACAGTCTACAACGCCTTAGAAAATTTTGTTTCAGTCTTCTAAAAGCATTTGAATTTTGTCTGATTTTTGTTTCCGCCTCCGTTAATTTATCTCGCAGTTCTGCTGCGGTGTTTGTTTCACTTGCGTACACCATCTCTTTGTAATATCCCCAGAGAAAGAAATCTATGGGGCTCAAATCTAGTGAACGTGCAGGCCAATGAATCGGTCCGCCACACTCAATCCATCTATTGGGGAATCTTTGATTAAGGTGCTCCCGTACCTCTCTTGCATAGTGGCAAGGAGCACCATCATTTTGGTAAATCATATCCCTTCTTGTCAATAAGTTTACATCGCCTAATAAGCCGTTTAAATTGTTTTGTAAAAAGTCTAAATATTGGGCTCCGTTTAACCTAGCAGGCAATTCAAAAGATCTTGATAAGTTCCCCGTTCAAAATTCCTGACCACTATGGTAATTGTGGATATTGAAGACTCCTGTTCTTTCAAATCTAGACTCGTCTGTCCACAGAATTTTATCAAAAAAAACCTGGATCCTCCGCAGTTCTTTCCAGCATTGTTCGACAAAAAGTCACCCGTCTTGAATAATCTTCAGGATGCAATTTTTGGACGCGTTGAATATGATAAGCGTCGTATCCCTCTGAAAAAAAAAACGAAATTGTACTTCCAGGAATCACTGTTTTTATTCCATGAAATGTGGTTTTTGCCCGACATAAGTAATTAAAATTAATTGATCGCTCGTCGCTATTCAAAGGTGCGCTTTAATACGGTGTCAAAGTAAAAGTTTTAAAGACAAAATGAACTTACCTGACTTAAGTATCCTTATAACTGAGGTTCGTGGTACACCAGTCGTTCTCGTAATAGCTCTGGTGCTAGTAAAAGGATATCTTTGCACTTGTTCCACGACTTCATCTCTGACATCTGGATCCACTCTGGGTACTCCTTCGTGGGAACTGCGTCCCGGAATTCGTCCGTCCATAAATGTATTATGTGTATTTATGAACACTCTGTGATCGGGATAAAGTTCCCGTTCTTCTCCTCGCCGTTCTAGTTTCTCTCGGTAAAGCCTTGCCGCTAAATGGCCATTGCCTTGAGCAACGCCGTAAAAATAATGCATTTCTGCATATTCCTTCAAAGAATAACTCATTTTGCAACACAAAAATCCAAATCACAAGGTAATCAATCAAAGCCCGAAACACAAGCACAGTCAAATCAGTTATAAGGCGAAACAGAATCCAGTTAGCAAGCAGTCGTGGTAAATTAGGAAGTATCGAAAACAAAAACTGGAGTAGTAGTTACGCGAGCGATAGCTGTGAACAACTGAGGCATTCTATCAGGCTACGCCTGTCGCCTTATGCGCGCGAGCTATGGTCAGAGCGAGAGAGCGCGCTACACACGACACAGTATTTCTCACTCCTGCTTCCTTTGTTCGACACGTGGTATTTTTTGTGATCTGCAACCGTCTACCTGCCTATTACTATTATTATTCATTATCTCATTAACATTGAGGGGAAATTCGTTGTTTTTTGTGACCCATCTGTGCTACTTACTGAAGTGGTACTATCCCTAATCCGAAGATTTACATTTCATTTTATTTTATTTCATTTGATTAGATTCTATGGTGAACCTAATTATTTTTAGAAATAAGGTGTTTAAATAATAATGTTGGAAATTTTCGCCTCTGTGCAATTAGAGGCTGATTACGGCTAAACAAGGCCCATTAACCACCACTTTTTTTTAGATTATAATTAAAGCTTAGGGTCTTGCGAAGTTTTTAAAATTACTTTAAAGTCATGGAACTCATTATTTAATTTTTAGTTTAAATTTCAAAATTAAACTTTGATTCAATCATATCTGCATAATTTGTTTTCGATTAAAATGTTTGCAATTTGTATTAATGGTAGGCAGCTTATTTTTTTTATGTCAAATAGTCCAATTCATGAAGACTACGCTAAGACTAAAAAAAGTAGAAAAGAGAACAGAATTTTTAAGAAAAAAAAATTTGAATCGCTAAGTCGACATTTTCCAAAATAATACAAAAAAAAATCGTATCTCGTAAACTAAGAAAAATCGCGGAACATACATGGGGTATTTTCATGTAGCCCGAAAGGTCAGCATTCCAAAAAAAAATTTTTGGACGTCACCTTTTGGACCATCCAGTATACAACATGTAACATAATTAACGCACTTTGAGAAAGTAGTTTGTTCGGAATCGTTTACTGAATCGATTCCTATCATTTTTAATATAGGTAATTGTTTATCCCAAAAATAATTAAAACTACGTAAATTACAGTCACACTAAATCTGCATGTAACATAATTAACGCACTTTGAGAAAGTAGTTTGTTCGGAATCGTTTACTGAATCGATTCCTATCATTTTTAATATAGGTAATTGTTTATCCCAAAAATAATTAAAACTACGTAAATTACAGTCACACTAAATCTGTACAGTCAAAACAAATTCAAATGGACCGTAACTAAAGGCAATAAGACTTTTAAGAGTGCAGTTTTATTTGTATTATTACTAATTCTGTTCTGTCATTCAATAAAAATAAAGAAAAGTGAACTTTATTTCAAGCACGTTAAAGTCTTTGCGTTCGTGGATTTGTACTGTGACCACATCATTCTTCCGGAATAGTATAACTAATTTGATAAATAATCAGTGCATAAAAATATTGAACTAAAAATTCAGTGTATGTATTATGATTATAACATAATATACTAATTGGGGTGTCTGAGGGTGTGCGTTAATTACGTTACATATGATTAAAAATCAAAATGCAGATTCGTTGTCATCAATGAGGACTGAGATGAAATACCGCGTTTCCAGTAAAATAAGTCTCCGGTTCTTTACACTCACAGTACAAAAACACAGCAGCCATAGGCTGCTATTTTACGCTGGTTTATCGTCTCAAGGCCAAGTAACAAGAATTTACCGTTATTTGACAAGGCAGACCGAATCGCAGCCATACCCACTCAAGGCATTTTATTAATTATAATAATTTGCATGCTGGAATGAATTGAAAATGCTTTTCCATTATCGAAGCACTGAAATAATAACACCATTTACTTAAGTAATGGCTTCCGAGGACATTTTGCGGCGGGAAAGCAATTTAAGTTCAATATTCCGAGTGCTGTACTTCACGTAATTATCTGGCTTCATATAAACAAAGATTTTGAAGTAATGAAATAAAGTAAATTGTAATTAAATTCAGGGTATACCTACATATTGATGTTAGTAACAATTTATAAGCCATGTTAGCATCAAATACCTATACCGCTAGAGCTTTAAAGTCTGCTGAACATATTTACCACAGTTGCCACGCTGGCAAGCGGGGTAGTAACCGCTTTTTTCTAGTTTTAGTCGTTATTAGGAAGACGCTGCTGCCCAACTCCTGATTTGTTTCCCTCTGTTTCCTTTTACATCACGGGATTATGTGGGGTAGTGGATATCCTTACACCGTCACTATACGGTCAAATAGAAATTAAAAATTAAAATATACTTTAGATAACTTTACATAAAGGATTTCCTAATGTTTAATATATCATAAAACATAATTTAAATCTAATAATAACTAAGGACACACCTCACACACCTCTCTAGCTTCTTCACACTCATATACTCGTAGTGTCATAGTCATGCCAAATGGAAGTCCGGAGTCTCTGCCGAGGCTTGAGAATTTATGTATGTATTTGTGTATGTATGTGAGCTGTCTTGCACCTGCTCTACTGTCACCAGCAACTTTTATCAGACTTTACGACTTACAAACCTACAATAAAGAGCCTACACTCTGCATATAAGACACTTCAGGATTTGCAAATGTTTGTGAGAGCGACACTTAATTTACCATCTTGTGATCCGCGTACCTCTTCGATCCCCGTTATTTAAAAATGATAATGGTCTCATACCCTTTTGTTATTTAGATAGGGTAATGAAGCACGGTTTCATACATTTTGCAAAGATGTCTCGACGCGGTGGGTGGACTACGCACTCACTCTATTAATATTGCAACTATACAATTATTATTAAACGTGACTCCATCACAGTTTCATTTTCTATTTACCCGACTGCCTCTAAAAGAGGGTAATGTTTTTCGGGGGTATTTTAGTATATTATATATTATTTCTATTTCTTTGGCACGCTCTGTAGCCTAAAGATGGGTTTTTAGTATATGAGGTGTCGTTAGATTTCTTTTAATTTTGGGATTGGCATAAGTTGTATAATATTTTTATATTGCATCTGCAAATACATAGAAAGGGCAGAAAGCAATTTTTCAGTAATTTTCTTAACGCTGTCAGTTTTTTAAAGTTACTGCTTTAACCATTAAGAATTTTCTATCGTACTACGGGTATAATAAAATGTAGAACATTTTTTTCTATACTCGATATCTTATTTACAGATTACAGTATTCCGTGTACCGCCAATAATGTATATAACAATCGTAGCAGCCTTAGAAAGGGTTAGAGCCAAAAATAAACTTAATCGCCTCAGAAGCCGACATAAGGCTTCACTTGTCGTTAAGCACTACAACACGTGAACAAGGTTAAAGTTTGTTATTGCGTCACTCTTGTGGTCGACCGTGAACGAACAAAAAAATTGTGCATAAAAATAAATATAAGTAAACTTAATAATTGGCCTAAAGAAAACTGTACGAAATGAAATGAAAATTAAAAGAAATGAAAACTATTTCTTTAAGTAAGGAGTTAAAATTTCGTTTGTTAAACGTCAACTTGTTTTATAATGTACTGTTAAATTTATTTACACATTTTCCCGTGGGTGTCGTAAGAGGGAATTGTGGGAAAAGCCACAGAAATCTGAAGGCTCCAATGGCTAGCGGTATAACTATCTCCTTTAAGCTAGACGACTACTACTCAGACTGATCGCCAATCCACCTGAAAAGCGTGGCGGTTAAGACTTAAGACGTTTCCCCTTTCCCCGAAAGACCTTGAGCGTTCGGTCCTATACAATCGACGCGCTCTCGCTACAATATATCGCGTAAGAAATACGCCCGAATATTTGGAATTATTTGAATTAAAAAAGATAAGCGAACTTAAAAAATTAAATAGAACGTGTAGAATATAGATTTTTAAATTATCTATCAATTAGTGTAATCCTCAAATGATTAGAACGTTGCCTTTAGCAACAAATGCATGTAATCAATAATTTTAGTCATTTTTTAAAAGTAGATTTTAAATGTATTCATAACACATAAAAACAAATTAGAACGTGGAATGTGATGATAGGATATCGAACATTAATAATGTGCTTTTAAATGTAGCTTATTTCTCATAACTAATGAGATAATAGTCTCTGAAAAACTCACTTTTGCAAGGTTTTGGTCAGGAAAATTCAACTGCATTCAATTACATTGAGAGAAACCTGCGTCCGGCTGGGAATAAAAGCAAGAATGGTATGGACAACAGTTAACAATAGAAGCTTAATACTTTTTTTTATAGCATGAGGGTGGTAAACGAGCACAGTCTACCTGATGGTAAGTGGATGCTGTGGCCCATAGACATCTACATTTATCCTCGATTAAGAATCAAAATTCAGATGCGTTGTCATCCTTGAGGACTGAGATGGAATGCCTAGATTCCAGTAAAACAGGTCTCCGGTTCTATACGCTCACCATACGAAACACAGCAGCATTAAGCTGTTATTTTACGCTGATATTCTGAGAGCGTGGTCCTTCCCCGGTCGAGCCGACCCGTTCATGCTACATCCATAATAGCTGCAGCGTGGCTCTACCACGTGCTGTGTTTCGTATGGTGAGTGAGGACGGTAGACCCTAATTACTGAAAATGAAGCATTCCATCTTAGTCCTCGGGGGTGACAACCCATCTGAATTTTTAATTCTTTATTAAAGGATTGTGAGCTCGTTTGTCCCCTTAGTCTAAAAAACTTAGATTCCACAAGATTTTTGCGATATTTTTTTATTTCAACTATTAAAACTACTACGGATTTTTTTGTTTGGATTCACTTCCACTGTCTTTAACTTAGTAGTAAAAAGTGATATACTTTTTGAATGCCATCACTCTACAAATTAAGGAGCTTCCTTTCTAATTGATTAAATTCAACCAAATATAGACATAATCTCGCATTTATTCTTATTGTTTGAGAGTGAGAATCAATGATCATTTGATAGTATTCAACACGTGCTGGGAGTGCCATGGCCTAGTTAAAGACAGAAGATTCTGAGCGGCTATTGTAAGCTTCTCCGGCACTTGACCGATAGTTCCATCAACTTAGCATTGTGCCTTTGAAATGTATATTTCTACCGACACAAGTTATTTCTTTGTGTCGATAGTAATATAATTGCTGTACTGATATAACATGCTTGTATTAATGCTTATGAATATTTTAGCCGTCTTCAAAAAGTGGGTTTAAAATTCGACTGTGTTTTTTTGGTATGTATGCTACGTGATATCTAATTGTGAACCGATAAAAAATTAGTGGACTGTGTTCTCGTATGTCACATTTTTTCTGTAAAAATTTTTTTGTTTGAAACGATATCATGTTGTATACAGTGAAGGCAAACTTGCGTTCCTTGGTTTGAAAATATTATATTGTAACGATATGGTAGGGTTGGACTGGACTATTTAGAAATGTTTTCTAATCCGATCTACTAAAAAGTGCAGTTCAATAATTAGGTAAATTATTTTCTAAGTACTTCTGCTGGCAGGACTATCTAAAACAGAACAAGGAATCACACCGAAGTTTCTAGTCATAGTGTTGTCATTACTCATTATACAGTTGTTCTCTCACTTCAAAGTTTAGTCCTTACAAATCTTACTGAAGATAAGTAGTTATGTTCCTTCAAAAATCTATCAAATAGAATATAGATTAAATAACTGTTTTTTTTTTTATACTGAAAACGTAAACGTTCTTATTATTTTACATTATCGTCTAACTCCTTTTTCCTAACAAATAATTTTGAAAATAATTCAGGGAGCTATCGTCAGCATAATATAATCTATACAAATAAATAAAATTGAAGTGTATGTTTGTAATGTCAAAATAATAGCTTTTTACTAAATGCTCATGGTAGTAGTATATATGGTACGTACCTATAACAAAAAAAGATTGGTTGACCCTGCAGGCCATCCCTGGAAATTATCGCTAATTTCAAAGACAAATTTCCAACCGCTACAAATTTCACCAAATTATGTTGCGAAATCTCAAAGTTATGTTAAAAAACGTTTTTTTTTTTCAAATTCTTTCTCCTTCGATATCTCACGAACGAATGAACTGATTTTTATTTTCCAAACGTCATTCGACGTCATTTTGAGGTTAAGAGCTGATTAGTTTTTGAAATCGATCGGTAAAGGCGTTTAAAAGTTATTCCAAAAACAGTTTTTCAAAAAACACACACACAGAATTAGTCAATAATATAGAATAACTTCCTGGAATCTCAAAACGTCGAGATTTGATGAAAACTTGATTTTCGAAAATCGGGGTGAAACCAATAACTTCCTTATTTTTCAAAATTTTCAATTTTCTTAGCGGGAAGTTAAAAATCAATTTTTAAAATTTTTGTTTGTCTTTCTTTATATTCTGACTAATCTCCGAAAAGGCTGGACCGATTTTGACGGGACTTTCACTGGCAGACAACTAATATTATAAAGAGTAACTTAAGCTACTGTTATTTCAGAAAAAGAATAAGAAGTTCCGCATAATTAATTAAAACCCATAATATCTAATAGTAATAAATTGCACGCGGACGAAGTCGCGGGGAACAGCTGATCATAAAATGTTAATAAATAAACTTCTTATCGCTTTTCGTTACGTAAATTACCAGCAGTACTAAATTTAGATATAGAGCAGTTGTAAATGACTAGGTATTTAGGATATTTTTTTTTGCTTATTTTTAATCTAATAGTGTTTTGTATCAATGTTGCTTTGCTTTTAAATTAATACAAATTTTCCGTTAACGTTGTACTTTTTTTAGTACAAATTTGATATAAGTAATACTTATTATTACATTATATGCGATCACGCTATCTCCATCGCGCATGTCATACGCAATCACAAAGCTAAAAGCATACTAATTTTCCAGTAAAATGAAACACTTCCTCCACCGGTGCGACCGCGCCATGATATATATATTCATCGCGAGTTCCTACTTCCCCTGGCTGACGGTGGGCACCCTCTCCTGCTGGATGCTCCGCGAGCTGCGCTGGGCGATCTGGCTCCTCGCAATCCTCGGCATCACCTACCAGCAGATATTCCACGAGCGGTACAAGATGTTGGAGTTGCTGCTCTACTTGGTCATGGGCTTGGGGCCGGCGGTCATCATTTTCACGTCAAATGTACGTCCGTGTTTGTTTGCATGCTTGCTTTTTTGTTTTACTGTATGCTGTGTTTATCAAGGCGTTAAGTCGGCCTTGTCTGTATGTCCACTCGTTCAAACTCAGCCAACATGTAGTCTGTAGCACTCGCCTTGTATATTTATTTTATAGGACAGGGTGACAAACGAGCACACCCCGATGGTAAGTGGTTGCTGTGGCCCATAGACATCTACATCTATCCTCGATTACGATTCAAATCCAGATTGCAGATGCGTTGTCACCCGTGACAACTAAGATGGAATGCCTCGTTTCCAGTAAAAAGGGTCTCCGGTTCTCTACGCTCATCATACGAAACGCAGCGGCATTATGCTACTATTTTACGCTGGTATTCTGTGATTGTATCAATTTGCCTACGCTCGCGTTGGTTGAGGTTTGGCCAACATGTATTTACCGGCTTTACGTTTCTTACGTCGCCACTACACGCCGGCTTAAATACTTATTAGCAGTTTTAAATCAAAATTTTCATCTCTCTGTGTTTGTATATTAGAAGTTAGGCTTACAATACATTTTCTTAAAGTACATATTAGAAATAGTAACATAGTACGATACATTATTATGTAGTTTACTTGGTAATTCTACCAAAAACTTTAATAAGTAAAACGCAATATGATCGTAAACTACTAGATATATTTATTTTTTTAACAGATTAATAAATTAATTATAATGAGTTTTCGAGAGTCATTACGAATCGTCTCGCACGCAGACTCGACGACTTCCAGCCTCCCGAACAAGCCGGTTTCCGAAAAGGCTTCAGTACCATAGACCACATACATACCCTGCGGCAGATTGTACAGAAGTCCAAAGAGTACAATCTGCCACTTTGCCTGGCGTATGTGGATTATGAGAAAGCCTTTGATTCCGTCGAAATTTGGGCGGTGCTACAGTCCCTTCAGCAGTGCCAAGTTGACTATCGGTATATCGAAGTGCTGAAGTGTTTGTACAGTAGGGCTACGATGGCTATCCGAGTACAGAACCAGAGTTCGAAACCTATCCAACTGCAGAGAGGTGTAAGACAGGGTGACGTTATATCCCCGAAACTCTTCACCGCTGCATTGGAAGACGTTTTCAAGCTACTGGACTGGAAAGGATACGGTATTAACATCTATGGCGAGTACATCACTCACCTTCGATTTGCCGACGATATAGTCCTTATGGCAGAATCGCTGGAGGACCTAAGCACTATGCTCAATGACTTCAATGGTGTCTCCCAACGGATAGGTCTTAAGATGAACATGGACAAAACAAAGATCATGTCTAATGTCCATGTTACACCTATGCCGGTAGTTGTTGGGAGCACTATGCTCGAAGTTGTTGACGAATACGTTTACCTGGGACAAATAGTCCGACTAGGTAAGTCCAACTTCGACCGAGAGGTCAATCGACGGATTCAACTCGGCTGGGCAGCGTTCGGGAAATTACGACACATTTTCTCGTCAGGTATACCTCAATCTCTGAAAACTAAAGTGTACAACCAGTGCGTGTTGCCAGTGATGACTTACGGATCTGAGACGTGGTCCTTCACTGCTGGCCGTATGAGGACGCTCAAGGTCGCTCAGCGAGCTATGGAGAGGGCTATGCTCGGAGTTTCTTTGCGTGATAGACTCAGAAATGAGGATATCCGCAGTAAAACCAGAGTGACCGACATAGCCCAACGGATTAGTAAGCTGAAGTGGCAATGGGCCTGCCATATATCTCGGAGAACCGATAACCGATAGAGAAGAAAAGTTCTCGAGTGGCAGCCTCGTACCGGTAGGCGTAGTGTAGGGCGACCCCCCCACTAGATGGAGTGACGACCTGGTAAGATATGCGGGAAGTCGATGGATGCAGGTGGCTCAGGACCGTGCTTTGTGGCATTACTTGGGGGAGGCCTATGTTCAGCAGTGGACTTGTGAAGGGCTGTAATGATGATGATGATGATGAATAAATTAACATACATTAGGGCTTACACGAAATAGGGCTGATTGTTCAATCGTCAGATAAAAGTTATGCAACGAATAGATTAAAACTTAATTAGATGTAAAAGTGAAACCATTGAACAATTTTTTTGATAGAACTGAGATTTTAAATTAGTTTTTGTTGTATTTTATTCTATAAATAAAATTTATCTGAGCATTGATAAATCGGACCTAAATGTTATTATAGAATAGCATTTCCCACGGTAATTTTGCTAAAAATATACTCTTCTATTATATTCTCGTAGGTTATATTCTCTGACGTGAAATGCGCTATGCAACCGTTAGTGAAGCAATTGAAGTAAACACATTGGAATCATCTTTCGTTTAATACAGCGTAATGCTAAGCTTTGATTGTTTGTGTCTGTGTTGTGATCACATTTCACCACAGTTTGATTTTATTACATGGCTTTCTTTTGAATCAAGCGATTCGATGCTTTATTGTTACATAGTTAATTCTTATTTTATACGGTTCCTATCTTCATATTTGTTGTTCATAGTGTATTTCAATATAAGGTAGAAAAGTTTTATAAGAATATGAGACTGGCTTTATTTTTTAATATTGATTGTGGCAATAATAACCCGCTTATTATGCCATCATAATTGAAAATACTTAGCTGAACTTTCGACGCACGCGCCCTCTTCTTCTTATTTATGGGGCTTACTACCCGTCCTTTTCTCATAAACACAAAGTATATATATAACCCCACCACACCACCCCAATTAGTATATATATTATGTTATAATCATAATACATACACTGAATTTTAGTTAAACATTTTTATGCACTGATTATTTATCAAATTAGTTATACTAATTCCGGAAGAATGTTGTGGTCACAGTACAAATCCACGAACGTAAAGATTTTAACTTGCTTGAAATAAAGTTCATTTTTCTTTATTTTTATTGAATGACAGAATTAGTAATAATACAAATAAAACCATTTCAGTTTGTTTTGACTGTACAGATTTAGTGTAACTGTAATTTACATAGTTTTAATTGTTTTTGGGATAAAAAATTACCAATATTAAAAATGATAGGAATCGATTCAGTAAACGATTCTGAACAAACTACTTTCTCAAAGTGCGTTAATTATGTTACGTGTTGTATATATATATATATATATATATATATATATATATATATATATATATATATATATATATATATTAGAGTTGGGCCGATTAGCCGCCGACTAATCGGTGAAGCCGATTAATCGGCCTATTTGTAGTCACCGATTAATCGACGGTTAATCGGTTAAAACCTCCGGTTAAAAACGGCTTTTTATTTTATTAATTTCGGCAAAGGTGTTTCGTGATTTTCTGCGTGGTAAGTGCGGCTATGAGTAAAGCTTTAAATTTAAGAAAAGAATAGTTTCTCTCCCATGCGTAATATCACGTCAAATTTATATGTAGGTAAATCAAATAAATAATAAAATAAGTAGGTTCCTACATACGTTTTATTGAAAAATCAGTCTCACATGTTTTAATGTTAATTATTCTGTACATAGGAACTTTGATAAAAAAAAAAAGAATCTGAAGTAGCTATTTAAATTTAAAACTAAACAAAAACCTAAGTCCTTACTATTACTCAACAAAATAAAATATTAATAATGATATTCTTAATAAACTTAAGAAAAAACAAATTTTAAGTCTCTCCCTTTGCATAACAAACCAAAACTTAATTCTTAATTAAACATTGTTTAACTACACGCATCTAGATTTTTAAAAGACAAATTGAACAATACTTGTTTCTGTACTTAAAACTAAATTGTTATTGTTTTTGTACTAAAAATTAAATTAAACTAAATGGTTTTTTTCTGTACGTAAAATTACAATAAATTGTTTTTTTTTTCCTGTAATGTTATTAAATAATGAGACCTACATTTCTCGAACGCCGCAGAAACAGGGATCGTCTGGGCCGATTAATCGGAAAATCGGCCAAGATACTCCGGGTTTGACAATGACATCGGGACGTCAGTCATCTCAGTCTCCCGTGACCATGGGTGCTGGAAAACGCCCGAAACGTCGGGAATTAAAAATAAAAGTAATTAAAAGTAAAATAAACGCGATAAAATCCGTAAAAGTAGTTTTAATCAATGCGCAGAGTATATTATTCCTTCGGAAAATGGAGCTGGATATTGTTTTAAACTGGGTATAATTCAAGGTGAAATCTCGTAAAAATTATAGAGGACATAATAAAAATGACTTTTATGGTCTATGTAAATATGAATTCCGCTGTAACATTAATCTTTATAAACATAACATAACATAAACACTCACTCACATCATCCAGAGGGATAGGCAGAGATTACGGACTTCCGTTTGGCACGATCCTGACACAACTCTCGTTACCTACCTACGCATTTATGGTCGGCGACTAAACTCTTAATTTGGCCCATCTTCAATATACCGCCAATTTCGTTGATAAATTTTTTCATAGGGCGTCTGAAAAAAATCAATTATTGAGTTTTTCCGTCAAGAAATTCTCAGTAGTTGCCTGGAGTCAGGAAGTTGGGGGTGTCTCACCCCTGTGCCTCGGAAAGCACGTAAAGCCGTTGGTCCTGCACCTGATCTCTCTCCGGTCATGTCGGTTTACCGTCCCATCAGATTATGAGAGTGAGGGAATAGAGAGTGCACCTGTGCTTGGGCATACACTTGGGCACTATAATCCCGTCCTGCGCCGGTAGCTAGTCTCAGTTGAGGCAAAAGACTGCCATGACCTAAATTCCAAAGTTTCTAAAAAAGACCAAACCACCAAAGCATTCTTTTCTTAATCCTGGTTACAACATCATCTTGCAAACCACACATTTTTCTTATCATACAATTTATCACCCTGTCATTCGGATTTACATATCACATATAATAATCTTAATATTACATTATAATCGTTGGTTTTAATTAGGGATGGATCCGATACCGATACCGATGCCGATATATCGGCGATATTTTTATGGCCGAATTAACGATACTTTTCAAATTTCGCGCTTTAAAAACGTAATGTAAACGCACATGTTGTCTCGTATATTTCCTTGCAAAAGAGGCACGAACTAATTATGCTGTGCTGTGTCTAGTTTCCTTGTTTCCCCTGTCTACTCTGAGCAGTAATTGTCTCAAAGAAGAAGTAGAAAGCTACCTAAGGTCTCCTAATATATCGAGAGGCGCAGATCCGTTCGTTTTCAAAACTTGCAGAAAATGGCGCAGAAGTATTCTAGTTTCCAAATGAGTTCTGTCGCATCTGAGAGACTATTTTCGACCGCAGGTCTCATTCAAACAGATTTGCGAAATCGTTTTTCTCTGCAAAACTTAATAATACTTTTTTTTAAACCAATAATGTTTATTTTAATTACTAAAACTATTAAGTAATCAACCTGACTTGTGTTCTATTTATTTTACCTTCATTTTTAAATTCAATAAGCGTATCGGTATTGGTATCGCCGATATTTTTATAAGAGCATCGTTATCGGTATCGTATCGGCAAAAAGGCGATCGAGGCATTCCTAGTTTTAAAGCCATGTCACGCTGTTACACTAAATTTAAGAACCTCTTTATAGGATTCAGAAAGGGAAAAGCAAAGTGTCAAAGCAATAATTAATTCGAGTAATTTGTTTTTGTCATTTTTGGTTTTTAAATTAAAAAAATGTATGTTTAGATAAGGAAGAGCGGGATTTCCAAACACAGGCATTACTTGCTTAAATGGAGATCCCAGTCAACTACGTCATTAATTTAAGTTTTGTGAAGAAAAATAAATTATTTTATTTTTATTTTATTATTTTTTTAAAGCAAGATTTAGAATCCTAATTAGCGAGTTAGGTAGGAAGACTGATTGAACATTAATTTCACTCAGTAGTCTTGCATTGAGCAAAGTGGGGATGTACTACTTTTTTATTATTTTGTTTGTTTTTAAACACAGGTGGTAAAATTAAAAATTTTGTACAATCGACTTCAATATAATAAATATGACTCTCCTGCGATTTTGTTCATTCAAATTTAAAAAAATTAAACCCTTATGAAACTAATCCTTAATTGTGAGATTATTCGTATTTGTAGTTTTAATAAATATTCAACTGTGTTTACGAATGCTTTACGGTATCCGGTATTCTTTAAAGATGTCAAACTTCCTTCCTCACAAATTGTTTTTTTTTTGTTATGATATTCAAATACTGAAAATTGGTACAATCCTGAAAAATATTTTACGAAATAAGACAAAAAGATATTTGTCATTTCATTCAAGTGGAGTGGTATTAATTTGCTTTCCTGTTTTTATTTTACCATTTTGCAACTCTGTCTGATAAATATTAATTTTTCTTATGCTAGAAGGTTATTATGTTAAACTAAAAACTGATTTTCATTTATTTAAGTATACAATGAACAACTTAACTAGAGGTTTGCTACACCGGCGTGGTGCCTATAAATAATTTAGCACCGCGTGTCATCTTCGTGAACACTGCCTTTCGACTTTACCCCTTACCCCTATAAGCTTATTACGTATTTTTAGATGGATCGATAAGTAATCAAGTTACTTAAATAAGTATGAACCCTTTTATAGATGACATTTAAAGACATGAAAATTGCTTTCGTCTTTCCTTTTATGTTATTAGCAAATGAAGAAAATAACTGTGTAATTTAAAATTAGCACAAAGTGTGTTCTGACTTCTCTTCTACAAAACAAATATAGTTACAATATCAGTCGCATTACCCCATAGCAAGATTCCATTATGCTATGGAAATAACTAAAATAAACATTTATGGCATGTAATCTTTTTAACAGCATATTCTGCAGAACTACGAGGGTGGATTAAAAGTACTCGGCCTAACACAGATCCATTCAATTCTAAAAATCAAATCTACCCACATTATTTAGTTCAGTTCAGACTAGTTCATTGTGTGAAGTTCGAAACGTGTGCGATAATTAGTTGTGATTTTATAAATTTATTAACAAAGTAATCGGACATAATTTCCGCGAATGGAGCAAATCGAGCAGCGTGCCGTCATTAAGTACCTCCATAAGAAGGGGCTATCATCAAAAGCCATCCATGATGACATGGTCAGTACATTAGGCGATTGTGCTCTGTCATATTCATCCGTCAAAAAATGGATAGCAGAATTTAAGCGTGGTAGAGAGAGTGTGAAAGATGAACCCCGCTCTGGAAGGCCTTCGACGTCAACTACTGACGAAAATATTAAAAAAGTACTTGATTTAATAATGGGAGACCGCAGATTAAAAATTAGAGATATAGCCGAGATTATAGGCATCTCTTATGAACGAACTCAAAACATCATTGTCAACGAGTTGGGTTTCCACAAGGTGTCTGCGAGGTGGGTTCCGCGACTGCTTTCAGTTGAACAAAAAAGGACGCGATTGACTATTTCACGCGACTGTTTGGAGTTATTTGAAGCCGATGCAGATGATTTTTTGAATCGTTTTGTTACTATGGACGAAACATGGGTTCATTACTGTACACCGGAAACAAAACAACAATCAAAACAGTGGAGAAGACCTGGTTCACCACCCCCTAAAAAGGCTAAGTCGATTTTGTCGGCAAATAAGGTGATGGCTTCAGTATTCTGGGACTCGAAAGGTGTGATTATGATTGATTATCTTGAAAGGGGTCAGACTATAAACTCTGATTACTAATGCACCTTACTACGTCGTTTACGAGAGGAAATAAAAGAAAAACGTCGAGGAATGCTCAGAAGAAAAGTCCTGTTTCATCAAGATAACGCCCGTTTTCACACGTCAGTACAGTCAATGGCTGAAATTCACAACTGTGGCTTTGAACTGTTACCGCATCCGCCGTATTCACCTGATCTGGCACCATCAGACTTCTTTCTGTTCCCTAACCTAAAAAAGCACTTGGGAGGTCAAAGATTTTCGACAAACGACGAGGTCAAAGCAGCTGTAGACGCATATTTTGACTCTAAGGAAGAATCATTTTTTTTCAACGGTCTAAATGCTTGGAAGGGGAGGTGGCAAAAGTGTATTGAACTTGATGGTGATTATGTAGAAAAATAAAAATATAACTGATTTAGTATGTGTTTATTTTCTTGGTTAGGCCGAGTACTTTTCAATCCACCCTCGTAAGTTTGCTAGCTAGTTAGGATATACAAGGGCCCTGTTAAAACTTCGAGTTAACTGTATTTGCAAGAAAAAAAGTGGATTCAACAAGGCTCAGGTTTTTACCTGTTTAACATGAGGTGTGGTGAATTTAATACATTTCTTTTAATTACCGTCTAAAATCATTATAGACGTTAAACCGTAAATATAAAAAATAGTTGTAACGCTTGCCAAGTGGGTTGGCAAACCTGATTTTTTGATGAAGATGTGAGGAAGATGCTGTTGTCCATCTCACGTTTCATTTCTCTCTGCCGCGTCTTACGATACCAGCGGGACAATAATGTCCTCCAGACCGAATTCCGGCCACGGCGGCCTGCCTCAACGGAGGCTAGCCATCGGCGCAGGACAGGATTATAGTGCCCAAGTGTATGCGCAAGCACAGGTGCACTCTCTATTCCCTCACTCTCATAATCCGATGGGACGGTAAACCGACACGACCGGAGAGAGATCAGGCCCAGGACCAACGGTTTTACGTGCTTTCCGACGCACGGGGGTGAGACACCGCCAACTTTCTGACTCCGGGCAACTACTGAGAATTTTTTGACGAAAAAACTCAGTAATTAATGTTTTGGCCCGATCCGGGATTTAAACCCAGGACCTCATGATCAGCAATCGCACTACTACAATCACTAGACCAACGAGGCACTCTGGCAGGGGACGATAAGGGGCAGTGGACTTCAGATCCTACTTTTCTTAAATATTTATGAATATTCATATTATACTAAGAAATATTTCAGCAAAGTGGGTTTTTAGAGCAAGGAAGTGTCCTCCGCCCTGCCCTAATAAGTGTTAGCACGTATTCTAAATATTATTATATTTACATTCCTTAGAAATGTAGATTTCCTAGCGATGTTTTCGTTTACCTACCTCCGAGCACGTGATGAATATAATATACTTTATACGAAAGCGTTTAATTGTTACAAGGCTAGTTCAAATGTACACAATACTATTGCTGTTTGTAAATCATCTGGTAACTTGAATGTATTCAAGAAGGTTGGTAGGTTATAGGTCACAGAGTAATTAATTCTGTAAATTAGCGAATTTTAGGTCATGGTTAGTAACATAGGTAAATAAAATTAAAATCTTTAACGCCACGCTTGTAAGCAATACACTCTATTATAAATAAATAAACAAATAATTATATGCCCAACCGTTGTTTTTAAAAGATTTTTTTTGGTTATATGTTTTATGAGTGTTATATGTTTAACGTGTGTTATCTGTATGTCTGTCTGTGGAATCGTAGCTCTCAAACGTTTGAACCGATTTAGATTTAGTTTTTTTTTTTTGTTTGAAAGGTGACTTGATGGGGAGTTCTTAGCTATGATTCGAGAAAATCTTTTCAGTCATTTGAAGATCATCAGCTCTTTTTGTTTCGGTGGTTTTTTAAATTTTCATTTTAATATTATTACTTTATGGACTTATACCTACTCGCATTCTGAAATATTACTTTGATAATTCGGTTTAGAATAAGTTGGAAAAATTCTGCTGTTATAATTAATTTGAATCAATTAAATTTCTTAAGGATAACCCGTCTGGTAAGCTAGCTGTCGAGGAATGTTGGTAAATTAGTATTGTGTTTTTCTTTCTTACCGTACGTTACTCTTATTCGTACTTATAACAAAGGAAAAAGAAACATTTTTTTTTAATTTTTGTCTGTTTGTTCCGGCTAATCTCCAAAATGACGAATTTTGATAAGTTTTTCACTGGCAGATAGGCGATATTATGAGGAGTAATGTAGGCTACTTTTATTTTAAAAAATCAGGGTTCCGTGCAATAAAATTAGAACCTCTTGAAATCCAATCGTAACAAATTCCATGCGGACGACGTCTTGGGAATAGTTAGTAATATAAAATGATACATTCCTATTAATTCATAATGAGCATCAAACAAGCGTCAGATTGTCTCCGCGAGCTTCGTATGAAATGATGATTCATAAAGTCACTAATCATCAACCCATTACATTTCTAAATCCTTTAAACCATACGCTATGTACATAAAATCACAAAGGGGAAGAAACATTTGTATTATAAAACACTGTCCACCTAGCGTTACATACAATAGTTAAAAAAAGCAGTGTTATTCAAAGTGTAATTGGATAACAATCAGAACAATACAATATAAATATTATGATATAATGTATTTGAATGCCTTCCTGTTTATTTCAGGTGCAGCTGTGTCATTAAATATCGATTAGCTACCTAAAGTATTGTAAAATTGTACGTAAATAATTTGGAATATAATTTTGGGAATTAAAATTTAAAATTGGTTATTGCAGCCTAAAAGCGTTTTTCATTGGCTGATACTGGTGTCGGTATATCGTCACTGACAACGATAATATCTAGGATATTTTTCATTCAAGGACACGGTATCGATATCCTGACGATAATACGGATACTGTACTGTTTTTACGATTTGCCAGTTACGGGAGGCAATTGAGTTTGAAAATACAGCCTTAACTGTTAAAAAGTTTTTCAACTTCCTGTACCACGTAAAATGCTTTTTAGGGTTCTGTAGTTTAACGACAAGGAATTCTTAAAGTTTCGCCATGTCCATCCGTCCGCGGTTTTATTCAGAGACCCTAGGTGCTACAAATCTGTAATTTGGCACAGTTATACATATTAATCACGCCTACAAAACTGTGCAATAAAATCTTAAAAAACATTTTTTTATTTTGGGTACGATTCATATAGGTAAATGGAGGATGATTTTCTTTTTACCCGTCTATTTCATCGTGTGGGGCCTATCCATCGTTGGATAGGTCTTGCAAAAACACTGGGGGTATAAAAGTTCTTTCGATTAAGAGGTCCGGTCGCGAAATATTTAGCTATTAAGTGGTAATTTTCATTAGAGTCGTGTTTCCCCACCACCTCACTCTACACTAAACCGCTGTGTTTGGAAATGTAAAAAGTATACATGATAGTAGCATATATAATGAAATTAAAATGAAAAATATCACAGCTTAATTTTACTTAATTAATTAGTTAACGAGTAGTAGTCGATCATCTTATATAATGCACTTGAATTAGTGAAACATTCGTTACAACTCCATAGAAAATGAGCTAAAACTAGCTGTATTATAACTTTGTAATGTTATTGTAAACTGTAAAAAACTAAGAAATAAACATTTTGTGAATAAAATGACTTATATGCATTACTACTATAGCTTTATTTTATTAGGCAGGGTAGATCTTTCTTACTTACTATTTTTGCTTATTTTTTAGTTCACAGTTATTGTAGGTCTCATTCAAAGTATTCATACAATCATATACCTAGCCTCATACAGTTTATACTCTTAGTTTACGCGTTTGACCTTGAGGATTTTTTTGAATACCACTCCCTGTAAGTCGGATTGGAAAATAAGTCCTTCAGTTACCATCGTCCTATTTAGGCACAATTTTAGTCGTTATAGCGGTCAAACCGCGAACTTACTTAATATGCTCATTATCAAGAAAGTCCACGTATTGTGACTGGCAACTACGGAACCCAACCTCTATATTGTGCGTGGCCCGACACGCACTTGGCCAGTTTTTTTAAGATCGCGGGGCTAATTAGGCAACTGCTAATTAGCATTCAGGTTAATCCAAAAAATTAATCATAAAACTAAAAAAATAAATGTGCCCTGAATGCATTAGTCAAAAGGCAAGGCGTGCACTCTTCACCACAATACATAACGCAGTGTTGGTACCGACTTTGTTATATGGCAGCGAAACCTGGGTATGCCAGAAGAAGCATAAAAGCAAGTTGAATGCAGTGGAGATGCGATCTCTTCGTAAAATGTGTGGCGTTACCATAGCCGCTCGAAAGCGAAACGAAGAGATTCGCAATATGGCAGGATTGAAAGATGACCTTATCACAAAAATTGATAGGGGCGTACTCCAATGGTTTGGGCACGTTGAGCGAATGAGTGAAGACCGAATGGTGAAGAAAATATATAGAGCGAAAGTAAATATTAAAAGGTGTCGAAGTAGACCGAGACTAAATTTCGAAGACCATGTGACCAAATTGCTCGAAGAGGGGAAGGTCAAGAGTACTCGGATACCTAGGCGTGCATGTATGAACAAGTTAATGAACCTGAAAGAAGCGAAAGAAGTATGTAAGGATCGTGACACTTGGCGATCTGTTCTCTCTGGCTACCCCGTTAGGGATTGTGCGTGAAGATAAGTAAGTAAAAAAATAAAAAACAATTTATGAAATAAACGCTGGAACATAATAAAATAACAAAACCAAAAACTAGTCAAGTTTTTGGATTAGTCATTTCGTTTTTAAATTAATACAATTTTTCATTACGCTAAATATTTTTTCGTTTATGTACTAGAGTAAAGAAAAGGATTGGTGAAATCACTACCATTTTAATATGTTCCGCGAAAAATATAAAACATTAAACCTTATTTGGGAAATAACTTGATGTTGAAATTTTTATTAAATAGTGTTTTTGCTTTAACTAATCTATATACCCAAAAAAATATGTATAAAACTTTGATCCACATCGCATCTACAAACGAATATGTATTAAGAATCGAATGGACCCTTTTTAAACAATGCCTGCCCTTAACCGGATCATACGATTCCCAGATTCTGACTGAGGTTCTCTATTTTCCTAATTTTACTTATATGAGTCAATATCGTTTTTTTACTTATGTTAAAGGCTGTTGTTTACTATAATGTGAACTAAGATGTCTTCTACCATTATATCTTTTAATGCATCTTTAACATTTCCGGTTATCTCGGAACTCGAGGTTCAAATGAACCTTCAAAAATTTGAAGTAGAAATCTCATAGGATGAAAACTAAAAAATAAAGAGGTACAATAGGCGGTGTTATCACTCTGGAAGCGATTTCTTCTATACAATTCCGCAAAGAATTATTCACAACGAATGGCTAGGAAGGAAAAGTACATAGATTATATAATGAAATTAAAAATTAATAATTATAAAAATACAAGATGATAATACGAACTGTGTTTGAAATTTTAAGATCTTCAAGTAATAAGCTTTGAGTAGGTTGATGGATAAAAAGGATTGAGCATGGCGAATATGTAGAGGGAAGGAGTTCCACAAGCGTACAGCTGTATCATAAAATAATTAATTGAAGAAGGATGGACGGGGTTATTGATTAATTGAAGAAGGAGAATGGATGTACGGGGGTACAAAGAGACAGAATGTTAGCTTGGATTTTACTATTCGAAAAGCCCTAGTCTAACTTAAAATCTGCGAAATATGAGGAAGTTTTCATGTGATAGCTTGGGCTCTCCGTATTATGCGATCCAATAATAAATGTGGGTCATATCTGTCTGGACGTAATATCGTTTGTGCACATTTTTCATATACATAATATATATACTCTTTTATTCCTTTTAAATTTATAACATAATGTTATTAATAGATTTAGTTCTGTTATTACTGTTTTACTCGTACATTTATTTATTTATTTTTTATAGGACAAGGGTGACCAACGAGCACACAGTCCACCTGATAGTAAGTAGTTGCTCATTGACCACATCTTTCCTCGGTCACAATATCAAAATGCAAATGCGTTGTCACCCGTGAGGACTAATATGGAATGCCTCGATTCCAGTAGGGTCTTTGGTTCTCTACACTCACCATACGAAACAGAGCAAAGTTAAGCTGGTATACTGTGAGAGCGTGGTCCTACCCCGGTCGAGCCGACCCATACGTGCTACTATACTAATAATATAGCTGCAGCGTGGCTCTACAACGTATAAAAAAACATTATATTTGCACAACAATATTTGTCTAAATAAAAAACATTTCCGTACCGTTGTTCGTGAAGCACAGAATAAAATTGATGTAGTTTTGGTTGTGGCAATACTGCTACAGAAATATGCTGAATCGGATGCCCTTTTTGCTACAACCCAACGTAGTATTTTATTTACTGGAGAACGTTGTTTTAGTGACTAGTTAACATTTCCTTAATTCTTAAAGCTCTATATCCCTTTTTTGGGTTTCGTATCCAAAGGTTAACCAACGGGACCCTATTACTAAGACTCCGCTGTCTGTCCGTCTTTCATCGGGGTATATCTCATGATCCGTAATAGGTAGACATTTGAAATTTCTCAGAATGTGTATTTCTGTTGCCGCTATAGCAATAAATAATAAAAATATATTAAAAATGAAAGGGGGCTACCATACTAGAAACGTGTTTTACGATAGTAAACACGTTTCTAGTATGGTAAGTAGAACAAGTTCGACTCGCACTTGGCCGGTTATATAACACCACTGTGTAATCTTTTGTTGTTGTTCTCAAGTTATTAATTAATCATTTACGTAATTTTTTTTTTTTTTCAGCACCAGTTCCCGGCGATGCACGATTTGAAATTGGGCGGCATGCTGTATTTGGCCGGCGTATTCTTTTTCAAATCCGATGGACGCATACCCTTTGCACATGCGATATGGCACATGTTTGTAGCCCTGGCTGCCTCCGTTCACTACTTAGCTATCCTCCGACATCTCTTCCCCGAGCTAAAAACTCAATAAAGACTGCTCTATCAACCTATTCAAACTCTATTAACAGAGTCCTTCAAGGCTATTTTTGTACCAGAACTCGTCGTTGGTCGCGCTTAATAAACTTAACAACTGCGAAATGTCATACGTCAGTTGAACATGGCCGAATATGGCGTATTTCCGTTGACAACGCAGAATATAAAGGAAAATTTTAAAATTTGGATGTTTGATATAATAACATAAATTATATCTATTTTATTGTATTAAATATATTTTAGTGATTATGTGAGTTGTAAATCGTGTTCCATTATTTTGACAGTCTAATTACTGCTAACAGTCGGTCATCGAAGGCATCTAGACGGGGCAATCGTGCGGTGCGGTGCGGGCCGAGACGTGGATGGAGCGCTCCCGAGCAGCCGGTTATTCGCTCGGGAGCTGTCCGCTTGGCCTGTCACACAAATAAATTAAAATTGGTCACACTCCTCTTCATTTGAATATAATGAATAAAAGTTTCATATAGAGATTTTGAAAATAAAATTATTTTTTTATTACTTCACGTTGTAAGAACGTGAAGTAATAAAATCATAAATCGTTATACGTTAACGCCATAGCAATTTATTGTTTATGTCTGCTTTTCCGACAATATTAAACGCGATGACTGACTGTATGTACTTCTTAGGCTGTGATTTTGACATGTAGGTTTTAATTCCTGTTGTTTGGACCGCAGGGTTTGTAGCGTTTTGAACTTTAAATCGATCATAGACTAAAATTAAGATCCACACGGCATTGTTAAACGTAGCAACACCACAAGAAAAACACAGTCTAAAATTTCTCACAATAATCGGAAACTATATACTTGTTAAGTTTATATGACTCACGCGAATTTATTGCTAATTAGAACGCATTTATTATTAATTAGTACTAATTTGTAACCTCTCACCGCGGGGTCAGACTTGCCGGCCTTGATATTGATGTAGCGTATTTAGCCGATGTGCTTAAATATTACATTCAAACATAGCTAATATCAGAGATTAGGTCATGCACATGATATTTTTACTACTACTATTTTTTACGTTTTAGACGGTAAAAAAGTTCATCCAGTATAGGCTATCTATTTTATTCGACCGCGATTACCTATGTAATGAAATTTAAGAGTTCCAAGTGTTTATTTTGATAAGTAAACTAAATGTTTTTTACCATTTTGACCTACAGTAGCATAACGAATGTTTATATCATTTTTGACTTTACGTGCATGAAGTTTTCGTTGAGGAAACACTTTGTTATTAAGATTGTAATGTTAACAATCTGAGTGGATCACGTTCGGCCAAATAGATAACTAATCTAAATATGTGTATATTTTGTAAAATATTGTTGAATCTTATTCCACTATTGTTGTAGTGTTCGTAGTATCTCTACTTCTCGAGACCAATCCATTTTTAGAGTGTTTAAAGTATAATGGAGTTTTTAGAAACGTTTATATATCTACATACCTATACGAATCCCATTTTTCAGTGAGATCTTTTTATACATCTCAACCTGAATTTCCCTTAGATTAGATTGGTATACTGTATTCTAGAGTACTAGTTTTATGGACTTGTGTGTAAATGTATTGTAAATTTTATTTTAATACTTACCTCGTCTGTCGTAGCTTGTAGGTACTACGTTTTGTTTATTATTGGTGAATCTATTCAATGTTAATCCTTTTGCTCAATCAAAAGAACGTAACGTATTTTTTTTTTTCATTTTAAAGATATTCATGACCATGACACTTGTGTCATCTCAGAGTAGACTGTGTAACAGTTCTGCATGGGTTTGAAACATGTGATATAGGGAATGCAAAACTTCCTTACTGCAAAATATAATTTTAGACGGTTATCTTAGAATAATTTTTCTTCGTATCTTAGATATATGCTAGATATTTCTACCCATTCGGTAGATCATACATTACATCTACAAACTGCCAGTGATATCGTATAGTATTTATATGCTATACCTATAACGTAATGCGATAAATAAACTGAGTGTTTAGAAACTAGGCCAAACAACAATTGGCACTAGATTTCATACACTTCCAGGATTGGACTTTGGTATAGTTAGTCTTCTTAATTTTATATTAATATTAAATTTAATCTAGTTATGAATTGAAATAAAATCTATTTTTAAGCTAAGAAATTAGAATTTCGTTTGTGAAACTCTTTTAATTTCGCGATCGTTTCAAGACGAGGCTTTTCTGATCGGTGGTAAAACCCCGAAGGAAACCTGTTGGCGAAGGAAGAGTAGACCCGTCACCAAAAGTACGCATGTTTTTGATAAAAATAAAGTGTAACACATAAGAGTATCATAAACCCGAGCAGATCACGTCATCTTAAAATTTTAATGATTTGAAATTGACTGCCTTCTTGGTCTAGTAGTCGTAAGCACTACTGCCGATCTTGTGGTCCTGGGTTTGAATCCCGGGTCGGGCTGAATCAGCTATTGATTTTTTCTGTCAAAATATAGTCTATAATATGTGAGTAGCAGCCCGGAGTCAAAATATTGGCAGTTTTTCAGCCATGTGCCTCGCAAAAGACGTAAAGCCTACAAGTTTTCCTGCACCTAATCTCTTGTCTTTAAAAATATGCAAGTAAGGGAATAGATAGTGCACCTGTGTTTGCGCACACTCACTCGTGCACTATAATGCTATTCTGCGCACATGGCAAGCATCCGTTAAAGTTTGGTCTGGAGGACATCACTATATTTAAAATTAAAAATAAAGTAATCAAAATACAGCTCCTATGTAAAATTTTCATCTTAAAATTGATAACTCCATAAATTTATAAATTGTAATTGTCCTAGAATTCTAAGTCGTAGTATATTAAAATCACTTGGCATTGAGAATGGTAGAATTTAAAGCGAAACAAATTCTATTATAATTATAACTAATCTAGTCATAAATTTGCCGTAATTCTGCAAATTGGTGATCGTTTAAATACATGATTTTATTTTATATTGAATATATAAAACATTCCTTAACGAGTTTAATGTTCCTGCATAAATTGCATCCATTAAAAAGAAATTACACAAGGAATTTTCTCTCTGGCATCTATATTGCACGTAGACGAATACCCAATGACAATGAGTGGCAGCGCAACAATGCAACTCAGTGGCCTATCTAATGTAAAACGGGCATCAATTGTCTCTTCGTAAAGTTTCTAAATATTACAATGTTATAGGTACATACCTTAGGATTCTAGAGCCGCTTTTGAACACGTTGGAAAAGCGACCATTGTTCCCAAATATAAACAAAGTCAGAAAATGAAGATTCCATTGTGTTCGAGGATTTTATGGTTGAACTCATATGAATAGTTTCGTTAATTTTACGGCCATCCATTCTTGCTCTGCTACGCCAATGATGTTAAAGAATAAAAGGCATGTAAAAACTTCAATTTTTATATAGTTTTTTGTGCTAAGCATCTTAAATTAGGGACAGTTGAAACTTTGAATGATTGAAAGTAGTCCATCGAACAAGTACACTGCTGAACATACTCCTTCAAGGAATGTTATAAAGCATGGTCCTGTCCTGATAGGCAGAACAGCACAGTGCTTTGTAACATTTCTCCTGCCTGCCACATACCTGCATCTTTGACCATAACATCACTCCATCTATTGAGAGGGGGGGAGGGGGTGTTTTCCACTTTGTTTAACGGTACCAGGTTGCCACTCGATAACCTTTCTTCTCCATCTGTTATACAAACTTAGAGCTATATGGCGGCCCATTGACACAGTAGCTTACTAGTCCATTGGGCTATGTCGATTACCCCGGTTCTATTGTTATAGATATCTTCATTATGAAGTATTAAAATTGTCATTAATATCAATGAGCTGGGTATTTTTAAAATTGTATAAGCATCTGAATTTTGTCTCGTCTTCCAAAGATTTTTTTATTTATAACTTAAAGTAACCTTTGATATAAAAAAATAGAGCTTCCTATTTTATAAAAGATTATGCTCTATATTTAGAAATGATTTCTCTAGATAACTTTCTGTTAAATGTACCATTGTCCTGGTTTGTAGGCATGGTTTAGAGATATTACTTTTTTAATTTATCATTTCGTTACTAATAATAATAGAAATATTACCATTTTCATAAAAATGTAACATGTCTTATAATAAGATTTGTTACATACTTGGTTAATTTAAAATCAATTTTAAAGCATATAATATTGTGAAGCAAATAGTGTAAGACAATTTATAGTGGATTTGTAATAGGTATCAAACTTTTGAATATTGCCACATATTGTCATAGTAAATTATGTAATTATGATTTATTGATAGAAAAAAGTAGAGATGTTTTTTCCATCATGTTACATAATTAATCATTATTCTTAATAGTTATATATTACTACCTAAGTTAAGTATTCACCATAATGATTATTTGCTGCTCATTTTTAAGTCATACTTGAATGCTATGAAGTTTCAGTATATAGTAATAAACCTACAAGAATTTGTATCGAAAATTATATCTATATGTTATATTTCAAAAGAACCACATTGATGATGTATTTAAAACCTACTTATTAAATGTTTCATGTCAATTGATGCTCTGTATAATTTCCATACAGGTTACACAGTGTTTTTATAAATATTAACATTTTGTTAATGGATCCAGGTACAGTTTTGTAGAGGTTTTGGGAACTAAATAAAAATTTACAATCCATAGTTTTCTTTATTTCTATCCCTGTTGAGTGGTGACATAATTCTTATATTAGTAAAACATTATGAATATAAAAAGGGATATTAAATTGTAATACATTACATTTTTGATACAGTTTTAATACCTAAAATATCTAGACATTTTTCCATAATTTTAGCTGTTACTTCACAGAGCATGAGCCTTTCATAAAAAATATTGACAATTTGTCCGTTTTTATCCTTCTCAACACAGTAGCATTTGTCATAGAATTCAGTGAAGGTTGAAGAAATTTCATATAAATATTCACACAGGCTATGCAAGTATAAATCATTAGCAACTTTAAGAATAATTTCCGGGAACCTTAAAAGTACTTTGCCTAGTTTCCATTCAGATTCATGTGCAAGTTTAAAGCCTGATGTTTTAGCTTCTTCTAACAATTTGCTTTCCGAAATCTGTGCAGTTCTTGCAATAGACCTAATGCGCGTTAAAGCATATAATAAATAGACTGCTGTATTACCTTTATCATCCAACATTTTGTCAAATGAGAAGACATAATCATTAATTCTATTATGTGACAAATCGGCATATTTAATACATCCATAGGCAACAGCTTCTTGAGCCTTTTTTAATTCATCGGGTGTGAGAACTTTATCTCTACCTTTCTCTACTAATTTATCAAGAGCCCTCTTTAGTCCTTCATCAAGCAATTCAATAAGCTTTACAGTGTCACCAGATCGTGTTTTAAACTTTTTCTTATCTTCTCCGAGCACTACACCAAAACCAACATGTTCTATTTTTTGTCCATTTTTGAAAATTCCAGCTCGTCTAGCACAGGCATCAATGGTCATGAAGTGGGTGTATTGCCCAGCATCTGTCACATAAATAAATCTATCTCCTTTTTCCTCCTCTACTCTTTGTTTAATAGCTGTTAAATCTGAAGTATCATATGTATATCCTCCATCTGATTTAACAACAGTCAAAGGTATACCTTCATGACTTTCAGAATTTCCCCACATAATCAACCTTCCTTCATCTTCTTCAAGAAAACCTTTTTCTTTTAATTCTTTCACTACAGCATCCATCCTACTCTGATAGAATGATTCTCCTCTATCTATTATATTTATGTTAAGACGATCATAAATCTTCTGAAATTCTTTACGGGACACTTCACAGATAAGTTTCCATGCTGCAATAAAATCAGGTTGGCCAGACTGCAACTGCACTACACAAGAATAAGCTCTCTTTTTAAATTCTTCATCTTCATCAAACCTTTTTTTAGATTCCTTATAAAAAGCTTG
The DNA here is from genome assembly GCA_907164705.1 of Parnassius apollo. NCBI lineage: Eukaryota > Metazoa > Arthropoda > Insecta > Lepidoptera > Papilionidae > Parnassius > Parnassius apollo. Next base: position 2,988,120 of record CAJQZP010000410.1, read on the forward strand.
CAAATCAGAAATAGGTGGTGAATGAGTCTTGTAATCAGGAAACTTTTCTTGTAAATGAGCAATTAACATTCCAAATTGAGTACCCCAATCGCCTAAATGATTTAATCTCAAAACATCATGATTTAAAAATTCTAACACACGACAAATGCTATCACCTATAATTGTAGATCTTAGGTGACCGACATGCATTTCTTTAGCAATATTTGGTGACGAAAAATCAACTATTACTTTTTCCTTTTTAACTGGAGGGGGTTTTACACCAAATTGAAGTATACATTTCAATACATGCTCAGCAAATGCCTTATTTAAATAGATATTTAAAAATCCTGCACCAGCCACTTCAATTCTCTCTATAAGAGGTGTCAATGGCATTTTATTAAGAATGTTATTAGCTACTTCCCTAGGATTTGTTTTCACATTTTTAGCTTTAAGGAGCTGAGAGATAGGCATTGCAGAATTACACTGATAGTCTCCAAACTTAGGGTTATTGCCAGAGAGTGTAATTACAACTGGTGGGTCATCTAAATCAGGGTACGCAGAAGTGATTGCTATTTCAAAGACCTTTTTAAGTTCATCTACTATGCATACCGTACCCTCAATTGAATTAATGTCTGTGATTAAATGAGGTCTTTTTCTTGATATTTTCGACTCCTGGTTAGCGCTAGAGCTTTCAACTTTTATAGCATTCTCAAGTATCGCTAAGCGATGTCTAAGTTTTTCGTTCTCCGATAAAAGTTTTACTAAGCGCGGATCAGCAACATGACTTAAATCTTCCTTACAAAGTTTGTCAATTTCTTCCTCTATAGCTTTAGCATCTTTTTCAGCTTTGCTGGTTCTCTCATCCAAGGTCTTCAGGTTTGACATTGTACAATGCGCTAGGCGCTCTACGAAATAAGTTATGAACTAATTTATTTTTTGTAACAAAAAAATGTCCTTGTCAATAATGCGGTGAACACGTCTATTTTTGAAATAAATATTAAGTTGCGTATAATAAAAATTTGAGGTTACAAATTACAAATAGAATATTAGAGCAAGGACCGGCATGGACCATGGAGGTTGAGTTGAGTTGAGTATTTATAGAAGGTACTCTGTGGTTGGTAGTGAGTACCTACACAATTATCTCGTTGACGTTTAAAGCTTTAAAGTTATTCACGTCAATGTCAACCGTCAAAACATGGAGTATAGAGGTAAGGAGGACAATCTCCCATACGTAGACAGTGAAACCTATAGACTAATGATCGGCGTGGCCTCGAGTGAGAAAGGACGATAACGAATTTTTAGGTAAAATTTTAATTGTTTTAAGAACTGAACTGAACTAAATTCACCAATCTTAAGCTCACAAAACACTTTTTTCTCACTTAAACCAACTTGTAAACTCCTTAAATCGCTACGCTGTTAAAGTTGTTTAGCAAACTGTAGAGTTTGCTAAACAAAAAAACCGGCACGGAGAAAGGGACAAACAATCACACCGCTCTATCTCATTTCTATGCAAGACGTATGCATAAATGTATGTTTTTCGTGTACGAATGCGAAAGAAGGCATCAATTTGTCTATAGGTTTCTCTGTCTATGCTCCCATAGGAGAATAGTTGAAAATGTGTCCATCTTTAAGCAGTAAATAGCAATTCAAAAACTCTCCACAACAGCGCTCTAGTGGCTACAGGGTATGATAAATCGCCGTGTAAATCACCGTAAAATACGTCGAAAGTAGTTTTGAAAATAAAAATTTTGAAAGCAATAAAATAATTATTGTAAAAAGAATTATGATGAAAGTCTGTACAGTAAAGAAATTACAAGAAGTTCTTTAAAATTTAGACTGTAGCCACAGTGGTGCCACCCTTATTTAGCGCTTTTCTACGGACACTTTTTATACAAAGTCTGTACTCCTTATCCTTACATTTATCATGCTCTACACTCCATACGTCAAAACATCATCAAAAGTCAAAACTGCTCAAGCTCAAAGCCGCATTCTCCATTGACTTATATAATACTAGCATAAGGACCGGGCCGACCGAACAACTAAAACGAACCAGTGCGCTGGCCCTAAAATTAGAGTTTAGGGCGAACGCGAATCGGTCGACCGTAGTGCGCGCGCAGGACAGATTTGTCTGTCATAAATATGTCAAGCTGCGTGGTAAAAGAATGCAAAAATTACGATACGAAAATTAAAAAGGAACGTGGGATATCGCATCATCGGTTAATAACTCTGTATTAATTTTGTTACAATTAAATTATTATATTAACGCATTTTTAAAGTTTTATTTTACAGTTAGTTGAGGTACGTTACTAATATTAGGCCAGAGTTGGATTCAGACCCTCAAAAATATTTTAGATGAAAAATAAAATTATACTATTTAAAAAATATATATCACGTTAGACATTTCATGTTTCTTTTTTCCCATGTGGCGGGATTTTGGCGTCACGCGTCTAGTTTATATATACGTTTCGTTTTGACGGTTTTATTTTTATTTCTGTTTTATTTTTGTCTGAAAAACTTAGAATAAGTTTAATTTTGGATATTGGTACCTAATATATTTTATATTCAGTAAGTGTAAAACGAAAAGAGTATAATCCATATACCATATCTGCTTAATTGAATCTGAAAATCTGATTCATAAAATATTTTGAAATTATGTTTTCAAACCGATTGCTTCTGGAGCATAGAGTTTTTATCTTGGTAGCCCCTCATTATAATTGTATCAAGGATGCAACATAAATGCATCGATCGAGCACCTATTGACCAGAAAGGAAGCTAATTCTAATTTTATTTAAAAAACGCGGTACTCATGTACAATACAGAAATTCTCGATATCGTAGGGTTAATACTAAAAAGTAAAAGTACCCAATAATAAAACAAGTCGATCTTTAGATAAAATGATGGTATTTGCGCTTAGTATTATTAGGATACTATATACTACAAACTATGAAATAATGGTACAGTTAGGATAATTATACTACGAAATCCGACCCTGATTACGTTGTGTTACGATATGACGTTTGTATTATGACAGATGCGCTACTTTTTCTTGTATGAAAAAGTTATGAATAAAATATTTAGAGGGGCCTATCCTTGCTTTTAAAATCATTGGCATTCTCTGTCTACGCCGTAGACAGAGAAACCTATAGACTAATGATTAGCGTGGCCTCGAGTGAGAAAGGACAATAACGTAGTTTTAGATTATAAAATAATCTTTATGACTTTTAAACATATTTAGATAAAAATTTTAATTGTTCTAAGAACTGAACTGAACAAGATTCACCAATCTTAAGCTCACAAAACACTTTCTTTCTCACCTAAACCAGCTTGTAAACTTATATCGCTACGAACTGTCAAAGTTGTTTAGCAAAGTTTAGTTTGCTAAACAAACAAAAAAACGATTAAGACAATAGATGTTATTGTTCTCATGTGAGTGACTTATTGTCTTAATGAGAAATAAAGTTCTTTAAACCGAAACAAAAAAACCGGCACGGAGAAAAGGACAATCACATCGCTCTGTCTCATTTCCATGCAAGACGTATGCATAAATCTATCTTTTTCGTGTGCGAATGCGAAAGAAGGCGTCAATGTGTCTAGACCGTAGACAGAGAAACCTATAGGTTTCTCTGTCTACGGTCTACGCGCAGATCGTAGATATGTTTTATATATACGTCTATGGCGCAAATAGATTTAGGTTATTTTTTATTAATTAAAAGTTTAATTAAACTTAAAGCCTCTGCTATGTACAAACTATAATAATATCAAGAAAAGTATTTAGATCACATTTATTTACATATTGTCGACAATAATCCGATATGGTCACATTTTTTTTCTAGAAATGCTTTAATTTTCTTATTTGAAGGGCTTAAAACGGTTGTAATGTCATGATTTTTTTAAAAATCATGAAATTTGGTGAATCTTAGAAGTATAAATGCAGCAAAGTCGTACTTAAAACCACATAAATTATATATAAATTATATAATTTTCAAGTGATGATTTCTTATATTTACGCGAACACTATTATTTCAATATTTTCAAGTGAATTAGAAATAAATAAAATTAAAAAGATATAATATATTTTCGTACTTTTTACCTATATGCCATTTATAAACCAGAAGAGCGTGAAAATTCTCTCAGTTCCGCTGGGATTTCTCAGCGTTCAGACGTGTGTAGTGTTGTTCAACGTTACTTTACCTCTTGCTCGCACGGTTGAACGCTTTCCCTCGCGTAGCACTTATGGACTGAGTGGAGCACATCGTGAAAGTTGCTCTACTTAAATGTATATTATTTTTATTTACTTGTCCTATTAGTTCTACTTTTTAGTGTATTAGTGTTTATATTAGTATTATTGTATTAGATTAATTGACTTGGACTTTTATATTTGGTGAATTTCAATTTATTACCAAAAAAAAAAAACGGAAAAAGATGGATAGAAAAAAGAAGAAATATCCTTGTGTCAATAAAAAGAAATGTAACGCAAGAGTTCAAGGGATGAGTGAAGAGTTTTGGGAAACAACAATGCTGCCCCGTTTGACAAAGTTTTATCACAGTTGTGTGCTACCAGAATTAATTTATTCGCACCTTGAACGTTCTATGCCAATAAAGACCCACCGTATATAATAGAAGCAATAGAAAATAAAAATCTTAAAAATCCCAAAAAAGTTAAACCTTACACAATATTACACCACTCGAAAAATTTCCTTACTTTTAATGATGTAACAAACTAAATAAATAAGTATATGTGTATTCAATTGTTTTTTTGTTTAATTTTTTATCAACTGCCTTCTATTTAAATTACTTCCCTATACGATTTCTTTTTAAAAAAAAAACCAGGTACAAACGTTATTTGTATGTACAGATACATGATACGGGCATAGCGTATGCTCGTAGAGCCAAGTTTAACGTAATTTGTTCAAAAATTTCTTCACAATAAGTTGACATTCCGAAGATTATGTAAGATTGACATCTCAAATCAGATAAAATAAAGGTTTGTAAAATCATCGGAGAACTTCATACAAACAATAGTTTTTACATAAGTCATTTAGGTCAGTCATTTTATACACAAAATCGAACCATTTTTTGAAAAATGACGACGCAGGCGAAGTTTGACACTAGTTTAACGTTGATCCATACATTTCATGGGTTGTCAATTTGTCCCAACCCAAAAAAAGAAGTATCAGAATAAAAATGGGTTTATTACGAAACATTAGGCGTGAAAAAAACTTTTTTATAGGCCGCGACCATGAATTATCCAGTTCAGGAATGGTGAAGTAATCTTTTTTTACAAATTTAGTTCTCTCAGGAATATATTTGCTCATCTTTGATGACTGGCCATCTTCAAAACCTCTGGTTTTTTTACTCTTTTGGATAACGCCTTCTTCTCATCATCACAGTTCTGAAAACTCGACGCTGGATGATGTGCCTATTTTAACTGGTATCTAGGATTATCTCCACTGACACAACTAAGAGAATTGTCATCGGGTAGCTGATCACGAACAGTTTTGTCTCCACCCTCGCAACTCTGACGACTAGAGTCTGGCAGCTTCGACAATATTAGTTGGTCGTCGACAGGTTGGTTTTAATTAGAGCAGCTTTGACGATCGAATCGAACCTATAGAGACTTGCCAATGGTAAGTCAACTTCTGAATTTCCATTTTCAGAAATTTCTACTTATTCACATGCTAGAATCATTTTTTCGTCACTGCACTCTGTCGAAGATGAAGAATTTTTACGGACACAGCGACTTTTCGTTGCATTCTTTCACTCTTCATCAGTGCTGGATTAAGCAAGCGCGGGGCCTATAGCACATTCTATCGAGGGGCCCTTGATCTGCTATGGGCTCTTAAGTATAAACTGGTAAAAGCAATTAAATAATCAAAAATAAGTTTATTTATCATCTATAGGTTACAATTTTGTTGGTGTTTAGTAATATAGTAGTTTATTATCAGTATAGTCAGTGAATCATAACACAAGCATAAAACAGGTTTCATCATTCGTCTTATATGACACTGATTGTGCTGAAATATGTGAAGTTATTAAGTCTATGAAATTAAGTAGCTCACCGGGATGGGATAATATCCCTACCTCTTTTCTAAGGCTCGCTCTAAATGAAATTGCGCCAATTATTTCCCATATGGCCAACTTGTGTTTCGAACAGGGAATTTTTCCGACTGTGCTCAAGCAGGCTTTAATAATGCCCTCCAGACCGAATTTCGGTCACGGCCGCCTGCCTCAACGCAGGCTAGCCATCGGCGCAGGACAGGATTATAGTGCCCAAGTGTATGCGCAAGCACAGGTGCACTCTCTATTCCCTCACTCTCATAATCCGATGGGACGGTAAATCGACACGACCGGAGAGAGATCAGGCGCAGGACCAGCGGTTTTACGTGCTTTCCGAGGCACGGGGGTGAGACACCCCCAACTTCCTGACTCCGGTAACTACTGAGAACTTCTTAAAGGAAAAACTCAATAATTAATTTTTTTGGCCCTACCCGGGATTCGAACCCAGGACCTCATGATCAGCAGTCGGACTACTACAACCACTAGACCAACGAGGCAGGCTTTAATAACACCTATATATAAGGATGGCAGCAAAAGTGATCCCTATAACTACCGACCGATCTCCGTTCTCTCATCAGTCTACATCACTTCTAGAAAAATTAATCAACATTAGACTCACAAAATTCTTGACAAAATATAGCATCATACCAAAAAATCAATTTGGTTTTCAACGAGGCTTATCGATTGAAAATGCTATTCAGGCTCTTACAACTCTAGTAGTAAAACCAGTGAATTCTGGAAACAAGTGCACAACACACAACAACATTCGTTTTCTAAGTACTCCTGTACATATTTATACGTGATATCTTCCATCCATTTTATTATTAAAACTTAATATAAATCGTATAAATATTCAATAAACAGTATCGTAGAAACTTTGTGGCGAGTTTAATTATAAAAGTACAATTGTACGTTTTGGCGCGCAAAGGTTGCGTCTTGTCAACTTATGCACTGAACTAAACTCGCTCGTTTACACGAACGGCGAGTTTAGTTGCGGTTGGCGGGAGACGCGCGGGAGAGCAGCACTTCGTACTTAACTCGCTGAAAAATAGCTCGGCCCGCTATCCGGTTCAACTTAATCGTTAACTTGCTACTTAACTCGCTTATTGCCGTTGAAACGAGGTTCAAACTTAACTCGCCAGGTTCGCAAGTTAACTCGCTACTGTACTTGTCGAAGTGTAAATCAGTCTTTAGCCATCACATAGATACCACAGGACCGCCGGTCTATGCCAAGCCGCGACCTTTACCGCCGGGAAAGTACCAAAAGGTTAGGGATGAAATTCATCATATGCAGGAATTAGGTATTTGCAGACTATCCAGGAGCCAGTGGGCCCGCCCTCTACACGTCGTGCAAAAGAAAGACGGCCAGATACTACCATGCGGAGATTATCGTAGACTTAATCCAGACGAAACCGGATCGGTACCCTGTACCGAGGCTCCAGGACTTTATTTTTGGGTTGACAGGTAAGACAATATTCACACGCCTTGATATTAATAGAGCTTATCATTTTATTGAAATTGCACCAGAGGATGTCGAGAAAACAGCCATCACCACCCCTTTTGGTTTGTATGAGTTCCCACGCATGGGCTTTGGTTTGAGAAATGCCTCCCAAACCTTCCAGAGGTTTATGGACAACACGGATCTGCATGGAATCGAAAATATTGGTGAAATAGGTAATGAATACGAGTCATCACTTTTTTGTTACATTGATGACGTCATCGTCGCTATGGCGTCGCGAAATGAATCATCCACCGAAAACATGTCCGAAAAGTATTCGAGCGATTCCACAGTGTCGAGTTGACCATAAATCTAAGCAAGAGTTTGTTTGGAGTGAGCGAAGTCGATTTTTTAGGATACAAGGTTACTCAGTCAGGAATAAGCCCTTTGCCCGACAAGGTCAAGGCTATTCTGGACTATTCAAAGCCTCAGACAGTCGACGAGCTACGACGTTTTTTAGGTATGGTAAATTTCTACAGGTCACATTTGCCCAAAGCAGCTGAATGTCATATGAATTTAAACAAATTTTTACATAACCCAAAAAAGAAGGACAAGATGAAAATTGACTGGGACAGTGAAGCCGACAACGCATTCGAAAAATGTAAGTTAGACCTGCAAAACGCCGTAACATTATCACACCCTGTGCCGGACGCGCAATTGTCATTAATGACCAATGCCTCGTACACCTATGTAGGCGCAGTACTGCAGCAGAAGGTCAACGGTATTTGGCAGCCACTCGGGTATTTCTTAAAGAAACTATCAGATGCTCAGCAAAAATACAGTACGTATGACACTGAACTGTTGGCTGTGTACATGACCATCATGCATTTGCAAAATGCAAAAATATGATAGAAGGACGGGAATTGACCGTGTACACGGACCAAAAGCTTCTGACATTCGCACTCACAAAGGTAAATTCTAGTAAAGAGACTCCTCGATGAATTGGACAGTTGGTGTATATTAGTATACCAGCAGAATACAACATGTCAATGGCAACAATAATCCAGTCGCAGCCGCGTTATCGCGTATTGAAACTATCGTTTGTCCAACGGTCACAGATTACGAGGAATGGAGAAGACAACCATTTTTTTTTATATGCCAAAAAATTCTACAAAAAATTATGAGAATAACTGTGTTTTTAAATTTTTTCTATATTCAAAACTGACCGAGATATAAAGGCGCAAAGGTAACATTTTCGCTCTAAGCCGCGGGCCGAGCGCGACATCGTTGATGACATCACAAGTTCCATCTTCGTGCGAGCAACCCGACGTGCACTTAGAAAATCAAAACATTTAATCGAATGTGCCCGTCGCATGCGAATCTATCTATCTATTTTTAACAAGAAACATTATAGTAGAACATGACACCATCTATTAAATATTGTGTTGTGCCTCAATGTAAAAATACGGCCACAAAAACACCTGAAAAGTTGTTTTTTAATGTGCCTAGAAACCCTACCATCAGAAAAAAATGGACAAATGTTATGAGAAGAGCACATCCTTTAGGACCGAACACGGTAGCATTTTGTTGTGAGGATCATTTCGATGTAAGTATTCAAATAATAATAACCTTCACATGATAGGTTTTGGTTATTGCTAGTAAATACTTTCTATTAGGCATGTAGGTACCTACTCGAGTCGCAGTGTTTAAGTAACTAACGATTCATTGAACCTTTCCACGCTAATAATTTCAAGAAGAAACAATACCTAATACCTAAAACACATTTAGCTAAAACTACTTCAGTGTAAATAAACATCCAAACTTGGGTAAAGTACCTATGTAATGTAGATAAGTCAATGACCTGTCGTGAGTTCGTAAGTTTAGATACCTACCTATGTTTGCAGTAAATTTTAAAATGTTTATAATGCATATAAAGGTTATAATATGAAATATGTTAACAAACGTTTTTATATTTTTACGATATTTCGAGCAAAAACTAAACACACACGCAGAGCAAAACTTGTGACATTACGGTGGTCATTCCTAGGATTGAATCAAATTCAATTACAAAATTTTTATTGAAAATTGCCAACAAGCCTCGAAAAGTAGATAAATAATTAAAGATAACTTGCCGCTCCATTGTATTTTCCATGATATCCGATATAATAACTTGTAATTCACAATTTTAAAAGCAAAATTATCACACGTTTATTCAACGAAATCAACGGAACTGCAATGACAATGACAAGATTCTTTTTATTTTTTCTATAGAGGTTGCTAGTAGTAACGTAGATCATACAGCCAAGTTCATAATGAACATAGTCACGGTCTTATTCCACAGAGAAAGATAAAGAAATAAACGAATTTAGCCGCGAAATGCGACCGTGTTTTAATGGCGTGTTTAAATAAATTTAATTTTAATTTTTTACTGGCTGAAATCAGCCACATCACAGACGAGACCGAGAGGCTGAACGTATTCTTATCATTAGCAAATGAAACCCAGAAGTATTAATATAATAATGGGTACCTAGATTATAAAAATATTAACGTATTTCAGCCGCGACAAAATCTTTGTTTCTTAGAAAATATTCCGCCACCATCATGTCACGGACTATTGGAAGGTTGTCAGATTGACCCTTTTGAAACCCTTCTTCCATCATTAAAATTAAATACTTAAAAACACCAGAGCGAACGAGGGCAAACAACTCACCCGCGAAATATTACTACAAACGTATGATAGGCGCGCTGGCACGGCCGCGTGGAACGAAGGACGTCACGCGCTACTCGCGGGCACGGGCGAGATTTTAGAAATGTACGTAAACTTTCCACGCTTATAACTTCGGTAATAGTGCACCGATCGTTGTGAAATAAAAACTAGAATTATGTGTTTGGTCCAGACTTTTTACCTACGTTAAAAGTCTAATATTGTAACCTTGTTATCTTCTCCATTGGCGACAACGCAGGAAGCCGACGTTCAAATTTCGCAAATGCTGCAGGATACCGGCACGTCGATCTACAGTTAAAGCGAGTTGTTATTCCCAACGTTAAAAAAGTATATACTTGACGTCGCGGGCGGTAATATCAGACCTTATGTACCACCATCATTTAGGAAAGCTGTTTCCGAATCTATACATAACATCAGCCACCCAGGTATTAGGACGACTCGATCGATGGTTGCTAAGAGGTTCTTTTGGACTAATATGAGCAAAGAAATAGGATTATGGGTAAAAACACGCATATGATGCCAAAAAAGCAAAGTAATACGTCATGTTGTTACAGGAATAGGTTCATTCGAACCCAGTGAACGTTTCGATCATATTCACGTGGACAGTCCGTGGTAGGTCCGTTGCCTACAACGCGCCATAATAATAAGTATTGCGTCACGATTATAGACCGTTGCACACACTTGCCGGAAGCAATAGCCGTTGAAAATATCACCGCTGAAACCGTAGCTAAGGTTATATATGAGAACTGGGTATTATGCAAATTTGGGTCCCCTAGTAGATTAAAGTAGGCAGTTCGAAAGCACTCTTTTTTCAAACCTATTAAAGTTACTAGGAGTTCGTAGGATTCGAACCACACCTTACCATCCTCAGAGTAATTGCATGTACCGTAGTTTGAAAGTCGCTTTAACGAGTAGGTTATCAGAAAATGAATCATGGGATGACGAATTATCCACAGTTTTATTCGGATTACGAGCCGCCAGCCGGTGTGATACAGGCTTTAGTGCAGCCGAGCTAGTCTACGGGCAATCATTACGCTTACCAGGCGATTTTTACCGTGAGGCGAGTCCAAAGTACAATGGGCACGATTACACGTATGTTGAACGATTGCGAGAAGTTATAAGTAATCTCCGTCCAAAGTCACGAAGCGCAAGAAATTCGCGGAAATTATTTGTCTATAAGGACTTGAATTGTAGTCATGTTTTCATATGAAATGATGCGATTAAAAAACCTTTAACACCTACTTACGATGGCCCCTACAGCGTTCTAAGTAGAAGTAATAAGGTATTTAAGGTACAACTTCCTAATAGGAAGGTAAATATTTCAATTGAAAGATTGAAACCAGCGTCTATAGTCGAGTCAGAAACTAATAATTTAAGCACAAATAATAATGAATTTCAGAACACGAACATAAAAAGTAAAGTAGATAATAAGTTTATTCCTTGTACCACACGGAGTGGCCGAGTAGTAAAGCCTGTTTTTGTAATCTAGGTCTTAAGCAAATTTAATTTTATGTAACTCTGCATATTTAAGTAAAAGTTAACTTAGAAAGTAGAATAATTAGCAATTATTTTATGTACAATTCTAACCGATTGACACATCTTTTATGTAAAAATAACGTTTTCAAAATTTTTTATTACTATTATTAATAACATGGGCAAGCAACAGTCCAAGAACGCGGAAGTAATAATAGCTCAGAACGTACGGTAACAAGGTAGCTGATAAAACACACAAAGTGTGATAAGTTTAACATGTTTTTACATTTTTTTGCCGGAAAGCCGGAAAGAAAGTAAAAGGTAGAAGGTAGAGTGCTCGAACAAGTTATTTCGAGTGTCGAGCAAGGACGCGGGACACAGCTAGCTCAAACAGCAGCTAGTCCAGCCGCTCAATCAGCATCAGTGCATTATTAAAGTACTAGTGTTAAAATAAAATAAAACTATATAATATGTTTGGCATTCTTGAATAGTATATTTACAAATTAAACTATGTATTACATATTTATAGACTTTTTGTAATCAATGAGTGTCACTAATTAAAGTTAATGTAAATCTATTCTTAAGAACATGAAGCATGTAATTTTACCTTTAAGACTTTAAGTAGCGTTCATGAAATTAATATTGACCCATAAGAGAGTCGCTTTGTATTTTATAGTATAGTGTTAAACAATTCAATGTAATGTACCCGTGATTATTTTTTAGATCAATGTTTCGTTGTATTATTTTCGTAGAAAGTATAAAGGTCGAGCGATCAAGTAGCAAGCAAGCCACGCGTTATCGCATTATTTGCTTGCAACTTTGTAAGCTCCACGCACACTTTTTAATTTTAGTTAGAAGCAAGGCTATATCGTTTTAGATCAAACTTTTTACTAATTTATGTATGTTAAGTGCGATAAGTACTAACGCATTATTACAATGTTCACAAGAAATGCGGGTAAGAATTTGTCTTTGTGGACTAGCATTAATTAATCTTTTCTAAATTTTGAAACATATTTTCAACGTCTTGTTGATATTCAGGTTATTCGCGAGAATGAAAAAAGTTTCAAGTTAAACAGTACACAAATCATTAACAAGTAACGGTAAACTGTTTATGTCCAATAAAAATCCAAATAAAAACGTTTTTTGTTACCGACCGTTTATTGTTAACGATTTTAAAAACATTCCAGTATTATTAAATATTGGTTCCCAATAATGTTTGTTTTTAACGATAATGGAGACTTAGAACCTTTTCCAAAAGACTTTGAATTCATGAGATCAAAAAGTCTATCCATCAGGTGCAAGAACTCTGTAGTCAGTAGTTAGTTAGTACCAGTTCTGGCTCACTGATTCAGAAGTGGTACAACGTTCGTCGAGACTCACGATCAAGAAAAAAAAAGATTTTGGCATGCTCTAATCACGAATCTGCGGTCCATTTTTGCGTAGGATGCACGTTTCCGGAGATGTGCAGATCAATTAACTCTTATCTAATTGATATCCGGTGAGGGCCACCCTCCATTGTTCTTATCTATTGTTCATTGAATACCGTCATTATCTATTCGTGCGTCGGATTATCAGTGCTATTATATTATGCTCCTTTGTTCCTAACTGCAACGGTAATCTGAATCATCAATAAAATACATTACGTAATTTTGTTACAATTTTTATTTACGAAATACAAAATCTTATTACTTATTATCTATAAAACAGGAGCGAAACATCTCATCCACTAAAATATCGTTGTACAATATGTTCCCTGTAAATATACTCGTTAAACTATGCATGTAACATCCCTGAAACTTATATAGCAAATAGAAGTCCACTCATTCTGAATCCTATCAACATTCCAGTTCCGTCTTTTACAATTCCTTTTTAAGAACTCTAGATGATATCGTACAGGTGCTCGTCCGTATGAATCAAAATATTGACCGACGTCATTCGTATCGATAATAAAGCTACCCAATGTGACCCTGGTTTACTGTATTGTATATATGTATCCGTGGGTGTACATGGGGAGTCTATTGGCAGCATAAACATTATTTTCTAGACTGGGGTGAATCTTTTTCAGATGTTGTTGTACATCTAGTATATCCATGATATTACTGCTATTAGTAGATTATTACAGTACAATCTACTCAATGACTAACATAGGAATGATCAATTATAGTGATTTCTAAATATTAAATTGCATTATTTTGTGTTATACAAAACGTATTTGAGTCATCAATACACTGAACAAGACGCGACACGAAGTAATGTTGAGATAAGCAACAAAATGTGAGATAAGCTTGTTGACGCATAAAGTTACTATCAATTCCACTGCAGAAATTCTTTAGATTAGAATTATAACTTACTGGTACTATATAAGACCAAGCAAGTGCAGTCATGGAGTTAGTGTATGGTCGTTTGACCGCAGTGGATCTATCAATAGGTACTACATTTTTGTTACTTCAACGCATCAAAGGCCATGGATGTAAGTGTTTATTCTATTGACAAACTTACTTTTCTTTCTGTTATTTTCTTACGTGTGTATGATTTAGTGTTAACAAATTATATTTAAATATTGTGTGTATATGGTTAAGCCGTGGTAGCTCAGATGGTTCGTGCAAGCTGTAAATTTCACAGTACCCAGGTTCGATCCCCGCCGGCACCAATTAAATTGTTAATTGCAATTTTAAGTGTTTATTCTATTGACAAACTTACTTTTCTTTCTGTTATTTTCTTACGTGTGTATGATTTGGTGTTAACAAATTATATTAAAATATTGTGAGTGTACCGCATCTACGAATACTAGAGTAGTTAAAAAATACTTTTTTAACAATGACAGTCATTAGTTGATCATTAGTGAATGTGATTTTGTTTACTTAAATTACAGGAAGACAAGAGCAGAAGGAAGAAATGGGATGATGGGAAGTAATGAAGCATTGTTATGTGAAGTTTGTTGGAACAAACATATTTTTAGTCACGTGTAAATACTTTTAACATTTTGGTTCTAAATGACACAAAATCTAAAAAATATAAGATACATCATCGACATGGACGGATTTTACATTACATATCCTCATAAACATTTTCAATGTAGAGAAATGGCTATTCTAGACGTAAAACTATCTAATAAAAATGATGCGTTTATCGATCATTATTTGTTTCGGCCAAGTTATCCTTTCAATTATTTGGCACCAAAAGACAAAAAAACTGTTCGTTATTGTGAAACACACGTGCACGGCATTCCATATTTTGATGTGACCGAAGAATTAAAATGTGCCACGTACAAACAACAGAACATCATACCCATATTAAATTGGTATATTAGAAATTTGTGCAAAGACGAAGTGATCTCATACAAAGGTGGTTCAACAGAAAAACAATTTTTAAAAATGTTTACGACGAATGATAGAATTTTTAATATTGAAGAATACAAATGTCCAAAATACAATGATTTGGTAAATGTCATAAATTTAAACAAACTTTATGTGTGTAATAATCATATATTTGCAAAAAATGATCACAAAATTTTATATTGTTCTTGTGACGAAGTGTGGGTTTTTTACAAGTGGTTATTGCTTGAAAATAAAATTTTAAATTAATCATAAATTTTGTTTGATTTCCCAAAAACATTAGTTATAGTACACAAATACACAATATATATTAATTGTTTACACCAACACTTTCATTTTTTATTTCACCCCTTAGAACTTTAGACGTGTATAATATTTCACTTTATACATCCGTTTACTGCTATTGTGGCAGGATCAAGTGGATGTGGGAAGTCAAATTTTGTAACAAATTTCATAAAATCAGTTACAGAAATATGTAATTGTGGTTTTAATCAGATCACATGGTGCTTTGATGAAATGCAACCTTTATATAATTTACCAAATGTTAACTATCATCAAGGAATTCCAAATCTTAATATGTTTGATGGTGAAAACCCACATCTCGTTATTATTGATGATCTAATAAGAGAGTCCGATGTAACTTTAAACTCGAACAGTGTTTTGTATTAGATTAAATGGAAGATTTATAAACAAATAAAAAAACAATATATTGCATACAATTTGTTTTATTTAATTTTATAACGTTTCACATAGTTACATACACACAAAATGCATTACAAATAACTCATAAAATCTAACACACAACACATATTATAACCTTAACTACTATAGTCTACAGTAACATTTCTATTTATATCTATCTCATAAGGTAAAGTTATATGAAATAAGCCTTAGGTAAATAGAAATTCAAAGTTAAAGCAAAAGCTTTCACTTCTTCACTATATCGAACACCATGTGAATTACTCTGTGGCTTTTTGAAGTCTTTACAGATATTACAAACAAAGCGCCCTTAAATAATATTTTTGATTTCTGACTGCCCCGTGTACTTTTTAATAGTTGCCATTAAAGAAGATACCCCGAATTTTTTTAGTTTGGCTCGCCACTTTTGCTTAATAATCTTAGTTTTGTTCTCAAGTATTTCTTCTTTAGTAGACTTTATTTTCACTTGCATGCCCCTATCAATCTTCGCGGGATCGTCGTCTTCACTGCTGACCTAAGAAAACCAAACTTTGTGAAATCGGTACTTTTAGCATCGTATTGCTCTGGAGGATTCTCATAAGAGTCGTAGCGTGATTCTTCAGGAAGGCTATTTAGCCTGTTAAGATTGCATAAATTTTCAAGAATTTTTCGACATTAGTTTTAACTAGTTTGGTCTTTAATATTACAGCCAGTACGTTTCCCTCCTGTTTCCTTAAGTGCAGAACTACTTTCATAAATGTCAGAACTAGTGCTTTGCTTGGTACAGTCAGAGCAGCCATTTGCACCATAGACTCTTCATGTAATGGTCATCATGTGCAGACAACATGATAACATATTTTACAAAATGTTGCTTTATATCATACATACGATACATTACGAAAAATAGATAATTAAATATTATATTTAATTTTTACATTGCCTGATAGTACTATTTCTTCATTTATTATAACAGAAGGAACTGCTGTTGGTTTAAAGCGCCTTGTTGTTCAATCATAATCTGATTCTTGAAAATGCAAATTGCAAATCCTTGCACTTTCATAATACTTCATTTTCAATGGTACAATGGATAACCACACATTTCTCCGAGTACTGTTTTTATGAAATCTTAAAAAAAATATTCGTAATTATTGTAAACGTTATTAAAGTGTCAGAATAATGAGAAACAAAAACTATATAAAAAGTAAAATGTCTGCCAAAAGATTATATTATGTTACTAATTAATAATTTAAAATTATGAAATCTATGAAATCCGTCATTATATAGAATACGAGTACATAGGAATTGTATATAATTCCAACATTGCATGCATTTCCGATAACAAAAAAGAAACATGTAGGTACATATAATTAGTTAAGGTCACACGGAAAGTCTCAAATACATCCTCAATGTGGTCACACTACTTCAGTGCGATTTCTTTTAAATAAAAACAATATAATTGTTCAAAGTCAATTAAATTCAATCTAAAACCATTTGATTTTTTTTAAATTAGTAAATTATAACTTTGTCAAAAGGCAAAGTTATAATTTACTAATTTGTTCAAAACATTGGTAAAACGTTTCAGCAAAAAATTAAGTGAAAATACAAAGAAGTATGTTTACAAGTAAGTATTCAATGCCAGAAGATTTAAATACTTACGCGTAAAATCTTATATCACCTCCTGGACGTCCTACACCACCACTAAACCACTACATAAGTTTGCACCATTTCTTGAATAATAACAATAATTAACTTTAAATATCTCAAACGACGCTGTGAACTGATAACATATTTCCGAATATTCATTACCTAAATATCCTCATATCAACCGCCATATTTGTCTAATTTATGTTAACATATAGCATATAGGGTTAATGTTGCCACATTACCGAACCCTTAGGAAATGGGATTGTAATTACCTGACTCACCTCAGTGTCCTTAAAATTCTCATACAGTCGCTTGCGCCCGGCAAATGCCGAGCGGTCGCATGCGACGGCACCCACCCGAAGCACTTAAAACCATTAAAACTTATATTTGGAGACTACTTTTCTATGAAGA
Organism: Parnassius apollo; assembly: GCA_907164705.1. Lineage (NCBI taxonomy): Eukaryota > Metazoa > Arthropoda > Insecta > Lepidoptera > Papilionidae > Parnassius > Parnassius apollo. The sequence continues at coordinate 3,005,860 of CAJQZP010000410.1, forward strand.
AGTTTGGCATTATAAAATCTATACAAAATTCCCTATATAAAAGTCAGGTTCATTAAAAAAGACTATTGTATTTTGATAACGAAAACAAAACATACCAAGCGAATGTCGGCAGCGTGAAAATCACAATTCAATTTTCAATATATATTACTCGAAATTATTTACGTAAAAAGATAAATTATATTCACACAAAAACTTTCATTACAATTTTATAATAAAACACTATACTAAAACACATAACATTCACGCGAAAAGGCGTACGAAATGAACGTAGATCATAGCATAACTATTTTTTATTGCACTAAAGAATAGAAAATTTCATATTGATTCTATAATGCCAAACTTCTTCAAAGAAAAGTAGTCTCTAAATATAAGTTTTAATGGTTTGTAGTGATGTGGGCGTGCGCAGTCGAATACGACCGCTTGAATTTTGACGCGCGATAGCGCCGCGGTCGAATTCGACCGCTTAGGGATTGAAGGGTTAACCCAATAATGCATACAAGACCTTCAATTTTGGAGTTTTTAATGTAACTAATCATAGTTCAACTATTTATTTTTTTAGGTTTTTCCGAATTAGAGCTAGTGTTGTACCATGCTAAACAAGAATATTTTGTAATAACATTATTTCTTTCGTAATAATAAAATCATAGTAATAGAAATTAAGATTCTCAGTATTACTAATGTAGATCAAGGTTTAAAAAAAGTTTTAAATAGCTTTATTATATAGGTACATAATAAAGTTAAATATTAAATTAATTTCTGATTTCAACAAAAGATATGTGGTGGAGCGACGAGCCTAAGGTTACCGAAGTCTAATTCCTCGGTCGAACCTTAAACCTATTAACCAAAGTGGACTGTATATGCGAAATGCTTCTTCGTTTACCCAAAATGGCGACTATAGCACGCGGTTTCCCATGCAATGTACTCGCTCTTCCCTAAAACGAACTATTATTTGCCAAATCTATGAAAGGAATCCTGCTTGATTAGGAGAAAATAAATTGGAGCGGACACAATTATATCAAGCAGTAACTTGGCACTAAGTTGCTGCAACTTCTGGAAGACACTCTGGGTAGACTCTCTGGGGCCCCAGCCTTTCTTGTCCGGTGATACGTCGGGAGAAAGTGCGGTGCGCGACTATTTCTCACACGAGGTGAGGCGGGTTTCCTAGAGTTCGACTGCGTCCAGGCTAAAGCGGACATACTAGCGGTGCGCGTGGACACTATTGTCTTAAGCGGTGTGGTTCCAACGACGAGCGCGGCGGGAAGAGAGTGCGCGTCGGCCGCGCGTGCCTTTTTATTCCTTCGGTTGCGATGATCGCGTAATATTCTAGAATCATCTTCTTTCCCCTCCCACCCCACCACCCCGATGTGTCGATAGGAGGGTATGAATGATATCGTTTGGAAAGGGATAAACGATTTGGCAAGCCTACCGTCAAATATAAATAAATACGAATGGTTTTCCGCGCAACCATCTCCCCCGCCCTTGAAGGATTTCCTTCAAAAAATAACTAAAACAACTAGAGCTAAGATCAAACTAACAAAATAAGTAACTAACGCTAAGATTACCTAAATTCAACTACAATTTCTAATCTAGAAAGCTAATTTAAATTATGGAAGAGGCAAGGGGCACAAACGGACAACAGGACACATGTAAGACCCAACCGTGGTCTTAACGCGAGCTACCCTAATTACTCCGTCGGAACCGGGAAAGACCTCTTCGACAATTCCTAACGGCCAATGGAGAGGCGGCGTATTCTCTTTGGTGAGCACAACCACAGTTCCTACAGTTAAAGGCTCAGTTGCTGTGTTCCATTTTTGCCGAGATTGCAAAGTATGCAAGTATCCCATCCTCCATCGTTTCCAAAACGATTGCACTAACCGGTCTAATAATTTGTGGCGTGCGGAAATGCTAAGTCTGTTCTCATTCATATCTACGGCGGGCAAATATTTTAAAGGCGTTAAATTCAAAAAATGTGCTGGAGTTAGAGCCAGCGGCTCCGAGGGGTCACTAGACAACGTACGACAAAGTGGGCGGCTATTCATTACGCATTCAATTTGAGCGAGCACCGTACTTAGCTCTTCGAAGGACAAAATTTGATCTCCTATTACTCGGTATAAGTGACTCTTTAGACTCTTAATATTAGTCTCCCAATTGCCCCCAAAATGACTCGCGGCTGGGACGTTCAGAGACCACTCAATGCGGTTCTCGGCTAGAATGTGAGCGAACTCCGAATTATAATACTTGTTAGCTAAGAGCTCATGTAGTTCTGATAAAATACGTTTTGCACCGACGTAGTTCGTACCGTTATCCGAATACAATTTACTTACAGGGCCACGGCGGGAAAAAATCTTTTAAATGCACCCATAAAGCCTGCTGTGCTTAGATCACCAATGAGTTCTATATGCACCGCCCTTGTAGTTAGACATACGAAAATACAGACGTAAGCCTTTGTGGATCTTATACCACGCCCGCGAGTGAGCGTGACCTTAAATGGACCAGCGAAATCAGACCCAGTGTGCGTAAAGGGCTTTACTGATTGTATTACTCTACAAGATCTAAGTTCCGCCATTTCCGAAAATGACGGCTTGGGGCGTGCCCGAAAGCAAGCTATACATCTGTGCACCCGATTGCGGATTAAACTACGTGCAGAAAGAATCCAATAATTCTGACGCAAGATCGACATCAGCAAGTCGGGGCCAGCGTGCGAGTTCAATTTATGATGGTAATCGACTAATAAATTAATGATACGGTCTTTACGCGGTAAAACTATAGGGTGCCGTTGGTCGAAACTCATCCTGTAAAAATGACTTAAGGCGTTGAAAGGCGCGACTACAAGCTCTATTCGATTGTAATCTTGTAATTTCTTCAGAGAAATGCGCACGTTGAAGTTCACGCAATACTAGCGACTCGGCATAGTTGTAATCGGACGCTAAGACATACGAACGTCGCGGTAAAAGCTTCGCGAATCGACAAACGTAAATTACGCTACGCAATAATTTCGACCAAGAGGACAAGCGGTTCGCCAAAGCAATGATTGGAGAAACCTCGCTCGAAACATTCGCCACTAGAGCGGTTGTGACACTCACGAAGGTTCGAAATCGGTTATTGGCCACTGCGAGGGATCCAAGTGAACCCAAGAAGGTCCGTGGAACCAAAGCGGGTGGTCCATTATTTGCATCGGAGTGAGTCCACGGGATAGACAATCGGCAGGGTTTTCCGTACCGGACACGTGATAAAAGTTCTGCGTTTCTAACTCGTCTTGGATCTTGGCCACTCGGTTCGCGACAAACGTATCCCAACGGTGGGGTGAAGAATGAACCCAGCATAAGGCGACAGTGGAGTCGGAAAAGGCAAATATCCTTTCTATGTGAACTCTATCCCTACATGCGCTGGTAACTGCGGCAATAAGCTTGGTGAGTACTAATATTGCGCAAAGCTCCAATCGCGCCAGAGAGACAACCTTACGGGACGGGGGGAGACTCTCGACTTAGAACTAATGAGGCTAATCGAATTTCTACCATTATTCTGGACGTGGAAATATACAACGCCCTCGTAAGCCTTCTCACTGGCGTCTGCAAACCCAACGACCGTGATGACGCTATTTCTATCAACGTTTATATGACGTGGTATTTTAATTTCTCTTTGTAAAGGAAGTTCCTCTCTAAAACGCTGCCACAACCGAACAATGCTGTCAGGCGGCGAGTCATCCCAGTCGCTTTCTAATAACCAAAGTTGTTTAATCAAAAGCTTAGCGTATAATACCGCCGGAGCTACGAAACCCATGACATCCCATAATCTAGCAACGCGTGACAGATTTGTGCACTTTGTGCACTTCTCTACGGGCGGATTTACCTTAAGGCTAAACACGTCGGACTCTGATGACCAACACAAACCGAGTACCTTGTGTGTATCCGAATCGTCAAATTCCTTTATCGCCGAAAGACGGTGTGATAGTGGGATTGTGTCTAAAACCGGACGCGAATTACTAGTCCACTTGACAAGATCGAATTGACCCGATTTCATGAGCTTTATAACCTCGGCGGTGGTTAGGGTGGCCTCCTCCACGCTATCGACCGAGTATACAAAATCATCCATATATAAACCGCTCTCAATTGCCCCCTTAGCTTTAGGGTAAGAGGGACCTTCATCGTGAGCGAGCTGTCTCACCGTGCGTAACGCATGAAATGGGCTCGACTTTAAACCAAAACAAACGCGGTTAAATTCAAACACCATTAGAGGTTCCTTTGGGTTGAAACGATATAAAATGCGTTGGAATCTACGGTCGCATTCACGGACCCCTATGCAAAGAAACATTTGGCGAATATCGGCGGACAGTGCTATACTAAACAAACGAAAATTGGCTATTATATTAAATAAACTGCCCTGCAAATTTTGCCCACGAGGATATCGTTAAGCGACAGGTGAGTGCTAGTTTTAGCACTAGCGTCCAGCACTACACGTAACTTAGACGTAAGTTTGTCCTTCCTAATGACCCCGTAATGTGGTATGAAATACGACGGTGTGTCTTCGTAGTTATCTAATTTCGAAGCCACAAGTGATATGTAACCTTCCCTTATATATTCGTTAATGACGCCGTCATAAGCTTCTTTTAACTGGAGTGAAGCGAGCATCCTACGCTCCAAGCTGTAGAAACGTTTTTCCGCCATTTGACGCGAATCGCCGAGAGATAAAACATCTCCTTTAAAGGGTAGCGCTACACTATATCTACCGTCGCGATCACGAACGGTCGTGCGAACGTAAATTTCCTCGCATAATCTGTCATCTGAGCTAGCTATGGGTGGGACGTTCACCTCCTCCATCTCCCAAAATTTGCGGACTAACGACTCGAGCGGTTCGACAGCCATACCACAATAAGAGGTTGCCGAAATACTATCCATGATGGGGGCGGAGCCAACGATGACATAGCCCAAGACGGTTTCCAATGCGTAAGGCGCGGTATGCGAGGAGTTGCCCCTGACCTTATTGTTTAACAAAAGATGAGGGAAAAGCGATGCTCCAATGAGCATGTCTATATTTCCAGGAACGGCGTAAGTGTCGTCTGCTAGAGTCAAATTTTTAAATTCAATCATTGCCGAGGTGTCAACCGAAACGGTTGGCAGCCGTTCAGTGACCCTATCTACTACTAGTGCATTTATATCAAAGTTAACATTACGATCTATCCGAGAATAAAATTTTAAATTTATATATCCCTGGGTAACTTTACTAGTACCTCCGATGCCTTTGACTACGGGACATGAAAGTGACCTATTTATTACTAGGCCTAAGCGCTGACAACATTGTCGCGTTATAAAGCTATTTTGGGCTCCGCTGTCCAGCAGTGCACGGACGCTTTGTTCGTTTCCACGCGAATCCCTAACCAAAATACGTGCCGTACCCAGTAACACGGTTGAAGGAGGTTGTGCTCCCATATTTGCCAATGAGCACAGAGCGACATCACCAGGTCGACGGCTAGAATCGTTGACTTTAGTAGGGGTGAATTCCTTGTCCGCTTTACTTGACGCCGATATGTTGCTATTTTCAAAATGTAATAATAAATGTAAGGTTGTTTGTCTTTACTAATTTATAACGTTCGCTTGGTGAATATTTACGAAAAGTCGCACAATTGTATAAATTACCGTGTTTATCTTTACATATGATACAGGCATGCTGAAGTGGTGCCGACGTAGCGGTTACGTACGTTAACGACCCTGCTGTTTTAGATGGTTGAGTCGGTCTACGGTCGACGTATTTTTTAATTTCTTGTTTAACGTTCGGGGAGCTGTGCATCACCTTTATTTGATCTCGCACAAACGATGCTAACGAATGAAAGGAAGGCATCTCCGAGCTACGATGCTCCATTTCAAACGCACGCACGGTGTCGGGGTCTAGTTTCTTTAATGCAATATGGAGAAACACCACGTCCATAAGGTCATTAAATTTCAAATTCTTAAGTGCAGCCACCGATGCCACAAATTTATCTAAAAACTGCTCTAAGCCGTTGATGTTCGCGGATGATATAGGTTTAAGAGCGAATATCTGGTTCAAATATTTGGAAGATAACATTCTCCTATCTTCATATTTAGTTTTAAGCGTTTCGAATATTAACAAGTAATTCTTTGCTGTAGGTGCAAAACCCAAGCAAATTGACTGTGCCCTGCCACTAAGTTTACTAATTAAATAATATAATTTTTCAATGTCCGATAACGATGGGTTATTATGTATATTGTTTTGAAAACTACTGAAGAAGAAGAATACCGGAATATCTATTGGCGGCAACCTAATTGAGTCACGTGGGCATACCTGGATTTCCGGCTTTGCTTCGTTTTGAGATGGAGACTGTAAGAGTTTCGCCGTTCTTTTCATGCGACACAACATGTTTCAAATGCTAGAAGCGGTTGGTAGTTCACTATATATTTCGGGTCGATTTGTAATTCCAAATGATTAATTTGATCTAATATCCTTTCGTAATCCGTCCGCAAAGAGTCCACCGTTTCAATTTCATTCAAAAAAGTTTCCCGCACTGCTTCTACATTAATGTTCTTTATGTGATCACTAATACTTTGTATACGTGAAAAAAGTATGTCCCTCTTGGCATAAAGCGTTTTAATTTTGATTTCATTTCCACTAACTGCCATTTTAAATTATTATAATTAATATTATATTAATCACAATTAATTGCACAACGCTGGAGGATGGACACGCGTGCCGTATTACGTCGTTAAATTGTACACCTGTTACAGCGAGCCGAGGTGACGCGCGTCGCTCGCTAAACTCAATATATTTTTATCAAAATTGTCGGGTAAGCGTACAAAACGCGTGTGATTACACTGTTTCAATTACCTAAGCGACTAATAAGCTTTAAATTTAAACCAAATACAAACACTATTTAAATGAATAATTCTATTTGCGAGTAACTAACCAAAATTTAAATTTTAAACGAACACTATTTAAATGAATAATTCTATTTGCGAGTAACTAACCAAAATTTAAATTTTAAACGAACACTATTTAAGTCTATTCCATTAAATTAGAGTGCACTGTCTAAGTAATTAATCTAATAATTCGACCAGAAAATGGTTGAACGACTACTAAACACCAGTCCAAATCCGGCTCGAAGGACCATAAAATGGTGGAGCGACGAGCCTAAGGTTACCGAAGTCTAATTCCCCGGTCGAACCTTAAACCTATTACGCGAGATATTATCTAAAGTGGACTGTATATGCGAAATGCTTCTTCGTTTACCCAAAATGGCGACTATAGCACGCGGTCTCCCATACAATGCACTCGCTCTTCCCTAAAACGAACTATTATTTGCCAAATCTATGAAAGGAATCCTGCTTGATTAGGAGAAAATAAATTGGAGCGGACACAATTATATCAAGCAGTAACTAGTAAGGAATATTCATTCACCGGGGTGTTGCTTCTATGCGGCTTGGGCACTAAGTTGCTGCAACTTCTGGAAGACACTCTGGGTAGACTCTCTGGGGCCCCAGCCTTTCTTGTCCGGTGATACGTCGGGAGAAAGTGCGGTGCGCGACTATTTCTCACACGAGGTGAGGCGGGTTTCCTAGAGTTCGACTGCGTCCAGGCTAAAGCGGATATACTAGCGGTGCGCGTGGACACTATTGTCTTAAGCGGTGTGGTTCCAACGACGAGCGCGGCGGGAAGAGAGTGCGCGTCGGCCGCGCGTGCCTTTTTATTCCTTCGGTTGCGATGATCGCGTAATATTCTAGAATCATCTTCTTTCCCCTCCCACCCCACCACCCCGATGTGTCGATAGGAGGGTATGAATGATATCGTTTGGAAAGGGATAAACGATTTGGCAAGCCTACCGTCAAATATAAATAAATACGAATGGTTTTCCGCGCAATCAATATGAATTTCCAAAAAATGACTGGCAAAAAAGGCCTCACTGGGACCCCAAAATCGGCATTTTCCTTTGTTTCATCCATTTTACTGCTACGTCTATTTTTGAAATCAAGGTTGGACTGCGTAAGCTATTTAAAGGTAAAATACAACAGAGAGCTTAAATTTGAAGGCAGATTAGTTACATTTCTTAAGCGATTAAAAAGTAGCTTGGCAGTTATTTATTTATACTTTCATGCACAAAGTAGGCGGACTTGATGCCATGGAGCATTTTCTCCTAGACAACCATTATGCCTAACAGAGATAGACACTTATATAAGAGGCAGTGCAGCAATAATTAATAATCATTTACGAATAAATATAATACGAATAAATGTATATTGAGTATACATATAAATATTATCTATGTCAAAACGAATATGAAGTATATATGAAAATAAGAGCTCTGTCAGTTCAAACTTGTAACGATTTATTCACATACTAACGGACTTTAGTTTTAAAAACAAACTTCTTGGAAGTGTTTTTTAATGTCATAAGGAATATCATTAGAAATAAATTCCGTGCATTGTTTTGCGCACGCCTGTAAATACTAATAGCAAAGAACGTTTCACTACGGGCATCGTTTTAGAATGCCAAATTCGCAGCGGCGCTTTTGACAGGATGCGGCACGTGCCAAAAATGCACAAAGGCGACCGTATCTCAGCGAACAGACTATACTTACCGAATATTTGCTAAATACATACCTTATTAAACTAATAAGTCAATCATGGCGCATCACTATTCAACCACTTCATCTATAGAATATCTATAGAGTATCTATAGAAAATCTGCTTACACTTGGCATAATGGGCATTGGCCAATAAGCGATACGCGCCCTCTGTAGCTTGCATATGCCATACTCCAAACTCAGCGCGTTGCTATCGTAACCTCGTAACTAAGGTAAAACAAACAGTGGCCAAATCTAAGAGTAATCAAAATGGGTTCAAAAAAGCCAGTGTTAATGTAAACTTCAATAATAAATTATAACTGTGAAAAGCTGGTGAAAAGTGTAACTAGGAGTAATAATAGTGTTTTGTGAAATACATACCCTACTAAAGATTATGACACATCTCAATTTTAATGTGTTATGGTTCTATTATATATTCTCCGTTAATTTTTTATATTTTGCAAAAAACAATGTGGTTTTTGACTGTTTTATTTAGTTTACTCTATTTTATTCAATATTTTTAAGTCTGAATTATGGCAAAGAAGCCAAATAGATTTAAATACACGACAAACGATAGTGAAATACTATTTTCGCTTGACGATCTCTCCAAGTAATGAAAATGATTACATATATAATATAATTATTGTTTATTTAGTATATAATAACGAGTTATCGTTATGCTTGATTTGACTATTTAGTGTTTTAATTTTAAACTTTTGATATTTTAGGAAGATGAAGGAGACTCATATTAAAAATGGTAACAGTGATTCTTCACCAAGTCGCGAGAAAACGAAACATTTTTCAAATACTAAATTAGAACACAGGTAGGTATACCAATGTAACTTGGAGTGGTTGCTTTTTTTTTAAATTAAATTTATCACCTACAAAAAGAAGAAATACACTAACGGGATTAATATTAAATATATTTTAATTAGTCTAATTTTAATTTAGTTTATCACGGCGAACGTCATTGGATGCGACCATTGATTTACTACAGAGGCCGAAAAATCATCCGATTGCTCATTCTGCCGGTACATTGCGTCGAAATAAAGGTAGACTCCCTAAAAGTATTATTTCTTTGTAACGAATATACAACGGGCATTTAAAAAAGTGACAATGCGGTATAAGCTCTTCGAAATTTAAAAATGTAATGCCGTCTGTACCACTGACTTAAAAACATATAAAAAAAACATATGGGTATATATCTCTATGGTCTGTACACACTCCGTTAGGAGTAAAAGTATTCTGTGGGTGTACCACTATATACTACTATATATACTACACACCCATCGAGAGCCTCTCGGGAAATTCAAAGCTGTCGGCGATGGCACATCGTCTACACACTCATTGTATCAGTTGAACTGCGGACACCGTTCACCGCACCCGCCATGACCTGGTAATTGATGCTGCTTTTTGTTTTTGTGTTGTTAGCTACTATAATTACATATTTAAAAATATACCACACAAAAACCGACGCGCTCGATAGATCACACACAAACAGTAAATACAACAGCTAATTAAATAAATGAGTGTGTGTTCATTCTTGTTTTTGTTGCGAGAGCTAACGAGACCTTTTGACTTGGGCGCAAAAAACCGACACGCTAACGAGAGGTGGCGAGGCGAGACGAGAGAGGGCGAAATGAGACAAAAGTTCCATGTACACACTTGCTTCCCGCCGGTCTCGTGATGTCTCGACAAGTGTGTACAGCTGGCGTAAATACTGGCTACTGACTAGTACCTGTGCTACTACTAAAGCTAGTACAATTTTCTCTCTAATTTAGTAACAACACCCAAGTACCACAACCATTGTGTTTGGAGGCATTGGGTCGAGGGCATGTTTGACCCCTTGGATTGGTCTGCCTTCTTGTAAAACGTTTTAAAGTAGTTGTGGCTAACATATATAAAAAATGCTTCAGAATGTATGTCAAATTGAGTAACTTTTTGAGAGCTATAAAGCGTCAGCAAAGCGATACTGCCGACGGGAGTATGTGTCTGGGAGTATTGATGACTCATTTTTAACGGTATTATCTAACGTAAAAATCAGCTGTGATAACGTGAGATGAATAATGTCATTACGTGCCTTGATTACCTCATCATCATCATCATCACAGCCCTTCACAAGTCCACTGCTGAACATAGGCCTCCCCCAAGTAATGCCACAAAGCACGGTCCCGAGCCACCTGCATCCATCGACTTCCTGCATATCTTACCAGGTCGTCACTCCATCTAGTGGGGGGTCGCCCTACACTACGCCTACCGGTACGAGGCTGCCACTCGAGAACCTTTCTTCCCCATCGGTTATCGGTTCTTCGAGCTATATGGCCGGCCCATTGCCACTTCAGCTTACTAATCCGTTGGGCTATGTCGGTCACTCTGGTTTTACTGCGGATATCCTCATTTCTGAGTCTATCACGCAGAGAAACTCCGAGCATAGCCCTCTCCATAGCTCGCTGAGCGACCTCATACGGCCAGCAGTGAAGGACCACGTATCTGATCCGTAAGTCATCACTGGCAACACGCACTGGTTGTACACTTTAGTTTTCAGAGATTGAGGTATACCTGACGAGAAGATGTGTCGTAATTTCCCGAACGCTGCCCAGCCGAGTTGAATCCGTCGATTGACCTCTCGGTCGAAGTTGGACTTACCTAGTCGGACTATTTGTCCCAGGTAAACGTACTCGTCAACAACTTCGAGCATAGTGCTCCCAACAACTACCGGCATAGGTGTGACATGGACATTAAACATGATCTTTGTTTTGTCCATGTTCATCTTAAGACCTATCCGTTGGGAGGCAATATTGAGGTCATTGAGCATAGTGCTTAAGTCCTCCAGCGATTCTGCCATAAGGACTATATCGTCGGCAAATCGAAGGTGAGTGATGTACTCGCCATTGATGTTAATACCGTATGCTTTCCAGTCCAGTAGCTTGAAAACGTCTTCCAAAGCAGCGGTGAAGAGTTTCGGGGATATAACGTCACCCTGTCTTACACCTCTCTGCAGTTGGATAGGTTTCGAGCTCTGGTTCTGTACTCGGATAGCCATCGTAGCCCTACTGTACAAACACTTCAGCACTTCGATATACCGACAGTCAACTTGGCACCGCTGAAGGGACTGCAGCACCGCCCAAATTTCGACGGAATCAAAGGCTTTCTCATAGTCCACATACGCCAGACAAAGTGGCAAATTGTACTCTTCAGTCTTCTGTACAATCTGCCGCAGGGTATGTATGTGGTCTATGGTACTGAAGCCTTTTCGGAAACCGGCTTGTTCGGGAGGCTGGAAGTCGTCGAGTCTGCGTGCGAGACGATTCGTAATGACTCTCGAAAACAGCACGTAGACGCGGCTCAGAAGGGAAATCGGTCTGTAGTTCTTCAAGAGAGCGTTGTCGCCTTTCTTAAAGAACAAGACCACCGCACTTCTGCTCCACGCCTCTGGAGTAGTGCCACCATGAAGGACGGAATTGAAAAGCTTCTGAAGGACTTCAAAGTACCGGTGTTCCACCCGCTTTCAGAAGCTCCGCTGTAATTCCATCCTCGCCTGGGGCCCTGCCGTTTTTAAGGTGCTGGAGAGCCATTCTAATCTCGCTTAGACTGACGTCCGGGATATCATCGGAATAGTGTCGGATAAGACTTGCTCTTGGATCGTTACTCACATTTGCGTGTGGCTCCAACGATAATGTGTACAGCTGCCCATAGAACCTCTCAATCTCACTCAAAATCTCAGGTGTCCCGGAAACGATGCTGCCACACTCAGTCTTCAGCCTTAACAGTTGGCTCTTACGGGCAGACAGATCTCTGGCAAAGACTTTGGAGCCCTGGTTCCGCTCGATCGCTTCTTTAATACGAGCAGTATTAAAGTTGCGTAAGTCTCGCCGCATGCATTTGGAGATCTGTCTGTTCAGTTGCCTGTATGCTGTCAAATCTGTTGACGATTGCAGCCTCATCTCCCGTCTAACAGCCATGAGATTAAGAGTGTGATCGGAGAGTTTTTGTGTTCTTCTGCGGCGGGTCTTGCAGAACTTAGCTCCGACCGCATGGACAGTTTCCACGAGCTTGTCATTCACATCGTCCACTGCATTGCAATCTTGTAGGCACTGAAAGCGGTTGTGTAACTCGAGCTGAAAGTTTTCGGGATTTTGAATTAGAGCACGAGGGGGACGGAGCGTTGACTTCATTAGACGAGACCTCTCCAACTTAACGTTTAGGTTCAGTGTGCCTCTAACCATTCGGTGATCGCTGCCAGTTTTCACCCTTGCGATCACTGAGACATCACTGAACAGTTGGCGTCTGGTCGTCATAATGAAGTCAATCTCATTTTTTGTCGAACCGTCGGGGCTCGACCAGGTCCACTTCCTGTGGGGCCGCTTCTGGAAGAAAGAGTTCATCATAAAGAGTCCCTCTTTCTCCATAAAGTCGGCCAGCTGCTGGCCCCTTCGGTTCCGTTGCCCTACTCCAAATTTCCCTAACTTCAGCTCACCGTTTTCTTTTGTGCCTAGTTTTGCGTTGAAGTCTCCCATCAACACCGTGTAGTGGGTTTTGGAGGAATGCATGGCTTTGGAAATATCCTCATACATTTCCTCCACCTCCTCATCGGAATGTGCCGAGGTTGGTGCGTAAACCTGTATGACCTTCAGCGAATACCGTTTGGTGATTTTGAGTATCAGGTACGCGACCCTCGTCGACACACTACCAATCTTTACAACGTTGTTGACGAGAGACTTGTGGACGATAAATCCGACACCTCCTTGGGACAGATGGTCGCCCTCCCGGTGATAGAACAAGTTGCCGGATTCGAGAATCACCGTGTCCTCCCCCTCTCTTCGGACCTCGGATAATCCTATTATACTCCAGCGCAACTTGTCTATCTCTTCTTCCAGCTCCAGGATCTTCTCGTCAGTCCTCAGTGTGCGTGCGTTAAATGTTGCCAGGTCGAGTCGTCGTAGGTGGCAACCGAACCTCCACCGGAGATTCTTAGCACCCCCTGCCCCGCCGTTACCATGGTCGCCACCGTAGCCAGGAATAGCGGGGCCGCCGGGGACTGGGGGCCGTCTATACGTCTATATTGTGTAATTGTTCATGGGGGGTATATTGCCATAGTTGCCACGCTTGGCGAGCGGGTCGGCAACCGCAGTTTTTTTTTTGTCGTACAGTTGCTATTATCAGGAAGATGCTGCTGCCCATCTCCTGCCTGTTTCCCTCTGTCGCCTTTTACGACACCCACGGGAAGATATGGGGTAGTGGATATTCTTAACCGCCACTACACGGCACAACCTTGATTACCTGATACCTGGGAAATGGCCGTCTGGCCAAGCTAGCAGGTAGGCATGCGATCATAGTAGATACTAACACTACTCAATTTCGCACATTTCGTTCGTTAGAAAAAAGTGACATTTGCGTCTGGTGGCTCTGGCATCGTGGACTATTAATATCTTAAACATAGTTTAGATGGTTTTGACTTGAGGTTACTATAAATTAACTGTATAATAGAATGAACCTAAAATAAAGTAATAATTTTGTTCAGTAATTCAGCACTTAATATGTTTATATCAATCAGACTGTAGCGTGTTGGCGAGCATGGGAAAATTGTATTAAAATGCCACTACGAGCTAATCACCAATATTTAAAAAATGGTTTTGTAGATCATCATACCACGATTTGGTCGTAACGCTGTGATGCGTTTTATTTTTGAGAAAACAAAGATTTCGGCTAGTAGTGAGCGTAGTATTTTACATGAACCCTTGGGGAAGAGAAAAGTGGCTGCTCGTTGGAACCTGGTACCCAAAATACTTATCAATGCGCAGAAAAACACCAAAATGAATATTTCACAAGGCTTTTTGGAGCTGTTATATCAAGGTCTTGATCAATTTTTTTGCTCGATATTTGTAACCATACGGTCGATCCCGAAACCTTCATTATCTACTTCTAAGAAATACAAGGACAGTTCCTGAGGCGATAAGTTCATGGGTTTCGTACTAGTACAGATGATAATAGAATATACTATTGATGACTTGTAAGCAGAACAAATTAACAAATGCAAGGAAATCCATTAGAAATGGCGGGGTAATTAGCAAAGGTTTTGTTTCACCAAGATAATGTTCCGGTGTATAAGTTCGCCGTTGTCATTGCTAAAATCCAAGATGCTGGATGCTATATGGGACCACATGATAAGCACTAGCTTTCAAATAAAACAAAAAGTCATCAAAATTAGTTCACCTAGAAAAAAATTCTGAAGTCACACAAAAAAATACAGTCGAATTGAGTACCTCCTTCTGTTTGAAATACGTTAAAAACTCATTGTCACTTTTTATTGAACGCCCCATGTATGTGTACGAAAACTTTTAAAACACTTATACTACGTACTTCAACTTCTTAAAAAAAAAACTTTTTCCCTATTTATATTCCGCTTGTGAATTTGTGAGAGTCTATATAATTATTATGTCAGTGTACTCCGCAGTAAAGTTAAAAAACTAAAAGATATCCTCGTTAGTATTGTGAAATTGTCGGAATTATTTTAAAGTTGCAACTTAATTAAATCAATATCTCACCGGCACGGACGCAAAGCTGTAACTGACATGGGCGACCAACATGTGGACGCGACTTGCCGAGTGCAGGCGAGGGCCTTTGATTTGTGCAGAAAAACTGACACTGTTCGGAAGTGGACGAGTCGTAGCGAGCGATCCCGAGTGGCGGCAAGGTACGCCAAACGAACCGTATACACGTTGGCGTTCGCCTGCACTCGGCCAGATAGGCGAGCGTCGACGAGCAATGGCGAGGCTGGACAAATGGGCTGTCTATACGTTGGTGCTTGCCTTCGCTCGGCCAACATGTATAGCCAGCTTAATACATGAGAGCCAAGTGTTCTCGGCTATACTGACGACAAAAAAACCATACTTTAAAAGTATGCATCACCGCATCGAGGCAATTTGAGGGTATAATATCTGCCTTCCCCCTCCCCTCCTCATCTCTACGAAGGTGCCCAATAGAAATTTTTTAATTTAACATTTAAACTGTTTTCTATTTATATTTATCAAGTATAGATGAAGGTGATTTGGGAACTAACTGTCAGTAATGCTTAACCTATGAAACGTGTGCGATGTTGGTAGATAATCCATAAGTGAAAAGGACGGCTATTGGGGAAATACTGTTTTGATACTGTTTTAAAACTGAATTTTTATTGAGAATAACTTCTCTATTAATATATAAAATAGAACACAAGTAGAAATCCCGATTAGGTAACAATCATATTACCGTTTTTAGTTGGATCAAGTTTTATAGTGTCTTGTTACTATAAACTTTCCCATATTTGGGATAAATACTTGTTACTTAGTTTATATTGCAGATTTTATTGCATAATTTACCATTAAGTCTATAGGTATACCGACCTACTATCCATGTGACAGTGACGTAGATAGTTTTGATTTTTATTTCGTATTTTAAACTGCAGGATGTAATAAAAATGAAAGGATGAATATCAATGAAAGGAAGAATATCAATGAAAGGAGCGAGAAAATAGATTGGGGTGATTCTCCAAATTCAAACAATATATCAAATGATTTTCTGTCCGATCTTCTGCCACATTATGTCACTCCACGTCACAGGCGAATGAATACTATTATAGACAGTGATTTCAATGATGTTATTATAGGTCATAGTAAGTATATTATTATATTATGTAAAAATATAAGATTATATTATGTAAAAATATAAGATCATATTAGGCAAAACGCGGCAAAAAGTTTTCGTACGGATACACGCCGTGCGAAAACTGTTTGCCTCGTTACATAATTTCGCAGGTATCGTCACAATCGGTTTAAGACAAAAACAAACTCATACTGTTAGCGTATAATAATCTCTAATATAGGTACTTCGCCTATAATAGCTGCATCTTTGACGTGGTGTATTAAAGAAAGGAAAAGAACGAACGAATTGACATCCATGATATGTGTAAAAATTATTTATTTACATCCATCCAGCAACCTCAGATTACTTTTTCTTAGCCAGCCACATACATAACGCATTCCTTAATTATCGATAAATCTGAATATATTTCTGTACTTAACATTTTAAAATACCACAACAGTGCATTTAATGAATAATCTAAGTATTGAAACTTGACTCGTTCATAAACTGATTTTTTTTACTAATTTACTTACGATAATTTGTTTGTTATGCTTTATAATTTACTCAATGTCCGTTTCGAAGATCAGATTTTAACATAAGAAAAATTTTATATTTCAAGGGGCTCAAGAAACGATTAAGTTGCGAAAAAACTTACTTTCTGGAGAAAGTAATCTAAATTATCAACAAATAAATATTGCGTCTAAGAAATTTTCATCTGACTCTAAGAACAATCAATCTATTAAATCAACGTGTAAAGTAACAAAGAGAAGAAATTCACAGAAAGACAAGGTTTATAATGAATTTGTTATTCCGGAACTGCCTAACGGAAGACTGTTAGAAATAAAGATTCATTCAAACTGGGGAGATAAATTTTTAGTTGGCTTAAATGGTATTGAACTTTTTGACGTGGATGGTGAATTGGTAAATGCAGAGAAGGTTAGTCGTTATTGTCATTAAATATTTTTTATTGTTGATGAAATTATTTTATATATTAAAAAATTACCTCTTAACTTGGCATCTTATATCGCCAATTTGGCCGATAAACTTCTGTTTAGGTCGTCCCTTGTCGACTCTGGTAATAACTTCTACATCGTATATTTGCTATGTCACTCTTTCCTACGTGTCCAAACCACCGAAATCATTTCCTTCTAAATTTTGGTCACAACATCTTCTTGCAAATCACATTCTTATCTTATCACACAATTTCCCACCCTAATAAACAAAGTAACACTTAAAATGCTTCTTAGTGACCGCGTTTCTAAATCGTTAACTTTATTCTCATGCTTCTTCTGCCACACCTAACTTTCACAATAGCACAGCATTGTGTAATGCCATACCTGCCTTAATTGATACATTTTAACTTCTCACAATAGCTTGAAGAGCCTCATTTACTGTGTCTTGCATTCAATCATCGTTCTATATTCTAGTCATATCTACCGTCCCTGCTAAACACGTTTCTTAGTTTAGGTAAAACTCATCCACTTGTTCGACCAACTCCTCTACTATACTTATTTTACGTATTGTTTTACTTTTTTCTCCTTTTAAAAAACCCATTACTTTCGTATACGTTAATTTATGCAACTATCATCATTATCAACTCCCTCGCCGACGACGCAAAAATATTTGATCGTCGCGTCGGCGTATCAGGGCCATCGTTTTATAAAAATAATTCTACGTATATCGAAATATATTTAAGTTATAGTAAAGAAAACTATTTTTTTCTTATATAGAAGAATTTTAATCGGTTGCGGAGTATATAAGTACCTACCTGTTTTAATTTAGCAAACCATTTCATTTATTTGTGATGAAATTCGTTAGGTAAATTGAACTTTTTCGTTATGCTTTACTTTTACCAACTAACGTCAATTTAATATTTGAACAGATATGGTCAGATACAGAAACAGGTGATACGAAGCACAATCGTGCTGATAGCATTGTGGATGGCATAGTTAGAACGAAGGATGACAAACACACTTGGTGTGTACCGATTCCGAACACAGCACCAATTGTTCTCAGTGTACTTCTGGCTAAGTGTACCACGTTAGCTCTGCTAAGGGTTTGGGTAAGTCGAGAGTGTATGAAGAAATATTTTCCAAATTTTCCATCCGTTTTCTATTGTTAGTAAGTTAGTTAGTTCATGGATTAATTTCTATGTCTAACAATTAACACATATTTAACTTTCTATTTGTCAACAGAATTACAACAAATCCAGAATTTATTCCACCCGTGGTGTGCGTTTCGTTCAAATTAAACTGGACGACCAAGTGATATTTCAAGGAGAAATCGCGAGATCCAGCGGGGAGCTCAAAGGCCTCCTGCCGACATTCGGTGACGTACGTTCGCTTCTAAATTTGAAATAAAGAGAAAATGATAACAAATTTCTATTAAGCTGTTAGGAAATATATAAAGATTTTTATTCTACAAATTGAAAAACAAACTAATAAATATTTAAAAAAAAATAATGAAAGAAAGTAACAGAGGTTAAGTCATACGTAATAACTACTAACACTTTATTCACAGACAATTCTGTTCACAAAAGACCCGAATGTATTGGAACGGATAATGTTGAATGACAAAAATTTCCAAGCACTACTCAGAGAAAATGATCTCGTGAACGACTACTCCAGCATTGTAGAAAAGCGACCTCCTACAGCTAACGATAGTAATAATATAAGTCCAACTACTGAGGAACCTACAATAGTAGAAGAGAAGGAGATCAAATATGTGGCTAAAGTGATTAAGCTGACCTTAATGTCGAATTGGGGGCAGACGCATCTTATAGGATTAACAGGTACGACATATTATATCTTGCATTTCTGATAATATGTTTGCGAGACGATGTAACCACGATTTAGAAAAAAATGCATCGGTGTATGTATGTATCAGATAATAATGACAAAGCAATTTATGCTGCAGAAATGAGTGACACCACAGGCAAAGGACACCACAGACGAAAGTTTTTCGAATCGGCGATTTATTTAAGGAGGCCAAATTAAAAGTACCCTTAACTGAAAAGCATGCATGCGTAGATATATTATGAATGTGAAAGAAGCCAAGAAATTTGTCAGGATAGCTCTAGTTTCTGCCTGCCCCGCAGGGTGATGCGGGTGATGTTTATCTATTATGTAACATTACATATAACATAAATACTCACGTCTGTCACCCAGAGGGGTAGGCAGAGACTACAGACTTCCATTTGGCACGATCCTGACACACCTTTGTCGCCTCCTTCACATTCATATACCCACGCATACATGCTCGTCGGTTAAGGGTACTCCTAATTTGGTTCGTTTTCAATAAATAGCCAATTTGGTCGATAAATTTTTGCCTAGGACGTCCCTTTCTGACTCTGCCATTCACTTCTGGAACATAAATTTTCTTTGTCACTCTTTCCTCATTCATTCTTTCCACATGACCAAACCACCGAAGCATTCCTTTTTTAATCCTGGTCACAAAATCATCTTGCAAACCACACTCTTCTCTTATAACACAATTTCTCACCCTGTCATTCAGATTCAGCCCTAACATACTCCTTAACGACCGCATTTCTACTGCGTTCATTCTACTCTCGTGCTTCTTCTGCCACACCCAACTTTCACTACCATACGTTAAAGTAGGGACCAACACAGCATTGTGAATTGCCATACGTGCCTTTTTCGACACATTTTGACACAATAGAGTGCAGGGCCCCATTTACTATATTTCCTGCATTCACTCGTCGTTCTATATCCTTATCACATCTCCCATCCCTGCTTAATACGCAACCCAAATATACAAACTCATCTACTTGCTCGATCAACTTCCCTTCTATTCTTATTTCACAAATCGTTTTACTTTCTTCTTTTTCAAAAACCATAACTTTCGTCTTACTTGCGTTCACTTTCATACCCCTTTCTTTAATAATCTGTTCATTAATGTAACCATATTTGCAACTCGGCCGCCGACGACGCAAGAATAACTTGATCATCTGCGTACAAAAGGCATTTGACGGTTAACTCACCCATTCTTAATCCGCATTCTTCAACTTTCAAATTTTTCAAGCAACTGTCCATAAATATGTTGAACAGCCACGGGGAAGCCACACAGCCCTGTCTGGCACCTTTATGGATGCCAAGCCAGTCCGAGTAGACCCCATTGATCCTAACACAAGCACTAGAGTCTCTATAAAGAGACTCTAATGCCTGTATCAAGCCAGTGTTCAACCCAAATGAGTTCAGTGTTTGCCGTAGCACATCCCTATCCACTCTGTCATAGGCCTTTTCCAAGTCCATAAACGCACAAAAAACCTTTTTGTTTTGGACCAAAAACTTCTCCGCGATCATGCGCATGGAAAAGACTTGATCTGTACATCCCATTCCCTTTCTAAAACCCGCTTGCACATCCCAAATTTTTCCATCAGTTTCTTTCATGACCCTTTCAATCAGTATCTTAGCATACAGTTTTCCCACAATGCTAAGAAGGCTGATACCACGGTAGTTTTTACAGTCCTGCTGCGACCCTTTTCCTTTATATACTGGGACTATCACGGCTTTGCACCGGTCTACCGGTACCCGCTTCAATTTCCAGCATAAATTAAACAAGGTGTGCAGCAGGCCTCCCACAACTTCCTCTCCAGCTCTTAGCATTTAGAGTGAAACTCTATCATATCCGGCAGCCTTACCTGCTTTCATGCTTTTCATTGCTTTCATTATTTCATCTATACTTATCTCGCTACCTCTTTCCTCTTCTTTCGGAGTTTCTACTTCATTTAGTTAACTACTACATAAACACGCTAAAACTTCATTTAGTTCTACTTCATGAACACGCTTTCAAAATATTCCTTCCATCTCTTTAAACTCAAAACTTCATCATTCAGAATATAGCAATTCTCGTCTCTTATAGCATACATTATAGGCTGTTTTGAATGTCTCCCGGCAGTTCTTACAAGATTCCAGAACATTTTAATATTTGCCTGGAAGTTATCCGATATTCTTCTATCATTCTTATCCGTTCTTTCTTGCTTTTTCCTTTCAACTACTTCTTTTACTCTCTTATTTAGATGTCTAAAGACTGCCTTTTTTCTTTCAATATCATCATTCGTACCGCTAGAATTACCAGCCTTTGTTGCTAGTTAATCTAGCGATGCTCTCTTCTTTATCTTTATCTTACATACGTATCTCATCATCCCACCATAACGTATTATCTATTATGTGTGTCCTTGTAAGGACACATAACGATGTGGCTTTTAAAAGGCTCATAGATGGAGCATGTTTAAAATCACTAGGGTGAGAGGATTCCGTGAAATGATAAGAAAACTTCTTCATCAGTAGTTCATAAAAATCTACTGCATATGGATCTCCCTGTAGGGAAATTTTGCCATAAACACCATACGTGGTATGCGGATTGATGATCGCAGTACTAGACGTCTAGACGTCGCGCTGTTTCTCGCCAACAGTTCACGTCGTGTAAACGGGTTTGTTTTATTGCTATCTATCAGAAATCATGACATTTTTGTACTACTTCCCATAGTCAACTCTTACGACGACGACGGCGGGACGAAATGGGGTGATGCATTTTTTTTACACCACCACCGTATTACAATAAAAAAAAGTTACACGAGGATAAGCTCAGTAAAAATTTTGTACCCACTAAACATATCACTACGCAAAGAAAAAAAATATGCATAGAAAAAACAAAAAGTAGGTAAATGGCTGTCATATTCTAGCGTATGGTTCTCATACTAGCGCCCTTTTAAAATTCATTGTGGAGCAAAGGTTCATATTCACATTACTCAAATTTCCTTATTCTTTATTGCATAAAGTTCGTTCAATATTTCGTTGTTTGTTTCAAATAAACCTACCTATGGATGCTGCCAAATAGCAGTGCTTCTACTGCCATATTCCGGACTGGTGGATATAGAGTGCCAGTATAACTACAGGCACTCTTCTTAGTCCTCAGAGGTGATAACGAATCTGTAGTTTTCTTTATTTGAAGTTGGCTGTTTTGTCCTTGGACTGCAGCACTCTTACCGTCAGGTGGACTGTTAGTTCGTTATTCACATTCGTTTCATAAATAAAAAATCAGTTACATATTAAATTACAGGTTGGGATTTGAATACGAATATTAATTTAAAAAAGTTTTGTTTTTTTCTGGCAACAGGAATAGAGGTTTTCAAATACAACCGTTCTGTACAAGTGCACAGCGCGTATGCATATTCTGCATATATAAGCGACGACAAAGTGGAGGAGTACGGCGGTCTAATAGATTGTAAAAGTCTCTTAAATGGAAGTAACATTACTACTAATTTTGACGACATGTGGTGCGCAAACTTCTCGCCCGGTTCCAAGTTTTGCCATATAGTTCTCGAGTTGAAAGAGCCTACTGAAATTTCCAGTAAGTACTATTGTGTGTTCAGAATAACAATTTTGCTTTTAACGTGGACTATATGAAACTGTAATCGAAAGATTAAGCGCTGCCATACCGAACATCAGATTGCCGTAAAACTTTATTAACTTGAGCGTTACATACACATTATAAAATAAACTTACATTAGGTGGCTCGCTTATTGTACCGACAAATATACTTGAAAGATATATAATTTCATTCTTAATTAAACAATATAACTATTCCAAATATAAAACGATATTTCCGCATTTATTTCTTGTTCGGTAGCAACGTGTCGGGTATCAGTTAGTTATATTACTCCAACTGCCGTCATAATTTCAGCAAAATCTATACCAAGAATACTATGTGTTGAATCATTTTTTTATTATAAATAAATGGAATTTCTTCAACAATAGTTAACAATAGTCTTTACAATTACTTAAATTACATTAAGTATATCGATATTAATTTTTTGGAATTAAATTAAGATATCATCTTTGGGTATCTTAGAAAAAATACGAAGGTAAAATTTTGTGGACATAAAATTAGTGTGTGAAAGCTAGTGGTCTCCGCGATAAGAATCCATGAAGATTTCCCCTCGTGCATAATATTTACATTTCTTATTACTTCACTCCCATCGAGGAAATGCGTAATTTTTTGAAACGTACTTAAAGTGTGAGAAACGAAACGTCCTTTCAGGTATTGCGCTTTTAATAGAAATTTTAGTACATGGCAGGGCCAAATATTCGGTTCGAAAGGTCAAGGACCACGTTCGTGTACTAGCGTGAAATAGGGCCTAAAGCCCGGTTTACATTTTGAGAAGTGACAAGTGCGAGCGGCAATGACAAGTGACAAATTACAAGTGACAAATAGCAAGTTGGTGTTCACACATGTGGCAATTGGATGTCATTATTATGTGAAATCTTCGAGTGTGAAGTTGGGTAGGTAATTGTCAAAGAGGCGCTAGCATAGCTTTAAACTTTAAAACTTTAATCAAAAAAAGGTAAAATTGTATGATGAGATACCAAAGATGTGTGAAGTGCCTTATTGCAAAGATATTGGTGCACACCAATTTCCTAGAAACGCTTAAGTGAGAAAAATGTGTCTTAAGTGACAAGTGCGTATTTTATTCCCACTTGTCACTTGTCACTGCCTGTTCACACGCACTAGCAATTGTTATTTGTCAGTTGCACTTGTTATTCGCACTTGTCACTTCTCAAAATGTAAACCGGGCCTAAAGCCCGGTTTACATTTTGAGAAGTGACAAGTGCGAGCGGCAATGACAAGTGACAAATAGCAAGTTGGTGTTCACATATGTAGCAAGTGGATGTCATTATTATGTGAAATCTGCGAGTGTGAAATTGGGTAGGTAATTGTCAAAGAGGCGCTAGCATAGCTTTAAAGTTTAAAACTTTAATCAAAAAAAGGTAAAATTGTATGATGAGATACCAAAGATGTGTGAAGTGCCTTATTGCAAAGATATTGGTGCACACCAATTTCCTAAAAACGCATGAGAAAATGTGTCTTAAAGCAAAAAATTTTAGCCTGAAAATAAAATGGCTCCAGTCCCTGACCTACAGGAGTCTTTAATTTTCTTCTTTTCTTGGTAATGTGTAGACTTAATGCTTCTTAACTTCGCATATACCCACTTCTTTTGCGCCGAAACCGGCCATTCCCGTTGCTTGAGATATTTAGGGCATAGCAGCGTCTCGCATCATTTTATTTTTTTAATTCTGCGATTTAATATTGTATAAACATTCGTGTTTCAATAATTCCTTGACAAATTTAATGTTATTGCTATCTGACCACTTCGTAATAAAACAAAATTACTATAAATACGAGTATGTATACAATATATGTAACAAAAATATTTTATTAAATAACTATTATAACCAACACGTGTATGTTCTGACGTCACCGCTAGAACGGGGGCGGCAGTGGGTGACTGAGGGGAAAGGTTAGCGCGGGGCAGAGATACTAGTCAGACAATAGAGCAGGCCGCTATTCACTTGTTACTTTTCATTTCGCACTTATACTCACTCCACTTGTCACTGCCTGTTCACACGCACTAAGCACTTGTCATTTGTCACTTGTCATTGTCACTCGCACTTGTCACTTCTCAAAATGTACATTTTTCACTTCGCACTTGTCACTTGTCAAAATGTACATTTTAAAAAAAAAATGATGCGAGACGCTGCTATGCCCTCAATATCTCAGGCAATGGGAATGGCCGGTTTCGGCGCAAAAGAAGTGGGTATATGCGAAGTTAAGAAGCTTTAAGTCTACATATTACCAAGAAAAAAAGAAAATTAAAGACTCCTGTACATCAGGGGCTGGAGCCATATTATTTTCAAGTTTAAATTTTTTCCTTGTTATAACCTTATGACACATTTTTCTCACTTAAGCCTTTTTAGGAAATTGGTGTGCACCAATATCTTTGCAATAAGGCACTTCACAGATCTTTGGTATCTCATCATACAATTTTACCTTTTTTTTATTAAAGTTTTAAACTTTAAAGCTATGCTAGCGCCTCTTTGACAATTACCTACCCAATTTCACACTCGCAGATTTCACATAATAATGACATCCACTTGCCACATGTGTGAACACCAACTTGCTATTTGTCACTTGTCATTTGTCACTTGTCATTGCCGCTCGCACTTGTCACTTCTCTTGTATTTGTACGGTGTACGTGACGAAAGCCGGAGACAATTTTACTGATAACGAGGCTTTCTTTGTCCTCAGTAGTAACTGCATCTGTATACTGCATTATTATTAATAGCGGATAGTCCGATAGTTCGTCGAATATTTACAATAGATGTATATGTGCCAGCATCTGTACTTTGCATCAGGAGAACTGTGGGCTCGTTTACAAGTTACAAATAAAATATAATTATACTGAAATTCGATGATTTTCTAGAATACAATAGAATAGAATAGTATAGTTTTTTAGTCAATATTATATGTAGTATATATATATGGTAAAGGAGAGATCTTATATATTTCCTAGAAGTAAATATTCAATAAAATTGTACTTTTATAATGTAGTTTTAAATCTAAAAACATGTCTTACTCGTATTTCTAGATCTAAGATTCCTTTCTTCACATTTAAAGACATCTCTTCAAACATTGCTTAGTTTTATAAAGGGTTTTTCAATAGGCGCGGGTAGATTTTGGCGGCCCATGGCGGCTATTTTGTTTTGGTGTGATCTATACATTGAGCTATTACGTACTACGTACTAGAGGCGACACTGCATTCAGCTACTCTGTTCCACTCAACTGCGGTGCGAACACCGCACTTCAATCAGTCACTTGCTGGGCGCTTGTAGAGTTGTCACGTGTTGTGTTGATTTAAAAAAAATCTCTTGATAAAAACATGTCGTCGTGTGTACTTAGATATTACACAAATAATTCAAGAAATGTCAGTAAAAACCAAGGAATTACTTTTCATCAGTTAATAAGATACTTAATAAATAATAAAAGTATTATAGATTAATAATGAAACAAATTATTCCTAAGACGCCATCTCATGTCATGGAATATGAAATTAATTTGTAGATTATGAAATTAATATGTTCAGATGCGACATTTCTGTGGGTACCTAAGTATAGGACGAATATTATATTATTATACAATTTTTTTTTGTAAAAACATAAATAAGTTATTATAATTAGGATAAATTTTTCATGTTTAAATCTGCTTATTATTCTTTTATTTTATTTTTAGGTATACACATCAAAGTCAAAGTGATAAAAAAATTAAATTCGTCCATTTTTAACTTTCGCGTGCCCACCATTTATAAACGACTCTTATTCTAATTTAAAAAAATATATTTGTAATTTAAATGTTGTTAATAAGTTTTGTTAAACATACATTTAGTATGTTTTTTTATATTTGACATAGATACCTTTAAAAATTCTGATAAAAATATCATTAAAATGTAATTGTGATATAATATTATGTAATATTAAAATATACAAAATAAATACAAAATAAAGCAAATATAATATACAAAATACATCACAAAATTTAAATATTGTTCTCAATATAATTTACCTATTTAACAATATAATCTACTATTACCTACGGTACCGTTCTACCTACGTTTATTCTATGATAAAAAAACCAACCGCGCGAACACAGAGTAACGCACATTTTTTGTTTGAGATAGCTGTTATAGTACGTAAGAACATATTACTTCAATGGATCTATCAAATCTTTTGTTTATTATTCAGTTACTTATGGGAAATCACCATGGTAAGTTCATGATTGAACAGCGCGTTAAAACGATAAAACTTTATTATCAGAATGAGTGTTTGTGAGTGCAAACAATGCGCAAATTTTACGATAGACGTGGTGTTGTTTCACAGTCGACTCTTTAACGTTTAATGGTCAAATTTGAAGCTACAGGTTCGTTGAAAAATCAGACAACACGCGTACGTTCAAGGAACGCAAGATGGACCGAGAACATCATCGCGGTTTGTGAAAGTGTACAACAGAACCCTAGGCAGTAGATTCCTCGCCGTGCACAAGAATTCGGCCTTTCGCAGACTTAAACTTGGCGAATTTTGCGTTGGGGCTTAGGCCTACTCCCGTACAAGATCTCACTGACCAAGGAGCTCAAAGTTCATGACCATAGACAACGCCGTTTGTGCTTCGAATCGTTTGGAAGAGGACCCCAATTTTGGCTGAAAAATCATCTTTAGCGACGAGGTGCATTTTTGGATGAATGGCTGTGTTAACCGGTAATGGGAAGATATCAAGCCACGCAAAGTTCACCAGGTGATAAGCATCCTTAAAAAGTTACTACCGGTGTTGGTGTGGATTTTGGGCCGGCGGCGTCATTGGTACGTACTTTTTGAAAACGACGCTGGTGAGGCGATCACCGTCAACGGCGAGTGCTACAGAATCTCACTACCAAATTGTACCATATGGACCTCATAGGTCCGGCATGTGATTCCAGCAGGACAGCGCTACGTGCCACAAAGCAGCCGCCACGATTGACATTCTCCATGAGCGATTAGAGGGTAAGCTTATCCCTCGCAGGGGTGATGTGAATTGGCCACCAAGGTCATGCGATTTGACTCCGCTAGACTTTTCTTGTGGGGTTTCTTGAAGTCACAGGTCTATGCTAACAAACCACAATCAACCAATGCCCTTAAGGTGATCATAACATTGGCCTTAGCTCAAATTCAGCCGGATCTATGTAGAAGAGTCATTGAAAATTGGATCACTCAAATCCGTGCATTTGAATGATGTCATGTTCCACACTTAATGACACATGTGGGAATTTCAAATAAAAAAAGAATTTTGTTGATATCTTACACACAGTCTGTTTTATTTCATTTCAAAATTTACCCGCCCTTATTGAAACCCTTTATGAACAAGTATAGTGGCTCGAAGGACCAACGTTAAAACCATAATTATCATCTTGCCTGTAGCTCATATTTTTGTTACACAGCATGTAAAAGACTTTTTAAAATACTTTGTCATAAATAATTATTATTAATTTAATTAATAATAAATATACATTTACCACTTGATCTAAACATTTAAGTTAAAAATAGGATGATCTCTCTATAGGTGTCCGCGTATGGAACTATAACGCGAACATGGAGTTATCATACATCGGTGCCAAGCACGTTCGCTTATACTTGGATGGTAATCCTCTAAACTACCGACCTATCCTCCTGCGAAGAGCGCCCGGTGACACATGCTACGATTATGTGCAGCAACTTGAGCTTGCCACGATTGACGACAGGTTAGATTTCAATGTTTACCCTAAGAATGTATTGCGTTGGTTTTATTTGTAAATGGAAAGTATTACAATTTTATCATCAACTTAAAACAATGTAGCGTTGTTGTAACTGTTTGTATACTCAAAAACAATATGGGCTGGCCAAATAGGTCGAAGGACCAACAACGGTAGATGAGTAAGGTTCTCGAGTAGCAACCTCGTACCGATAAGTGAAGTGTAAAATGGGCAATCAGATAGAGTGATAGATTTGTAACAAGTCAAAGGATGCAGATGGATTAATGTAATGATGATGATGATGTATAGGAAGATGATTATTAGGCATAAGAAAGTTGGACAAAATTTAGTTTGATTTGGTACTGACTCGCAGTAAATTAATATGATACCAATTTAGGGAGATAAATTGTTTAAATAAATAAATAAATCCACAACACGGACAGTTATAATGTTTATTTTAGCACAAACAAGCGAAGATCCACAACCCAAGATAAAAGAGTTTTGTGATAAAATATAGTTACAATAGTAGGCGAAATAGAAATTAGAATACAGTCCAGAAAAGCGCAATTAATATCGTAATAATTAAAAGTCTAAGCGCGAGAACAAAGGATTAGCGATAGCGAGCAACGTGCGTTCCGCGTCGTATCGGTAGATCGACTGGTGTATAAAAAAGTACTCTGTGACTGGTGCAGACTGGTGAGCGCCATATTACTGCATTTAAACGTGAGCGCGGTGCGCGGAGCGCGGACGCAGGCAATCTGCTTGCCAGTACATTTTTTAACTAATTATAAAACTAATAGTAACAGAAACAATTAACAATACTAGGCACCCTGTAACATAAATATTTTATTCCATCCAATTTGATCTCAACTGCTGTGGGTTAAGAGAACGTTGATAACCGCTATAAGTAGCCACTTTTGGCGGTAATTAACGATTCTCTTAATTAATAAAATGCAAAATAGCGAAAAGTGATTACAATAATACTATAGGGATTTTACTAGTCAAGCTAATTTTAGATATTTTAAAAAGAAACAAAATGATGGGTGACACTATTTGTCTGCCCCTTAAGTACAACTAAGTATACTTTTTGCAATACAATATGTAAGGTAAGTGTTGAGCACTGTGTATAATTTAAAATCCAATTGTACATTCATTATGATTATTATTATTATTATTTATTGTTGTATGTACCTAGCGTTAAGTTAGCAAAGTTATGCCTTGTAAACAATCTGACATTCTAAACATAAACTTCCTGTGGTTTTCTTGCGTCATTTCTTTCCATAGAGATATGTTCCTTCCGAATCAGTGGTAGTTGTTCGATGTATATTAGGCCCGTTAAATAAAATATTTAAACTATAAATTAAAATAATTAAAAAGAGGGGGGGGGGGAGCGGCGAATTTCTGGGCGGCCCCGGGCGACGAAAACCCACGGTACGTCACTGCCAGTTCACATGGCGCGGCTCTCCAAGGCTACGGAGACTGCGGCCATCAAACAGCCCAGATCTAGCCCCTAGTGGCGAACTTAAAAAAAACCTCTGGGGAAATCGATTTGCTGACATAATGAGCTCAAGTACGCTGTAAATTAGTATTTTTCAGGCCAAGATGAAGAATATTTTTAAGGGAATGGTAAAGATTTGTTCACGAACACGTAAATGATCTCATGGGAGACTATACTGAAAAAGAAAAAATATTTCATAATTGTATCTTTTTTCTAAGATACCCATCCCGATAAAACATTGAACGCCTCTCGTAAGTACACTGTCACCAACTTTCAACACAAAGATGCGACTTGCATCAAAAAAATTAGTTCGGATCTGTGCAGCATGTATCCTAAATATTAATTCGAAATGCATTGAGAGCTACAGTGTTGATTCTCAAAACAGATTAGACGACGCCCGGGACTCCGACAGTTTTCGAATGGATTGCCTGATCTATGGAAATAATGTAGACTTGGGCGCCCCGACTGGCTTTATACTGCAGATCAGCATATTTTCTACATGGGGTGACCCGTACTACGTGGGGCTCACCGGAGTCGAACTATACGATCCACATGGGAATCTTATACCAGTTACTGAGACAAGTAAGTTTTTATATGATAAATTGGTTGTTTATCTAATGATATACCTACCACGTGCTTAGGTAAAGAAAACATCTCAAGACACATGTTTAAAAAACTATTTTGTACTTATGTTTTTTGTTTCGTTGTCCATTCATAATTCAGGGGAAGAGTACAAAAAATAGCTAATTTGAAGAAGGCTAAACAAACTGTAATCATCTTTGGTTTTGTAACCCCAGAGCTCAAAATACAGAAAAAACCTTTGATATATCTTTAGGGAATAAACCCAGAGAACGATATTATATCCTTCGATCCCAAATGTTGTGGCGTGCAGTAACAGCTTCTGAAAATCTGTTTGTGAGCTTATGATATTGCAATGGATTCAGACGTGTGCGCGCACCCAGCGAGCGTCAACGTACTGAACAGCCGAGAGCACGATGTCCGCACGCCGGCGCGCCTCGTGGACGGACACAACTCAAGCGCCGCTGACGCCGCGCACTCGTGGCTCGCGCCCGTACTGCCTCGCACTCTCAACAGGTGCGCACTTCCTACTGTTGCGCATTCGAAATAGCTACTGTTAATGTTACTCATTGCCTGCACTCCTTAACAGTACACATTAATCATTGCCGCGTACTCTCAACAGTACACACTACTTATAGCTGCGTCCTCGCAACAGTACACATTACTTATTGCCGTACACTTAACAATACACATTACTCATTGCCACGCACTCTCAACCGTACACACTACTCATTGTCGCGCACTCTCAACAGTACACACTACTCATTGCCGCGCACTTTCAACAATACTCACAACTCCTTGCCGCGTACTCTCAACAGTACACACTGCTTATTGCTAGAGATGGGCCGAATATTCGTTTCATATTCGGTACTCGGCAGCTTTACCCAATATTCGCATTCAGCCGAATATTCAACTACATATATCATTGAACATTCGTTAAGGTGGTACTCAAAGTCAACTTTATTGAAATGTACGAATTAATGCCATGTCTTTCATAATTTTACTGTTGAAAGTAAATTTTATATATGGGTTAAATCTACTTGTATAGTGTTGTGTTTTTGAGGCACTGTAGATTTATTTCCAATTACACTGCATTTTTTTTTAAATCAAACAAAGAAACATTACATTACCTTAGTACATTTCACTTTACTTTTGCCGTTAGTTTATCTAAAATAAGTCCAAATAGTAGATCTCCTGCCACTCATTTTTATCATATAATTATTAATTTTCACAAAGAATAACACAACGAAATACTTTTTTCTTACTTAAATAGTCAAAACATAGGAACGTGCCGGCAATTCGCTCAGTGATAGATGATGCAATAACATGGCAGGTGTAGCGAGGGAATGAGAAGCAGGGTTCGGCGCTAATCCCACGCGCTTTATGGTAACAAGTTTTAACATAAATTGGTTTGGTATCCTGGTGATCCTGCCAAATAATATTCGGCCGAATATTCAGTTTGGTAAAAGTTTTACCGAACTTTCGGCCGAATATTCGTATTCGGTTAAATCCATGTTCGGTCCGACTCTACTAATTACCGCACACTCTCAACAGTACACACTACTCATTGCCGCACACTAAATAGTACGCACATTTCATTGCCGCGTACTCCACAGAACACACTACTCATTGCCGCGCACTCTCAACA
This sequence comes from Parnassius apollo, assembly GCA_907164705.1. Lineage (NCBI taxonomy): Eukaryota > Metazoa > Arthropoda > Insecta > Lepidoptera > Papilionidae > Parnassius > Parnassius apollo. Next base: position 3,037,889 of record CAJQZP010000410.1, read on the forward strand.
TTACACACTACTCATTGCCCTGCACTCAACAGTACACACTACTCATTGCCGCACACTTCACAGAACACACTAGATACTCATTGCCACACACTCAACAATATACAATACTTATTGTTGCACTCTCAACACTACACACAACTTATTGCCGCGCACTCTCAACAGTACACATTGCTCATTGCCGCAAACTCAACAGTACACACTACTCATTGCCGCACACTCAACAGTACACAATACTCATTGCCGCACACACACACAATACTCATTGCCGCACACTAACTAAACTACACATTGCCGCACACTTCCCACCACACCAACTACCTTCGCACACCCCACTAAAACATTGGACACTCAAACACACCCAAAAAAACCTACACATGCCGCACAGTAATCTGTACGACTACTCATTGCCGCACACTCAACAGTACACACTACTCATTAACGCACACCTGACTAATGCCGCGCACTCTTAACAGCACAATTTGAATAGAAGTGCCAAATAAAAACTCTCGTGTTTAAAAATAAACGCCCATAAATTTTGTTTTGTTATATGAATAGTGTTCGTTTTTAAAATAACGAAGTTTTCAAATAAAAGTAAGTCTAACAAACGAGTCCATCTGATGGTTAGTAGATGATCTTTATATATCTACATCTATCTCCGATTATGAATAAAAATGCAGTTGTTAGTTGCTACCCCTGAGGACTAAGATGGAATTTCCGGTCACCAGTAAAATGTATCGCCGGCTCCCTCCACTCAAGCTGGTATTCTGTGAGAGCGTGGTTCTTCCTTGATCGAGTTGACCCATTCGGTATTTAAGCCATAATGTACTGCATCATAGCTCTACCATGTAAAGACAGTGGCATATTATATTTTAGTGGCATAAATTATCTGTAGTAATGTAAACTTACAGGGTATTTTTCGTATTCGACCTCCCAGTGTCTGTTTATGGAATGAAGATATGGAATTATGGGAAAACCCCAACGCGTGGTGTTAAGGAGTTTGGAGTAAGTTTTTATTTTTATTTTGGAAAGAGAACCCACATAATGACAAACAAAGATTTGCGGTTACCGTGATTCATAAATTTAATTCCACCTTGATAAAGACCTCAGGGTTGTGAAACAGCCTTTATTTTACCATTTAAAAAAATTAAAAAATAAATTGTACTTTATTCGACTTTTATTAGCCGGCTGTATACTTATGTTTTTAAGAGCTTAAAACTCTGACTTGATGTAAAACTTTGAATTTTACGTGCTAACCAGATCAAGAAAACTACAACTAAGGTAAATATGACAACACGGCTTTTCAGATTGAAATTTATTTTTAAACAAACTTCTGCCCACCGCTTCGCCCGTGTGAATATAAAATTGCCTTTAGTCTTTTCTGGCGGTAACTTTCCACGACCTATCTCTGTGGGTGTGGTGAAAATTTCCAAAAATCCCAATTTTCAAATATCCATCCAAATATCTTCACAAATCACAGGAATATTATTAAAATGGATTCATTTAATTAAAAATCATTTACGTTTGTGTATGGTAAGGAACCCATTTTCAGTAGTATAAACTGTTTTAGGTTTGATGAAAATAGAAGTTTGTAATTGAAGACTATTCACCAGTTCGACTGCAGAGGCCGCCTTTGTATAAGGGTAGTTCAAATTGTAGCTGAAGCTTGTTTTCGTGCTCAAACATAAATTATTAGTTTTCAAGTTTTACTAGAGGTCAAGGCCGGCCGATAGAATAATAAACCGTTATGACAAATAGTCCACACTTACTTGCTTTTTAGCCTTTACTTGCTGCCGGGGGTTTGATTTATAGCCGGCGTTAGACAAAAGAAACCTTGCGACTGTTTATTATGCAAAAAAATTGACTGCTTCAGCTACTAAGGTAACCTACCGTGTTAAGTATTTGTTGTGACCCACAAATAGTTGTTTCAGTTATGTATGTTATTTTTTCTAATCGTGAAATGTAAAATATTTGTTTGTTATATTTTTTAGATTTTAATGGACGACCTCCTGATATACAACGGAACACTAAACTGCGTGAGTGGCGCAGAGATAACGCCGCAGTGGATATGTTTACGAGACGTAGATGTCGATACAATGACGCCGAGGTATGATGATTATTAATTATTATAGTAGCATTAATCAAGACAAACCGTAATTTACTCTAAGGATTGCTAGAAAAAATTAAAATTCAGTCTGCCTGTGACTTTATTCAAATCATTGTTCATTTACTACTCTGTTTACATAATAAATAATTTAATTAATGATTTTGAGAACGACAATAACTGTAGATTTGACCTGAAAGGTGTCAAACGAGCACACAATCCACCTGACGGTAAGTGGATGCTGTGGCCCATAGAGTTCTAAATCTATCCTCAATTAGGAATCAAAACGTTGTCACCCCTGAGGACTAAGATGGAATGCCTCCAGTGAAAAGGGTCTCCGGTTCTCTACACTCACCATACAAAACACAGCAGCATTGAGCGGCTACTTATCGCTGGTATTCTGTGAGAGCGTAGTCCTGCCCCGGTCGAGCCAACCCATTCGTGCTACAACTATAATATAGCTGCAGCATGGCTTTACGACGTTATTAAACAATGGAATGTTGCTGTTATTTTTAGGTGATTGGTTTTTATTTTGCAAATCGCTACGAGAATTGTATTTGCTTTCTTCAGTAACCTTGTATTTTAGTAACAAAATTACAAAAATTAAAATACGACAGATACAATTTTTATGGAGAAATCGGGAATTTTCAACTATCTATGCTTACCCAACTCTCCACTCCACTGCTGACTTAGGCCTTTCACAAATAATATATCTATATTGTCGTCAGGCTGTCAGTATCAAAAATGTATGAAATAAATATTCAGTTGCGCTGTTCAAGAAATATAGCTCTTTTGTTGTCTGTAACAAAGTCAAAAATACCGCGCGACCGGAATCTGACCGCATGCCATACACGCAGTTTTGACACATGCCAGAATTTGGTACCTTGCCAAGCTCATGTGGTTTGCCTGCGGAAAGGAAATTAAATATGTATATTTGTTTAGTCCGTCGGACGCCAGTCACCGCTCGACGACAAGCGGTTCTCAGCAGAGCGCGGATCCTCGAGGTCGTCCATACACCAGCGTCTCACATAACTCACAAAAGCGCGTGCGTTGATACTGGAAACCGGCTGCTGAAGAAAATTTTTAACGATCGAAATTTTAAATAAAAAATAGTTTATCTATAAGATCGAATCGTAACTTATTTTAATTTATATATTACTATTGATTCTACGAAACCAACGTTTATTACTCGTACATCCTGGAAAACGATTTTTGATTATTATCTGATATTTTTTTAAATACTATTGTACCTATTTGTAAAACCAACGTTTACCGACAATGGGCACTTACACATTGGTCGATAACAACACCAACCCGATTTCAAAATTATAGGCTGCTTCGGGCCGATGGCAGACTACACAGGGTCAATTCACCTAAAGTCTGTTCGGTGAAAGATGATAAATATTATGAAAACGTCTGGCAATAGTAGTCGCTTGAGCATAGCAATCTGTTTAACAGCCGTCGCTTATCGCTGCAAGCACCGAGCTTGGCGCTACGCACAGAGTATATACCTGAAAGCGCTACGATGGCGAGCCGATGCGGTTTTTATAATCCATCAGCAAAAATAATTAGCGGGCCGCAATTGTAACGAGTTAAGGAACCCTGCTTATATAACATGTAACAAAAAGCCTGTGGTTCCCGTTAAATGCGTTATAAGAATCAGTATCCGAGCATAAAGAAAAATTTTTTTTTTCAAAAAAAAAAAAAACATTTAAAAAAATTAATTTTAATGAAAAAAAAATTTATTTGCAAATTGTATGTAGTTTTATCCCCGAATTACTGATACTCGTGTGAGTTAGAGGAAATAAAAACACATACAATTTGCAAATTAATTTTCATTAAAATTAATTTTTTAAGTGTTTTTTTGAAAAAAAAAATTCTATACGCTTGGATACTGATTCTGATAAAACACTTAAAGGGAACCACGGGGTTTTTGTTACATGTTGTATATCAGCGCCGAACAGATTTTAAACATATCATTGTAGATGTAGTAAGTTGTCTTGTTTTACGGTATATTCACTATACAAGTACAAAATATGTTAAGTGGAAAATGCAGTACCTACTTTAACAAATTATATTATTTTTATATTTAAGGTGTAAACAGTAATTGCCATTACTGTGCCATTACACATAATAGTGTAAAAGCGTTGTTTAATAGTAAATCAACGGTTTCACTGTCCCGCGTATATAGGTTATTGCTATTTTCTTACTATTGTGTCTAAAAACTAGAGATGGGCCGAACATTCGTTTTGTGTTCGATATTCGGCAGCTTTACCGAATATTCGGCTAAATCACCGAACATTCGTTTTCATAGTGTACAATATATTGCAATGTGCGAATTGAGTAATACGATGTCTTTTACTGTTGAAAGTATATTTTATTTATGGGTTAAATCTACTTACTCTAGAGTGCCTCAAATGCATAAATCTATACATTTATGTTTTTGAGGAACTGTAGATTTATTTCCGATTATGGCAAATAGAAACTTGATAAAATGTTTTTGGAATCAAAAAAAGAAACATTACATTACATTAGTACATTACACTTTGCTTTGGTCGTCAGTTTCTCTAAAATAAGTCCAAATAGTAAATCTCCTGCCGCTCATTTTTATTCATATAATTATCAATTTTCACTAAAAATGAAATAACGAAATACTTTTTTTATCACAAGAATAGTCAAAACATAAGCATGTGCCGGCAATTTGCTCAGTACTAGATGAAGCAACAACATGTCAGGTGTGGCGGGGGAGCGAAGGGCAGGGTCAGACGCTAATCCCGCGCTCTTTTCGGTAACAAGTTTCGACATAAATTGGTTGGGTACCGAGGTGACCCTGCCGAATAATATTCGACCGAATATTCGGTTCGGTAAAAATTTTACCGAACATTCGGCCGAATATTCGTATTCGGTGAAATCCATATTCGGCCCATCCCTACTAAAAACCGGATAGTGAAAGTGTTAAATTACCTGTCCGCCGATATGGTGTGGGTGTCGTTATCAGTCAATGTGAATATGACATGCGAGTGCGACCAACTAGTGGATGTCTACTTGCCAGAGGACAACTTTACATCCCCCCCCCCATTTTCGCAAGCATCTTAGTAATATAGAATCGGTCTCTTTGTTTATAATTTGAAAATTAATTAAGCAATTTATTATAAGTTTTCTTTTAACTTATTACTATAATACTTTTATCGGTATTTTATAGAAATTTCTAAAATTAAAAGTTAAGGCTGACATTTCAAAATCCTAATTCCCAAAGAGTGAAATCTGCCCCGGAACCTATAGCCGCCTGGCCCCCTTGCCACTGCAAGCTTAGAATAAAACCTTAAAAAGGAATGGTGCGGAGAATTGCTTTTATACCAAAAACGGACGTAGTTAACTGGAATGAGTTCCGGTCAAGTTTTTATTTAAATAAATATAAATCTCCGCTTTTCTTATATTCGTATAAGTGAATATCCATTAATTATCCACACACGGGAAACTTGTATCTAACTTTAATTTCAGGAAAAAGTAAACCCACCTATATCGATTTTAACGTTATGTATTATCGTAATTCGTTTTATTTTTCGTCTCAGACGCTATATTACGTAAGTATGTTCTAACAGTTTTGATTTTTTTTTCGACTAAAACCACATTTGGTAGTGTTTTATTAATTTATATCGTAAGGAAATAAGATCATAGTTTAAACGTGGTTTGTCCCAAATTGCAACAAACTGTGATGAAAACGTTTGAGGATCTTGTGTTTGTTTATATAGCGTATTAATGATTGCCCCGTTCTATTTTTAAACAAAAAGAAAACACATTGTACGTACTTAAATTTAGCTAATGTTCATATTATAATTAAAAATGAATAATGGATAAAGTAGAAATAAACCATATATTTATTCTTGTTAATATATCTACTATTATCTACCTGCTAAAATATTTGATAGTAAAGATACTTAGAACAACATTATTTTATGTAATCTGATGTATCAGTTAGAGTTACAGAAATCATGATTTAAGAATGCTACCTTAAATTTTCTTTTAATAACATATTGTATCATATTATTGTAACAACATTTTTCGGTAGGTACCTGAATGTAAAAATACGGTCGAACGACGATTCCATTTAATAAACGCCGAAATTTTGGTAAATGCCCAAGTAATCATGTGATTAAACTTTAGCCAGCATTTTTTTAAAGTTAGGTATTAAAATTTTAGCTTAATATTACTTTGGGCATTCAACTGAATTACCGTCTGATGAAACTCTTCGACTACTATAGATACATATTTGATAGCCATGATTCAAGGCAGTAACGCAAAACAGTGTAATAACCGATAATAAAGTATTTTTTCTAAGAAAATTATGCCTAAAATTAATGTAAGTCACACTGCAAACAAGTAGTTAATAGAACAATGTAGACTGCACCAACGCCAAATATTTGATCATAATTTATATTCATTTACTTATTTATTATACATTAAAGTAGCGTAGAAATGAATAAAAGCTTCGTTGAATGTTAATATTATATAGGTTGTCGTTGTTTAGTCCCTACAAACGCAAATATTCTGTTTTGTGATGTTACATATCTACTAGAGTAAATATTTTTACAATAAGACCAATTTACCACCACTGCCATAATACTATGTTTTTTTTCGTAATTTATTTATTTTCGAACCTTGTAAAATTACTAAAATTGCCGCTACACCTTCATAGTAAACATCCAGCAAACAAGTTTAACGAATATAAAATGTGGGAAAAAATTTATCCGTTCTTGTAGCTAAATTACTAACTCTTTGTATTGATTTTTGTTTACGATAGGAAAACGCCGTTGAGTTAGTGATATCATTATTTGAGAGTATACCTTATAAGTTCTGTGGCTGTACCATTTATTGTATTTAACCTGTCACCACCTGTATAATGTACAAAATGTTTAATTGGTTTGTATGTATTTAAACTTTTGTATGAACATTAAAGATTAAATTTATAAAAAGTATTTTTATTTCATTAAAATAGATCAATCGTAACTGTTTATAGAATGGTATCACGTATCACGCGGCTGAGTGCTGGCAGCGCAAGAGAATCCATCCCTCAATTTCGTCCAATGGGTGTTATAAGAGACCAGGTTAATCTTATGGCTTCCGATACAGGGTAGTATTACCATTTAGTTAACGTCTTGACACCAGATGAACGACGTAAAATAACCGAATCAGCAACGGGAGACTAAAATACCCAGGACGATCGTCAATGCGCCTGCCTAGCTTGACGATTCAGACAAAACTTCTCTACAACGCGAGGAGCAATTGCTTACCAGAAACGCACTAAATATTATAATAAAGCCGATAACATTACTAAGTATACTACCTATGATATGTATTCCTAAAAGTTTTGTCTATCCGATTGTAATGCTAGCAGTTCTGGAAAAAACTTTTTCGTCGTCACATGTGAAGATTTGAACTGACAAACAAATTATCTAATGAATTTATTAGCATTAGTTATTGGGATGGCCGATTCATTCGCCTTCGAACAGACTTCTACACTTTTGGCTACGATTATCTCAGCATGATTTCAAAGATTAGTACGAAACGGACAAAATAAATATCCCCCAAAAATTTCTAACTCGATCCTACGCTAATAATCTCATTATAAATATGATTGCCGTGTAGTGACGACGTAAGAATATCCACTATCTTCCCGCGTGGGTATCGTAAGAGCCGGCAGAAGGGCGGAGAGCAATAAAAATAACAGCGGTTACCAACCCTAGAGGGTTTAAAATATATTGCTAGATCGAGACGTGGCAACAATGGCAATTTAATATCCAAGAGCAACGACATAAAGAAACGGCCCCCTGTTCCCGGCTGCCACACTATTCCTTGCTACGGTGACGACTATTTTAACGGCGGGCCATGGGGTGCTAAGAATCCTCCGGTGGAGAGTACTGACTGTGCCATCTAAGACGACTCCACCTGGCAACAAGCAACGTACGCGCCCTGAGCACTGACGAGAAGATCCTGGAGCTGGAAGAAGATATAGACAAGTTGCGCCGGGATGTTATAGAACATGGTAGTTCGTACTTTGTTCACAATTTTTTCTATCACCGGTAAGGTGACCATCTGTCCCAATAAGATGTCCACAAGTTTGATAAGTAAACTGAAGTGAATGATAGTAAATAAAGATAAAACCGTAAGACAGAGAAACCTATAGACTAATGATTAGCGTGGCCTCGAGTGAGAAAGGACGACAACGTAGTTTTAGGTTACACAATATTCTTTATGACTTTTAAACATATTTAGATAAAAACTTTAATTGTTCTAAGAACTGAACTAAACAAGATTCGCCAATCTTAAGCTCACACAACACTTTTTTCTCACTTAAACCGACTTGTAAACTCCTTAGGTCGCTACGAACTGTCAAAGTTGTTTAGCAAAGTGTAGTTCGCTAAACAGAAAAACCGGCACGGAGAAAGGGACAAACAATCACACCGCTCTGTCTCATTTATATGCAAGACGTATGCATAAATCTATCTTTCTCGTGTGCGAATGCGAAAGAAGGCGTCAATTGCGTGAAGCGACAGTAGCCTAATGGCAGTCCGCGGATCGCAAACTCTAAAGGTCATGGGTTCGAATCCGCCATTTGACTACCGTCGTCAACCATTCCTAACACAAGCATTTCAAGCTTACCAGGAGTGGTTAAAAGGAATATTAGTAATGTTATTTAATAAGATTACGTAAATTTTTATTAAAAAAAATTGTCTATAGGTTTCTCTGTCTACGGATAAAACAATTGTATTAGAAGGAGAACGAGTTATTGCTTGGTTCAAATGCTGAACAAAAGATGCTCGTTCAACTTATTTATCAGAGTATAATAAAACAGCAATAAACAAATAAAAACTAGTTTATGTAAATTGTAGCAGGTCTCTGTCACTCTTGCTAGCTGCGTGAAATTACTTGCAATCGGTTTTTTTTGCGCCCGAAGCAAATATGGGCAACCCTCCGGAAAGCAGGGTAGGGAGGCGGTGAATGCTCATAGCACACCACGCAGCCGGCTGCGTGGTTATGTGGAGAATTTTACCCACTAAACACCGCCTTTATGGATTGGCTTGCCGATCTGACGAGAGATCTCTAAGCCGTATACGGACGCGACCCTCCTTGGCAGAAAGGAGGGCGCAATCTGCAATCGGGGAGCGTCCCGGGCTATATACGCATTACGCAGTCGGGGCTAGCGCGTTGTAGGCTAGTACTGTAGATTGAACTTGAACGTTAAAGTTTTTTAACGCTGTTTAGGTAAATAGTTTTTTTGTAAGTACCTGTTGAAATAGTTTTTGTTAAGAGTTTAGTTTATTTAATTGTAGGATAAAATAGTTGAAAAAGTTTTAATGTAATTTAAAAATTATATATTTATTATGTATCCTATTTGATAAGTTATAATGGCAAAGATCGTTCCTACTATAGTCGTTGTGCGGATGGATGCTAAATGACAACAAACAAAGGTTTCAGATATATCAGTCTTTAAGTTACCGAAGGATTTTAGTACGAAGTTATGAAAGGTGAATTACTTTTTGTTAAGTACCTATACTTTTAGCAAAAAAGAATTAAGTAATAAATTAAGTAAATAAAGTAAATATTTATCTACAGAAGTAATACCCATAAGTTCATTATTACTGTTTCGCGCCACAGTTGATGTCTGGTACATACCACTAGCGCCATCTAGTATCGAATAGAAGACCTAAACTTTCTAGAAAACTCCACACTCGAATTTTCTACATTATTTAGTCGGTCGGGACCGGTATTAGCCGGAACATTCTAGATGTTTCGGCGGGAAAGGCCTATATAAAGCTGTTAAGGGCCGCAACCGGGGCAGTATTGAATTGGCGATACGAGCGGAGCTGTCGGAGCGAAAGCAAGTGAACTAAAATGTTAAATGTGGTTAATTATCAGTGTGATTTAAGTTTTAATTGGTGTTCGGTAATTAGTGTCAATTTTGGTAATTCAATTGACAGTTTTTACTGTCACGAACCCTAAGCTCGTAACATTACAAAACTACATTTTATTTATAAAAAAAAATACTTTCGTGCTCCTCACTCGGCAGACTTTAGAGTATTACCATATTGGGTTTAATACATTTTCAAGAACAAATTCAAAAACAATAAGACTACATATATTACTGCTTGACTTACTTTATTGTTTGATAACTAACAAATCACAGATTGTTTTGCAGTCCATACACTACTAGATTCTACTGCATCGTTTAGGTTTAGGATATTGTACAACAATAAACATAGCAACTTCGAAAACAAAATATTCGGAAGATAACTAACTGTCTGGAAAAATTGGGTTACATATTATTTATATTTTTTAAACGAAACAATGTCAAATTCTGGCTCCATATTATCTACAAATTCTAAGAGGGTATCAAATCATAATCTTAGCCAATACAACTGCTACCGTCTACCTTTCAGTCTATCAGAGAGAAGAATAAAATAAACACAGTAAACTAGCATTACAACACTGCAAAGTATCGAATTAATCTTCTAATCAAGCTAAGCAGTAGCATACACCATCATTACCAAAGACCTTTTTAAGTATAAAAAAACCCCCTCATTCTAAACAGGGTTATTTTTCAAAGAGTAGCCAAATTTTAAACTTAAGTTCAAATATATAAAGATATTAGAGATATACCGTTATTGCAGTTTTTGAAAATATGAGTAAATAAGGCTTCTACTTTTCTTTGAAATTATCCCAAATTGAATGTGATTTATGGGCAACATCTTTTTGCCTACCGATCGACGTTTCGAATGAAAAATTTAAATTATTTTTTCCTAACCACCTATATTACTTATTTTGAACCTTCTCTGCAAATTTGGCCGGTTAATGCAAAATAACCCTGTATAGTAACTAACTCAGGACATAGTAATGATAAAATCTCCATGGAAAAAAAATAGTTTGTAGACGGAATTTCTTCACACTGTCGACAGATTATAAATTTGTCAAAAGTATATAGTGAAATAAGTACCAAAGTACAAGTAATCTCCAATTCTGACATAAGTCACGCTGGATCAGTCGGGATGAGATCTTCGTGGTTTTCCGCTTAGATAAGTGGATTACGGAGACTGCTCCAGTAATATTAGTCAACTGATTGGTTGACCTTGATTTCAGTATATCCGTTATTTTGTACACTCCGCATGTTCTCGTAAATACTGATATCCTAATTCGGAGAATGAAGGGCTTCCGTCACCATTTCCATGTCGAAGTTCTTATTCATTATGTTTTTATTAATTTTTATTAAATATATCGCTATGGGCATTGAACATAACCTGGGTTGAAATAATTTCTGTTGTGGAGTCACCAGGTTTTGGTTTAGGGACAATAAATCTTCTAATCCAATGAGAAGTCACTTCAAGCTGTCGAATGTTTTTCTCTACAACAGACTAGCTGAAGAAGTAGATGGAATCCAAAACACTATTTATGTCGAAATCCCCTTTCCCAGGTACTTTCTCCAATAAACTGTTAACGCGTTTCTTGTTCACCGAACCGACGCTGCCTTCTTCAATTTCACTGAAATAAGACGATTAGTTTAGATATCTTGAATCGTTTTGTGGGATCACATGGTGGAAAACGTTTACTTAATGGTTTATAACATTGAGAAGACAGTTCCATATGTTTATTTTCGTATTATATTTAAATAATAATTATTAATAAAGACGGCCTGATGACATAATTAACCAAGGCTACCCTCAACTTTTAATTATACAAGTGGTAAAATTAAAAATTGTGTATAAATGACTTCAATATTAAATAAAATGAGGACATCATCAATGTAGTCGAAATCAATTAAATACGAAATAGTAAAGATAACTCAAAAACTACTGGTCAGATCTTGATAAAATTTATATGAGACCATATCAGAAGCACCAGCTTTAAAATAAAATAAGAATCATCGAAATCGATTCACCTAGAAAAAAGTTTTGAGGTAACACAAAAAAAAATACATTCAAATTGAGAATTTCCTCCTTTTTTGAAGTCGGTTGAAACCCGACCACAAAATTAAACGGATCGTCGGGAAGTCCCATTCAAATGTATGCTTCTTAGGGGATCAAAAGCGCGTTCCACGCCATATAAAGCAAAACTATTTGATTTTTCTTACCTTTCAGGGTAACTGTATCTCTTCACGAGAAATTTCGACAAGTCCTCTAGAATCGGTTGCGAGTGTAGAGCGACAAATTGCTCGCGGCATATCTAAAACAAAATTTCTTCGGTCAAGTCATGACACACATGAACGTACTACTAACTAGGAACTATCAATAAATATCACTAATTTGAAATAAACTTTCGGTAATAAAAAAAATTAAAACAAAAAATTTAAACTAAATAAATAAATCAATTAAAAACTATCGAAATTAAAATAATATGCACCAAAAGCAAAAAAATTGTAAAATATCAGTGTTTCTATTCCGTTCACCTGTTACTCCCTATTTTTTCCAGACGGTGAAAAAATCAATGAGTATAGTCTATTGTACACGCACGACCAACTAACACCTCTAACTAGGTGCAAAGCTTCAAAGGTGCAGCGTCCCCGGCGTGTCAGGGTTGTGCGTGTATTAACTGCATCTGCTGTCACTTCACTAATTTAAAACTTGTTGCTCTTTGTGACTGCATATTTTTAAATGAAAAACCTTGTTTTCGTCTTAAGTTTTTTTAGGGTTGACCATGGTCTAGGGAAATTAATAGGAGTATGTGAATACTATAGTTTGAGAAAGCTAATTTAGAAGAAAAAATGTGATCAGGGATAGGATCCGCTGCGTAAAAAATAGGTATTTTAGCGCTATATCATGCAGTAAACGCAATCAATAAAGACCATGTAATTTTACTTTAAGAGGGCTTATACAAAAAATGTGAAAATGTTCGTTGCTTGAAATAACAATTACTTGTTACAAAAAATTTCGTTTTCTCTACTACAATAATAATAAAGTGAATTTAGAAAATTTATTAATGTAGTAATAAATCATTCTCCCGATGCATGTTTATGTAAAACTCACGGATACCTGATTTGGAAACTCTAATTTGTAGATTCTATTGAAGAAAGGCCATCAAAATTATTTTTCATCTCGTAAATATCTTATACTTTTATAATAATAGAATACAATTTCGTTACATGCCTTTTATGTAAAGCAAAAAAAAAAACTGGACGTAATTCAGTTATCGACCGAAAAAGCTTCAAAACAAGCCCCAATATCTCCTAAGTTCTACATCACTTTGACGTCCTATTGACTCGAATTAAAAGCTCGATCGATGCGTCGTTGCGGGACATATTTTTTAATTGAAAATTATTGTAATTGACTGTATTTATTAAAATAATGATTAGTTACAATTGTATGTTTTACTCATTTAACCCTTAGTCACTACTTAAAATGTATTTTACACTGTCACTACTCAAGGGTCAGTTTGACCCTGTTATAAAACTAAATATATTTTTGAACCATTACGAATTATGAAACAAAACACACTATTTAAGAAAAAGGGTATATAATGTAATAAAATGACATAACTTTAATTCTTTTCTGAACAGTTTGGTTTCTGAACATACAATAATTGAGCAAGTGCTGCAAATTGGTATTTTACATGAAAAACAAACCCTGTTTGTTTTGCGATCTCTTTTATAAGGACAAAGGACGCAACGATAAACAAAAGAGGAAGCTCTTAGGTGCAATGTTAGAGACAACTGGAACAGATCTTTCAGACTTGGGCAGTTTGAATATCCTTGAAGTTATCATACGCAATTGTCGGGGAATCTTTTTGTTGCATATTTTTCTATCGAGCGTAAGGTAAGCATAACTCCATATCAAGCCCGCGTAGGATGTTTGGCCGATTTACTGATTGCATCGTATACGTATTTACTATTAACGCCTGTTATATTGAGCATTGCGTAAAAAATCACCATTGGCCAACGTTGAGAAGCTCTAGCAGCTGAGAAGTTGGCACACTTTTGGTCTAAAGCGTCAACCCCAACTTTTGTTTGATTGTAAAATGTGATCATTGCAGGTTCATTACGTTGATCAGCATCTATCTCGCCGTCACGACGCGCGCCCGAAATAAGAACCACAGTCCTATACTTTTTTGGAACATATGACGCCATTGTTATTGATATTTTAGCTGGAAAACCAAACAACAACGATTCAACTTCTCTTGTTTTATGTGGTAAAAACTCTCTTGGCATCTCTCTCGTTTGCTTTTACAGTCCCCACATATGTTACTTTAAGAGATTAGTTCATCGACTGCAGTAAGTTTCTCCAAATAGTGTCTGTTTTTTTTTTTGATCGGAAGTTAAGATAAACATGTTAAGGATATCCTCGTTAGAAGATTTTCTACTATTTTTCTGGGAACGATATTAATGAAACCTCCTAAAATCTTTGTTTCGAGCTTCTGAAGATTCTTCTAATAGGCTCCTAATTGCCACAATTGCATTGCGTTCGATGATAACTGCTCAATGAATCAACAACTTATGAACGGTTGTTGACACGTAGTACCAACCATATAATTCCACGTAACTTTGGGCTGACTTATGTGTAAAATCTTTGAATTTGGTGAAATCGATTACCTCTCCCGATGTGACTTGGAAAATCACAGCAAATCTACTGACAAGCTCTTTGTCCAAACCATTGATAGCCGCAGTTTTATGGTGAAACTCAAAAAATCTTTTTGCCATGTTCCCATCGCTTGTGGTTCCCGATCGTTGTTTGACAATGTCAACAAATAGATTAAGATCAGCTTTAAATCTGTCCTGAACATATTTTTTTCTCAACTCTAATATTTCTTTGTGCTCATCTCTTCTTACAGCCCACTTTTTAAAATCGAGTCTATATGAAATGTGTAGTAGGCACTCCATGGAATTAATACGGACATGTAATGATGACAATCGGAATTCATATACATCTGTAGATGTTCTCTTGGATGATGATACCAAATCTAAATTGTTCATTTCTGTTTGTTTGGGTAAGCAGATGTAGCACGTTGCACTTGATTTTGCTTCTGAGAGATAAGTACAAATCTTAACATCAGTCATCGTCAACATGAGCTTATGATCAACTTTGTAACACACTTAGTGGGGGTAAGAGCTGCAATTTCTTTATCTATTATTTTTAATAGATCACCAATGCTTCGCTTTCCTTCACAAAACTCAACTGCACCGGACAATATGAAGTTGAATTGGGTTTCGGATTCGTCCATAGAGTAATATCTCCGTCCGCGTCATTAACAGTCAGTTTAAGAGGCACCACGGAGGTCGTAAAGATACTCAAATCATCTCCGTCGTTATTCTGCTTATATCGGCTCTGACTGGAAGCACCATAAAATCCCCATTTCGACAGAAGAGTCAACTGCTTGGCTATAACATTTTTGGACAAACTGTCATGGATCCTGTTCACCACAACATCAAGCAATGCTTGAGGCGTTATCTTTGCTGACGAATCTGTTACGGTTACTGATTGGCAGATAACACTGCAATCTTGCCTGTTGGTTCTTGTAGTAAGACGGATAATGTCTTCAGATCCTTCTCGAATTGTAGTTTCCCGCAAAGTGATGTATCACCACTTACTTAATTTTAAAGAAAGAATCAAGCCCAGTGCTTTTTCTGGCGTAAAAGCTGTCGATACTGATTTTTATTAATCATTTTGTTAAATTTTGCAGCTGCTTCGGGATTTTTGAGCATGTGATCAATAGCGGAAGCGATATCGTCACGATCATCTTCGTAAGCTTTGCAGCTGAGGGTAGTAATTCGATTAGATCTTCGCCTGTAAGTTCGCTAGACCTTCTCTTTTTCTGCTTTGTTCCTAGATGTTTGAAGGTATTTCGAGATATTTTTGTCACCGTTGCAACTGAGGATGTAGCTGAAGGATTTACAGTTGGAAAATCTTTACTAGATGACTCTTCTTGGCGTTGTTGAAGGATAGTATGCACGCTACTTAGCTAATCTACATTAACCTCTAGCCAATGTTCGTATTCTTTCCGAAATCTATCACTATTCAGACTTCGGTTGTCTTCCACCTCCGTTCAGCAGTAAGTGTGAATCTCCGACAAAATTCTCTGAGAGTAACAATGTCTTCTTCAGAAAGCCTGAAAGCTAGTGGAGTTAGCACTTCACTAAGGAATACTTTATGATTAAATTAAGTATTCTTACTTTTTAGAATTGTAACTAAATCCAGATTAGTAATTAAACTCTCCATATCGTCAATCACTGATGTTCGTGATTGTGAAGTTCAGAAAAAAAAACTGTTCAGATAAAACGTCTGATAAAGTCTACGCTCCGACTAAATGTCTTTCAAACCGTAGCGGGATCCCAACGTTTCCAGTTGGAACTCCGGAATCGATTCGATGCCCTAAAACCCACATTGGACATTGACGAGGACCTCACTAGTGTGGTTAAAACTTTAAGGGATGAGGAGAATTGGTTGTGCGGTAGGCAACATATAGGCCGGAAGTCTAAGCTTTCAGACGAGACACTTCAACTTATCCAAAAGCGACGTGAGGCAACAACAGCCGCGCCATCAGAACAGTTGGCACTCACCAGACTCTTAAGGAAAGCTGTGCGGCGGGACCTGCGGCGCTCTAATGCAACCATTATTCAAGAGGCAATAGAACGAAACAAGGGTCCTAAAGTCTTTGCTCGGAAGCTTGGAAGGAGCCATATTACAAAACTGGCGACATGTGATGGCAAAACCCTCACGTCGAAGTCTTGTGGAATGTTATAAAATAGGCAATTTAAAATTTTTTGCTTAATAATCTAAACTCCGTTGAAATATTTCCTACCAAACGTCAAATAAATATATAAAAAAAACTTTGTAAAAAGTATTCAGCAAATTATCGACTTTAATGTGTACACTCATGTTATTTTTACCCTGGTAGACGGTGGCAGACCAACTCGTTTTAGCTCCGTAATAGCCTATTATAGTCCACTGTTGAACATAGGCCTTGCCCTTAGAGTGTCTCATAAGGGGGGATATTTGCCATAGTTGCCATGCTTGGCAAGGGGATTGGCAACAGCAGTTTATTTTTATTCCTTATTTTGCTGAGATCGAAGACTTACTACCTTATGCCTCCCAGAATCAGCAAACACTTTCCCGACGAACTGCCAGATATCTATTCAGAGGAGATTGAATTGGCCCTCGGGCAACTTAAAAATAGAAAAGCCCCTGGAGAGGACGGAGTTACAACAGAACTCTTGAAAGCGGGTGGACAACCGTTGCTTAAAGAATTCTGTCGAATTATTAACCGTGTTTTACGAGATGCGACAAATCCAATGGCGTGGAGCAGAAGCATAACACTCTTGTTTTTCAAGAAAGGTGACAAGACAATGTTAAAGAATTATCGACCCATCTCGCTTCTAAGTCACGTCTACAAGCTGTTTGCAAGGGTCATCATGAATCGACTCACGCGGACGACTTGAGGAATTTCAACCACCCGAGCAGGCTCGGTTTCGAGGAGGCTATGGCACCATAGACCACATTCACACAGTAAGGTAAATTATACAGAAGGCGAATAAATAAAATCAGCATATGTGTCTGGCCTTTGTGGACTACGAGAAAGCCTTTGACTCCATCGAAACTTTGGCTGATATAAATTCCATGCAGCGTTGCGGGATTGACTAGCGATATATGATGTATGTCCGTCCAAGTACTGGATGGTCTTACAAAATCTATCGAGTTGCATCGTGGAGTGAGACAGGGGGATACAATATCCCAGAAACTGTTCACAAATGCAGTGGAAGATGTTTTTAAGACCACGACGGCATCAATATAAACTGCGAACATATCTCACACCTACGCTTTGCCGATGATATCGTCGTCATGACAGAATCGCTGCAGGAACTACAAGACATGCTGAGTAGCCTGAATGATGCCTCCCAACGTGTTTGTCTGTGTATGAATTTTAAATAAGACGAAAGTCATGTTTAACAATCATGTCATACTAGATCCGATCATCGTTGATGGTGAAATTCTTGAAGTTCAGGTTCAGTTTGGGAGTATATCTACCTCGGCCAGATAATGCAGATAGATAAAAACAACTTCGAGAAAGAAGCCGATAGGCGGATTCAGTTAGGCTGAACATACTTTTGTTGCTAGACCAAAATGGTTGACATTAGATGACACTTGACAATTATAGACCTATGGTGCTGCCACCGTAAAAGCCCAATCATGAATTTTTACACACGGAAAGATTAAAATAGATATTTTTAATTTAGACATTTTTTAAAAATTTGAAGTTTTTAGACAGCAAAGTTTAAAGGAACTTGCCTTGTTCATGGTGTCGACGGCGGCGGGATGCGTCCAGTAACAGTCGTGCACGGACACGAAGGCGAGCCCGGCGGCGGCGCAATGCAGCCCCGTCAGCATCATGTGCGTCGAGTCCAGCGAGTGGATGAAGTTGGGCGGGAACGCGTTGCGCTGCTTCATCGTGCACGGACGTCTGCACAACCATGAAAGTCACATTATGCATCCAAGTTCCTGAGCAACAGAGCATTGCTCGGCTTTAAGCAAATTCTCAAGACTGGATGACTCAAATACAAAATATCATACAAATCGTTATTTGTTTCAGAGAAATCAGCTACTTAATATACTGGATGACCTTTTTTACCATCTGGAAAAAATAGGGTGTAACATGTGAACGGAGTAGAAGCCTATGGCACTGATATTTATAATAATAATAATAATTCATTTACAAAAAATAAAAACAAAAATGTTATATTAAACGTTTGAAAAAAATTAACCATTATTTTGCGCTTTGCCCTTGAGTCTGTGACCCTGCGAAGTGACAAGGTCAAACATGCCTACTAAATTTACTGTTTTATTGCCGTTCGTAAAGTAGGGTGCATATGATTTGAATTTCGATAGATTTTAATTTATTTATTTATTTAATTCAATTTTTGTTTTTATTTTTTTGGAAAATATCAGTGCCATAGGCTTCTACTCCGTTCACATGTTACACTTACACCCTATTTTTTTCCAGACGGTAAAAAAGGTCACCAATATAGTAGAAGAATTGCAATAACTTAAATATTATTCTTTAATAAACCCAAAAGTACACGCAAAAGAACTCCGGCGACCGACGGTAGTAGCGTTGCACCACAGGCAGTCCTAGCAACGTCACTCACTGTACGCTGCACGTTCTCACCGCACACTACCCTGTACTGTGTACTGTGTACTCACTGCTGCTGGTCGAGCGGCACGCTGGAGTACGCGTGCTGGTTGGACGTGCGGCGGTAGTAGGGCTGCACCACGGGCAGTCCTAGGGGCGTCACCCACTGTACGCTGCGCGATCTCGCCGCACACTACACTGTACTGTACACTGTGTACTCACTGGTGCTGGTCGAGCGGCGCGCTGGAGTACGCGTGCTGGTTGGACGTGCGGCGGTAGTAGGGCTGCACCACGGGCAGTCCTAGGGGCGTCACTCACTGTACGCTGCGCGATCTCGCCGCATACTACACTGTACCGTACACTGTGTACTCACTGGTGCTGGTCGAGCGGCGCGCTGGAGTGCGCGTGCTGGTAGGACGTGCGGCGGTAGTAGGGCTGCACCACGGGCAGTCCTAGGGGCGTCACTCACTGTACGCTGCGCGATCTCGCCGCATACTACACTGTACTGTACACTGTGTACTCACTGGTGCTGGTCGAGCGGCGCGCTGGAGTGCGCGTGCTGGTAGGACGTGCGGCGGTAGTAGGGCTGCACCACGGGCAGTCCTAGGGGCGTCACCCCCTGGACGCTGCGCGATCTCGCCGCACACTACACTGTACTGTACACTGTGTACTCACTGGTGCTGGTCGAGCGGCGCGCTGGAGTACGCGTGCTGGTAGGACGTGCGGCGGTAGTAGGGCTGCACCACGGGCAGTCCTAGGGGCGTGACCCACTGTACGCTGCGCGATCTCGCCGCACACTACACTGTACTGCACACTGTGTACTCACTGGTGCTGGTCGAGCGGCGCGCTGGAGTGCGCGTGCTGGTAGGACGTGCGACGGTAGTAGGACTGCACCACGGGCAGTCCTAGGGGCGTCACTCACTGTACGCTGCGCGATCTCGCCGCACACTACACTGTACTGTACACTGTGTACTCACTGGTGCTGGTCGAGCGGCGCGCTGGAGTGCGCGTGCTGGTAGGACGTGCGGCGGTAGTAGGGCTGCACCACGGGCAGTCCTAGGGGCGTCACCCACTCCACACTTTCTCCGCATACGCCGGAAATCAACCTTCAAACAAAAAATCTTTTTTTACATTTGATGTTTCACAACAGTCTTGTTTATTCGTGACCACACATGACCTCAAGCGAGTTATGGTAGTAGTACCGTCGTCCACCGTACTACATCGCCGCAGTCGCCGTGAAATCCTTAATTTTGTTGGCTGAGTACGCCATCCTAATCAGCCTATCCAAGCTTGAGGAGCTGTAGATTTGCGATAGTTGTACATTATCGATAAATACGCCACATTTTTTGACTATTACTATAGTCGCCTCTTATGAAACCTACGGGCCAAAATAGGGAGGTGGATCCTTCACATCGCTAACACACGACAAAATATTTTGGCTTGTCCTATTCTTTGACTCGGCACGACTCTGTATGTGTGCTATAAGATAATCTACTACCCTTTATTATACAGAGCGAATTGAACCAGGAGATCCGCAACAGCATCTTGCTGGTAATAACTCAAAATAATAAACAAATCTACGGTGACCAACGCCGGTCGGCGATCCATGTACGTCCCGTTTCACTACGTTCAGTAGTGGAATTTTGATAGGCTGTAATTAAAGAATGAATTTTTATTTTAGGTATTATTTTATTTTATTTATTCATTTTAGGAACGCTTACAGACTAATATCTTCGTAGAGTTACAATATGGTGTTAATAATTGCTAATTAATTACAAGCCTCATATTACTTTCATTCACTTTATACAAATTTTAAAAACTCCAGGGAATACATAAACTACTCACAAAAACAATAACTGAAAAAAAATTGCAAAAACATAAGAAAAAATACCGCATAGTTTGACTTGCCGTGAGACCAAAGAGCTTGCAACTTGTGTCATGCTAGTCGCGGCTGTGAGTAAAAAAATATCTGTTTATCACTTTTTTTATAGATTTCGAGCTAGTAAAAATAGATCAATATCTACACTACAGATGAAAGCTTACTCAATTTCATTGCGAAAGTTAAGAAAATTTTGCAAGGACTAAACATACCCGTAAAATGTTATCTGTACAAATCAAAAGACCAAGGCCCTAATCCTCAAACACTACTCGATTTATATATACCGTTAAATCTTGTGTTGTTTCTATCACTCTAATTCAAAACAACTGTAGCCTCACGATACTTAACGAAATCTTAAAATTGAGTCAATTAGCAATATAATATGTTGCTTTGAAGAATAAATTAACATAAGTGGTGTTATTAAAACAAGAAGCTTCAAATTACTGAAATTAACAAAATAATATTTATATCACATTTCTATAAGAAAAATTATCTTACTTGGCACAATCAGTTAACCAATCCTGGATGAGCTTCGTTGAGGTAAACATCTCCCTTAAACTGTCAAATGTTTTCGTCGTCAGGTACTGAGAACACGACCATACATGCTCCTTCGGAAAATCTTCAATATCTGTGACAATACAATAGATTAATAAAAAATTAATAATCATATGACGCCTCAATATTAACCTATTAATATATTAAATAAATAAAGTATAGGTAATTTAAGAAATTATGATTTATTATAACTCTACTTTTATACTTTTTGTAGTAGAATATAAATATACGAGCTTAACTTATAAGCTAAGAAACGGAAAACCTAGAAAATAAGACTATAGGAGAAAAGATGCACAGCTGTGGGATAATTAATAGTTATACCGTATGTAAGAAATACCAATCAATCCAATCAGAAAGGGTATCACAATGACATTGCTAAAAATGAAAACATTTATTTAATCAAAATGAAAAAGTTATTGGTATTTAAAATACATGATTTTTACTACAAACTACTTAAGATTCAAAAGCAATTTTTTTTTAAAATGGCAACACAGACAAGATCAAGGACGATATCCAAAGCGCAAGCTCGTCTTTTCAGTAAATTGATTCTAACGAACGAATTGTCAGGGGGCCGATTCCGTTCGACTTTTTTTTTAAATACCACTAAGTAACCCTAAAGGTTTATTAGAAAAGTTCACACACCAAATTTATATAGTCTCTGACTTCCGAACTTTAATACGTCTCAGAATGTATTTCCGATCTACCCGGGGCTCTGAGTCTAAGTGATCATTAAAAATGGAATTAAAATGAACATGGTCATATAAAGAAAAAGTACTGTGGATTGAATAAATGCTTGTAAAAAGGGATATAACAGAATTCCGTCCACCCGATCCCTAAAAAAGGCGACCGCTCAGACCCGTCCAACTACCGGCCTATCGCCATCACCTCCTTGTTCTCCAAAACAATGGAGTCCATTGTAAACTGCCAGCTCATGAGGTACCTTGAGGATCACCAGCTGATTAGTGACCGCCAATACGGTTTTCGCCGTGGTCGGTCAGCTGGTGATCTTCTGGTCTACCTAACTCACAGGTGGGCGGAGGCAGTAGAGTCCAAGGGGGAGGCATTGGCCGTTAGTTTGGACATTGCGAAGGCCTTCGATCGGGTTTGGCACAAAGCGCTTCTTTCGAAGGATCACCAGCTTTCTTGCAGATCGGAGCATCAAGGTCGTTGTAGACGGTGCAGGCTCCGATTGCAAGCCTATTAATGCTGCTGTTCCACAAGGCTGCGTACTATCGCCAACGCTGTTTCTTCTGCATATCAATGATATGTTGCATACCCGTAACATTCATTGCTATGCAGATGACAGCACTGGTGATGCTCTGTACACCGGCCGTGCCAATATTTCTCGGGAAAACGTCTCCGATTACCGGGACAAACTTTGTCTAATCGAGTCCTTGCTGAACAGAGTCTCGGATTGGGGGCGACTAAATCTAGTCCAATTTAACCCCCAGAAGACACAAGTTTGCGCGTTAACCGCTAAAAAGAACCCCTTTGTCGTATCTCCTCAGTTTCAAGGCACTCCCCTTGTTGCCTCAGCCAGTATCGGAATCCTCGGCGTTGACATACCGAGTGACGTGCAGTTTCGTGGTCACTTGGAAGAGAAGGCTAAATTGGCCTCTAAAAAGCTTGGCGTGCTCAGCAGAGCGGGACAGTATTTCATGCCGGCACACCGCCTGCAACTTTACAAGGCGCAGGTTCGGCCGCACATGGAATACTGTTCCCATCTCTCGGCTGGGGCTCCCCAGTACCAGCTCCTTCCACTTGACCGCATCCAGCGCAGAGCGGCTCGAATCGTCGACGACCGAGTGCTTTCCGATCAGCTCGATTCACTGGCACTGCGAAGAGATGTTGCATCTCTTTGCATTTTATTTCGCATATACCATGGAGAGTGCTCTGAGGAATTGTTCGGATTAATACCAGCCGCCAAATTTCGTGAACGCACTACGCGGCAAACGTCCCGATACCATCCACACCATCTGGATGCTTGGCGGTCCACCACAGTACGTTTCAAAAGGAGTTTTCTTCTGCGTACAACCTCTCTGTGGAATAGTTTACCACCGGCGATTTTTCCGGACCGATACGACCTGGGGACCTTCAAGAAAAGAGCTTACTCCTTTCTAAAGGGCCGGCAACGCACCTGCAATTCCCCTGGTGTTGCGGTTGATCATGGACGGCGGTAGTCACTTAACATCAGGTGAGCCGCATGCTCGTTTGCCCCCTCTTCTATAAAAAAAAAATATAAACTGATGAGTGATGACATAAGCCTGATCAAAGTCTAAGTCCGTGACCTCTGAATAACATCCGCAATCCACATGACCGCTCGCGCCCCATGTATTCTCATGTATGTTTTGCCCATTTAATTTTGTAAAAAGTATATTTTCTAAAAAGGATTACATGAACAGCGATTACATGTTACATAACGATACCTAAAAGCAGCCCTAAATGATATTGTTGGGGATTTTTTCATATTACCTTTCAGTTGTTTAGCAATTTGTAAGCGAGCCCCATACTTCGTTACGCCATATACAGTGGTCATGACAGTTTGTTTGATGACCTTCCGTTTCACAAAATTCTCTAAAACAACGGCCGCCGGGACGCCGGCAGCTGCGTCGCGAGCTCTCATTTCTTCCACCTGTAAGGAATTGGAATAAAGAACTACGCTTGAAATTATCTTCTGACACGGGTTGTCAGTGTCGTCAGTACCGTGTGCGCGCGTGCGTGTGTGCCCGTGTGTACATTACCAGCGCGGCGACGCTGCTGTAGACGTCCTGCGGGCGGGCGGCGGGCGCCAGGTTGACGGCAGCCGCGCCGGCCGCGTCGCCGCCCAGCGCCGCGTAGTGCTGCAGCCCGTTGCACGACCCGTCCTGGTGCACAGGGAACCCGCACTCATACTCTGCAAACAGGACAACGTTATACTATACGACACGAATCTACAGCGCTAGACTTTTTGATACTTCAGATACTTTATGATTAATGTTACGCCCACTTAAAAAGTAGGAGATTCTAACAAAACTGCATGTAATCTTTGTATGTACTTTACACGATATCTCATTCGTCAATTATGAATCGATTTAGATATTTCCTTTTTATTAAACAGTTTATACTTCAGAGTAATCCCATATAAATTTGGAATCAAAAATAATCAAAAATTAAATTTTTAATTTTTTATTAAATGACGACTTGAACGGAAAAGAATAATGAATTTATGATACACAAATTGAACCGTACGTATATCTTATGTAGTATATTACCTTCAGGATTAGGTGATCTAACTGCCTTCGCAATCTCCATACAACACGCGAGGGTCTGCCATGGCTCCTCCGACTGTTTCCACCAGCCCTCGCCGTGTAGAGGGTTGTCGGCCGAGTCTAAGATTTTGTCCATTATACTATTTGCGTAGTCATATCTGGGGAGCAGAATACATGGAAAAGGTAGTGACAAGTTTCTGCGGGGCAAATTTTATATTTTATCAATTATCTAATTCAAAATATCTACAAATTTAAAAGTATATTTGCAATTCACGAGTGCGGGCGGTCCTTAGTTGTGGTAAAGACGTATTTGTATACGTATTAAAATGTGCGTGCGCGCGATTTCAAAAAAAGTTTTTAAGAAATCTTTTTAGGTATGTCTTGTAATTGATTTGTTTTAGGAAAATAGTTAAGAGAAGACAATTAATGTATTAATAGATTAATTTTAAATATTCTTTGTCATAAAAACTATCACTATCTTTTCGACATTACTGCCATTACTGGATTCGCTTTTTTTTGTTACGAGCTTGAGGTTCGTGACAATAAAAACTGCCGATTGAATTACCAAAATTTACACTTTTATTAGAGAACACCAATTAAAACTTAAATCAAACTAATCGGTTTTAGTTCACTTTATTTCGCTCCGAAGCCTCGCTTGTCTCGCCAAACTACCCGCGCGGCTATCATCGGCTTTCTATAGGGCTCTTCCACGAAAACTTCCAGGACATTCCAGCAAATACGGGCGCCGACCGACCAGGCGCAGAAAGTTCGAGTGTGGGGCTTCTAGAAAGCTTAATTCTTCTGTTCGATACTAGACGGCGCTGTTGGTGGAAAGTTCAAGATTGACATTTTCTAGGAAGCCCTTCTCGCTCTGGTCCCCGACACTAGATGGCGCTAGTGCCAGGTAACAGACGTCAACTTAGGCGCGCAACAATAACAAATTCAAAGTCGTAATCAAAGTAATTCATCTATTCATTTTCGACTTTTTCTAAATGCTTGTAAGTATTGGAGGGTAGTGGTGGTGGTTGGTTCTCTTGTAGCCATTTGCCATAATTACCGAAATTTATATTCGAATGATAATCACCGGTTGTGGATGTTGCTTTGTATACTAATGAGACATTAGGCATACAGCCACAATTGTTACCTGCATGCACTATAAGACCCTGTACTCTTTAAAAAGGGCGTATTTTTTTGTGTATTTTGTTTTTAGGATCCAGATAATTTGTCGCACGTGAAACGTACGTCTCATCAGTATATATAAAAGAACGGCCATCTAAACGATACTGATGATTTTTTTTCAAACAACTAAAATTCCATAATTGTATCTCTTGTTTTTCTTGTAACACTTGTCGGTTGTTACCGATTTTTCGCCATTTGTAACCCATTTTTAAAAGTACTAAAACATTCGTCAAATTTAATTTCTTTTCTCAAAATACACTGTAGTTTTTTTTTTTGATAAAGTTGTTATAATCTTTGTGCACGATATGATAGTTTCAGATTATCGAAATCAAATTTGCTATCTTTTTTAGTAGGTTTTTTCACGGGTGAAGTGAACTCGTCGGAAATTAACGGCAACTCTTTTTCTTCTTTCGAAATTGTTGTTACAGTGCGTTCACCGACCCTGTTATATTAGCACATTTAACAGGGTTAGTTTAATTAGTACATTTTGTTATATTAGCCAAGGAACTCAAATCAAAATTTTCATACCAAAAAGGATTGCTCTTCCCTACAAATAAATATGAGCAACATAAAATAATACGTTTTGCACAAAACCATTTTATTTCAGCATACTAGAAAACTTCGCTATGAACAACTTTACGCTGTTTACCGGAATTTGACATGTTGACAGTACTTCGTGGCTGCCGTTACGTAGTGTCGAGGAAACAATAAGTGACATGAGCGGCCAGGAGCGGGCGTCCGCCCGCGCCTGGCCGCTCCGCCGGACACGCATTTATCTAACGGCCTTATCATACTAGCGGTTTGCCAGCGGCTTTGGGGCGGAGCGGGAGCGCAGCGAATACGTCGCGAACACGCTGCGGCTGCGCAGTGAGGATGTCGCGGACGCTGGGCGGATACTCAACGTTTTCGTCGCGTGTTCGCAGCGAGTTTACGACGTACAGTACACTCAGTAACAAAATGGAATCCGACGAGAAAATACTGTTGTTGGTTTTGTTACTTCAAAGACGCATGAGACGAAAACAACAGATTTTGGTAGGTTCCATTATCAAATAATCGACTGGAAGAGAGTGACTACTTTGTGTTGTTTTGCAAACAAAGAAAATTTAATCTTAAAAAAAATCATTCCTACCTGCGAATGTCAAGACCTACATTTTATGAGTTGTTGCCTCTGATACAAACCGACTTAAGACATGAAGATACACATTTGAGATTAACAGTGTCACCTGAAAAAAAACTCGTTTTTACTATAAGGTATGTTTTAAACGTTTGTACGAGAGTGTACAAAATGGCGTCCACGTTGCTATTCGCGGCGATCTCGTTGCGCGTCCGCGGCGTATTCGCTGCACATGCGCGGCTGATTCGTTGCGCCCACGACGTATTCGCTGCGCGCCCGCTCCGCCCCGAAGCCGCTCGCAAACCGCTAGTATGATAAGGCCGTAAAGGTCGAACCTCACTCGTGAATTGCAATAGTTCTTGCACGTTACGTTTGTAAGTAGTGTATTGAGATTGTCGTCGTCGCTATTGGATAAACTATTCCTTTAAATAATTAATTTTAATAAAAATTAATATTCAATAATGTCAATTAGGACATCATACACCTAATCTGAAACTGACAATATTGATAACAATAAGGAACACCTGGCCGGCAGGCACCTCTCCTGCAGCGTGCTGCTCTTCATGGTGCCGATGAGGTTGACGGCGTGTATCTGCAGCCAGCGCAGGCCGCGCGGGCCCAGCGGGCACACCTGGCTGGTACGCACCTCCCCTGCAGCATGCTGCTCCTCATGGTGCCGGTGAGGTTGACGGCGTGTATCTGCAGCCAGCGCAGGCCGTGCGGGCCCAGCGGGGGAGTGCGCGGGCACACCTGGCTGGTAAGCACCTCTCCTGCAGCGTGCTGCTCTTCATGGTGCCGGTGAGATTGACGGCGTATATCTGCAGCCAGCGCAGGCCGTGCGGGCCCAGCGGGCGAGTGCGCGGGCACACCTGGCCGGTACGCACCTTTCCTGCAGCGTGCTGCTCTTCATGGTGCCGGTGAGGTTGACGGAGTGTATCTACAGCCAGCGCAAGCCGCGCGAGCCCAGCGGGCGAGTGCGCGGGCACACCTGGCCGATACGCACCTCTCCTGCAGCGTGCTGCTCTTCATGGTGCCGGTGAGGTTGACGGAGTGTATCTACAGCCAGCGCAAGCCGCGCGGGCCCAACGGGCGAGTGCGCGGGCACACCTGGCCGGTACGCACCTCTCCTGCAGCGTGCTGCTCTTCATGGTGCCGGTGAGGTTGACGGAGTGTATCTACAGCTAGCGCAAGCCGCGCGGGCCCAGCAGGCGAGTGCGCGGGCACACCTGGCCGGTACGCATCTCTCCTGCAGCATGCTGCTCTTTAAGGTGCCGGTGAGGTTGACGGAGTGCATCTACAGCCAGCGCAAGCCGCACGGGCCCAGCGAGCGAGTTCACGGGCACACCTGGCCGGTACGCACCTCTCCTGCAGCGTGCTGCTCTTCATGGTGCCGGTTAGGTTGACAGCGTGTATCTGCAGCCAGCGCAGGCCGTGCGGGCCCAGCGGGCGAGTGCGCGGGTACACCTGGCCGGTACGCACCTCTCCTGCAACGTGCTGCTCTTCATAGTGCCGGTGAGGTTGACGGTGTGTATCTGCAGCCAGCGCATGCCGCGCGAGCCCAGCGGGCACACCTGGCTGGTACGCACCTCCCCTGCAGCATGCTGCTCCTCATGGTGCCGGTGAGGTTGACGGCGTGTATCTGCAGCCAGCGCAGGCCGTGCGGGCCCAGCGGGGGAGTGCGCGGGCACACCTGGCTGGTAAGGTGCCGGTGAGATTGACGGCGTATATCTGCAGCCAGCGCAGGCCGTGCGGGCCCAGCGGGCGAGTGCGCGGGCACACCTGGCCGGTACGCACCTTTCCTGCAGCGTGCTGCTCTTCATGGTGCCGGTGAGGTTGACGGAGTGTATCTACAGCCAGCGCAAGCCGCGCGGGCCCTGCGGGCGAGTGCGCGGGCACACCTGGCCAATACGCACCTCTCCTGCAGCGTGCTGCTCTTCATGGTGCCGGGTAGGTTGACGGAGTGTATCTACAGCCAGCGCAAGCCGCTCGGGCCCAGCGGGCGAGTGCGCAGGCACACCTGGCCGGTACTCACCTCTCCTGCAGCGTGCTGCTCTTCATGGTGCCGGTGAGGTTGACGGAGTGTATCTACAGCCAGCGCAAGCCGCGCGGGCCCAGCGGGCGAGTGCCTGGGCTCACCCGGCCGGTACGCACCTCTCATGCAGCGTGCTGCTCTTCATAGTGTCGGTGAGGTTGACGGAGTGTATCTACAGCCAGCGCAAACCGCGCGGGCCCAGCGGGCGAGTGCGCGGGCACACCTGGCCGGTACGCACCTTTCCTGCAGCGTGCTGCTCTTCATGGTGCCGGTGAGGTTGACGGAGTGTATCTACAGCCAGCGCAAGCCGCGCGGGCCCTGCGGGCGAGTGCGCGGGCACACCTGGCCAATACGCACCTCTCCTGCAGCGTGCTGCTCTTCATAGTGCCGGTGAGGTTGACGGAGTGTATCTACAGCCAGCGCAGGCCGTGCGGGCACAGCGGGCGAGTGCGCGGGCACACCTGGCCGGTACGCACCTTTCCTGCAGCGTGCTGCTCTTCATGGTGCCGGTGAGGTTGACGGAGTGTATCTACAGCCAGCGCAAGCCGCGCGGGCCCTGCGGGCGAGTGCGCGGGCACACCTGGCCAATACGCACCTCTCCTGCAGCGTGCTGCTCTTCATGGTGCCGGGTAGGTTGACGGAGTGTATCTACAGCCAGCGCAAGCCGCGCGGGCCCTGCGGGCGAGTGCGCAGGCACACCTGGCCGGTACTCACCTCTCCTGCAGCGTGCTGCTCTTCATGGTGCCGGTGAGGTTGATGGAGTGTATCTACAACCAGCGCAAGCCGCGCGGGCCCAGCGGGTGAGTGCCTGGGCACATCTGGCCGGTACGCACCTCTCCTGCAGCGTGCTGCTCTTCATAGTGCCGTTGAGGTTGAAGGAGTGTATCTACAGCCAGCGCAAACCGCGCGGGCCCAGCGGGCGAGTGCGCGGGCACACCTGGCTGGTACGTACCTCTCCTGCAGCGTGCTGCTCTTCATGGTACCGGTAAGGTTGACGGCGTGTATCTACAGCAAGCGCAAGCCGCGCGGGCCCAGCGGGCGAGTGCGCGGGCACACCTGGCCGGTACGCACCTCTCGTGCAGCGTGCTGCTCTTCATAGTGCCGGTGAGGTTGACGGCGTGTATCTGCAGCCAGCGCAGGCCACGCGGGCCCAGCGGGCGAGTGCGCGCAAGCCGTAGAAGCGCGCGCGCCGCGTCTGCACCTAGTGCGGACACGTGCGGGCCCACCGCGTACACACGCCCGCGGAAGTCCATGTTGTGCGGCAGCCAGAACATGCAGTCCCTGTGACAACCATAAAATTAATGGAATTATGATTAAAGACCGAGTATTAATGGCAAAAGCACAGTAACAAGTATAACGTGCTTTTCAGCATAATGATTTCCTAAAGGGGACAATCATTTTTGGGCCCACTAAAAATATTAACGTCACTTAATGGTATTACATCAAAAAAAAAGACACCAAATTATAATAGTAAATGGCCTACAGATTTTTCAAAAATGTAAACGGAATCAAGAAATATGAAAAAAAAATTAGTTGTTTTGATATTCGTGTTCTGATTAGTGTAATATGGGTAAAATGCGTGTACCTAATTAGTCATTTTGCAGTTTGTATAAAAAAGAAAACTATTTTTTCACAAAGCTGACTTAAAAAAAGATACCACTAAGAACTTTATGTTTAATTTCTAAAAATTTTAGCTAATATCACGTTATAACATAGTTCTAAATGACTGTGAACCAAAACGTTATTTTATCATTGACTTCCGGTAATTCCCAGCGGCCGGCGGCCGGGTACGGCGGGGCGGGGCGGCGGGGTATTACCTACGTCTTTAATCTTAACGGCATTGACGTTCGTCACGCTACTGTTTTTTTGTATTTATATGCGATTTTAAGAAAACGGAATCTGCTAGATCAGCATACAATGAAAATAGAAGTGTATGTTGCAATTGTGGAGTCAGGTTTCAACGCAGTGTGCGAAGACAATTACTGGCCGAGACAACTGCTGATGTGCGCCAACTTTTATCTGTGTGGATTTCTCATGAGGTAGGTATAATATTATCTCATGGAAAGCTAATGACTGCACTATACAATCTATCTACTTACATATTATCTAGATTTAAACTTTATGAGAAATATATATTATTTTTGTTACTCTCGATTTTATTCCAACAATATTACTATACTGCGGAAACGAAAATTACATATTTTCTTTATTAATGTATTACTTAATATTTTTATTTTTGTTGAATAATATGGGATATGGTACGATTTTTTAGAAATAATACGAAAGAAAACGATCCACAGACTCCAGGCACACATAACGATCTATACATGATTAAGTACTTAATTATTTTAAGTTTTTAAAAGTAATAATAAATATCCCTTCATATTATTAATAAATTCATACCTTCTATAGCTATAATTTTAATCTTTCGTTATATTAAATTGATAAATGATATATTATATTATTGAATTATTTTACATTTTGACACAAGATGACACTGCATTCTTTCCTGCTATTTACCAACTTACAGGCATAGTTCTTTGCATTGACTCCATTGACTGGCATTGACTGTAAGAAAAAAGTCTGTTGTTTCAAACTATTTGGTAGAAAAAAATATAATATGGTATAAACTTGTTTGTTTAAATTGATGTAAACTGTGTTCGTGTTAAAGTAAAAGTTTAAAAATGAAAATTCACGTAGTTTTACTGCTTACAAGTGGATTAGTATGTTCCCCAAATTATTTTAACCCCCAACAACCAAAAAAAGAAAAAAAAAAAAACAAAAAAAAAAAAAAAAAAAAAAAAAAATGTCTAATTGATGCAAAAAATGTTTAACCTAAGGGTTATATCATGCACGTAAGTCAAATATTAAATACCTATATCACATTTATGTATATAATTTGCCAATGACATTCGAAAATGCAAACTGACGAGTAAAAGTCCATGTGAGTAATATAAAAGTTTATTTTTTCCTCCTAGAATTTTGTAAAATCTATAACTTATACTGAATTAACCTTTAACAAATGATAAACACAGGTCTTACTAATGTGTTAAATGTTAAAGTATTGAAGTTTTATGTTATTAGTGAAATCTAATTTAAATAATAGATAAAATAAAGTCACACAATATACACAAAAGAAGTTTTTGTGTCATGGTATGATGTATCACATGTTATGTGTGTCTAATTATCTTTTGTCAGTCAATCAGAAATCAAAGTCGAAGAAGTATAGGTATATATGTGTCAATATTTATTCACGATAAAATATTATGTAAATAGAAAAGTAAGTTATTTTGTGCAATGAAAAATATTTCAATCCACTGTAATATTACCGTTACAGCCAATTAAACTCCACTGCCGAACATAGGCCTCCCCCATATATTACTAATATTACACAACTCCATAATACTCTAATATTATAAAGTTTATTTATCACTATATGATATACCTGAAATACTGTAAATATTGTAAAATCATAATATATTAATCGATATTTGTCTTTTGGATTTCCAATTTTTTTTAATTGAAAATGTATTGTATTTCAAATAATATAGGGTTCCACATCAAACATTCACTTTCATGCCAACTTCGCTTCCCTCCTCAAAATGTACATTTATCTGAACTTAATATTTATTTACTCTTTTATTTTTAATTCCTGATTTTTTCAGTTACACCCACTTGATGCAGTTTGTTGTAACTGCCTAAGAATATTGCAAGAAAGTGTTGCATCTGCTCACTCCATTAGAAGATTTGGGTACAGGAATATTTGTATTCCATGTGGATCTTCAATTTTAAGAGCACACCGTAGACGGATTGTGCCTATTAACTCTGAAGAAAGAGATATTATTTTGCAGTGGATACCATCACACCAGGTACTTACTTTATTTTAAAAGGCTGTAAATGGTCCCCTGCCTCAAATAGGCAGCCCAGAGGATTTGCCACAATCGCTTTGGTACACAGATTGATGTTTGTAAAATCAGACACCTTGCATACAATTTGGTCTGATATTTATGCTCATTCAACATGGCTGTTCACTAACAGGTTATCTTTAAATTTACAGTCTACCAAAAGTCTACTGCTGAACATAGAACTCCCCATAGATTGTCTTATGGGGGGATATTTGCCATTAATAACCACTTTTTTATTTTTAGTTATTAGATGAACGATACTTCTTCCTTATCTTACACCCATATTTGTATGCTTTTGTACTTATTATACAAGTAATATTTTTTACCTTAAAAGACATTAGTATAAATAAAACGGGTTGGGTTTACAATTCGGTCGCCTCAATTTGAAGATTCTGTTACTGTGGGGGGCGTCAAGGGAGTTTATCTGAAGCACCTACACGCGAGTTTTGCTACCGGAGCAGCATCGAAGTATTTTTATTTATTTTTTGAAAATATTGGTAAACAACTAATTAATTAAATATTCTCACGTTTTTGACGTTTCATCTGTCAATGTCATATCGATATATAGTACTAAATCGATCTAGTGAATCGATATTTCACCCTAGAGAATCAAGATCAAATCTTTTCTGTTTTGTTAAGATTTACAAAATTATTTATAATTAGTTGAAAGTACCCCAACTCGTAAAGAATGACAGTTTTTCAATTTAATCATTCAATGTTATCTGAAACTTTAAAGAACTTGGGCTTAGTGAAATATTGTTAATAATTCTAAAATAATTACTTCTTGTCTGATATGTGATGTATTATTTATTTCTATTTAAATAAGTAGTGCCACAAAAATATTATGAGGGGAAACAATTGCATGCAAATATTTATAATTTTAAAAGACATTAAAACTATTTAGTGTTAGAAAGATTGAAATAAATAGAACAATAATAAATATTATTATTATTTAGAGTAGACACTGTAAAACTATAGTTCATTTTGTTAGTTGATAAAAAATAACTTTTTTTCAGGTGGATCGTTTAGAACGAGTATGCAGTCCTTGCTGGCTGAGAGCTTCCAGAGCTGTATGGAGACAGAGACAACAAAATGAGAACAGGGATATTGAGTTACAATCCATGAATATAGAAGACATCGGTAACATCCCACAACCACCCCCTATACCTGCACCTGTAACCCCTGCCATTTCCAGAGCGGTATCAACAATTACTATGGCTAATTATAAGCGTGCTGCTTCTACTTCCCGTCACTGTATTTTTAAGTCATGTAATCATTCATCTAGATTTTTAATACCTAAACTACTTAAAGAGAGATTGCTGATAGATCACTCATTTTATGTGCCACTGTGCGCTCGTATTTGTGAATACCATTTAAATGAACCCCACAATGATTGGAATAATTTATACACGAGTAGTAACTGTTCAGATTTTACTGCATCTCAGATAGACAACCTTTGTTCCTTACTTAAAAGTAGTGTTACTCAAAATTATAATATTTTAAATATCATTGAACATAATTCAATATTATGCAAATATTGGTTAGGATTTACCAACTACCAATTTGAACAGTTACTAGTTGAAATTCCATCTATCAGTGAAAGAGTTAAATCACCTAAAAGAAGTCTAGCTATGTTCTTAGTGAAACTTCGTACAGGTGATAGCAATGAACGCATAGCTTCTCTATTTAATGTAGCTTCATCGACTGTGTTCAATCACTTAAATATTGTAAGTCAGTGCTTTGAAGAGCAATTCATCCAACTGCATTTAGGGACAAATACCTTATGCATTCAACAAGTTGCTCAATATAACTTGACAATACCAAATGGCTTGTTTGGTAATCCAGATATGGATCCTGAATTTATGCCAGCCATAGTAATATGTGATGGTACATACATTTATGTGCAAAAAAGTAGTAATTACTTATACCAGAAGCAAACATATAGTTTACATAAGTATCGTAACTTAGTTAAGCCATTTTTAATAGTGTGCTGTAATGGTTATATCCTTGATGTTTTTGGACCATATCCTGCAACAGAATCAGATGCTTCTATAATTCTTAGACTGTTCAACGATAATAGTCCACTGCGAACCTATTTTAGAGAAAACGATGTATTTATTCTTGATAGAGGTTTTAGGGATGCAATTCCATTCTTGCAGCAATGTGGTTATAAGGCTTACATGCCTGAATCTAAACAAGCTGGTGAAATACAATTATCAACCATTGCTGCCAACAAGTCCAGATGTGTAACTTTGTGCAGGTGGGTGATTGAAATTGTAAATGGGAGATTTAAACGGGACTTCAAATTATTTCGTCAGGAATATTTTAATACTGCATCTACTCATCTCATGCTATACTTTAAAATTGCAGCTGCATTAATAAATCGATTTCATACGTTGATTCGTAATAATTTTCATGCTGTAGAGATATTGGCAATTGCTCAAGCCAAACTAAACACTCCAAATAATTTAGCCTCCTACGTAGAAATGCACAATTTAAATAGAGTGAGAGTGCGATTTGCCAGCATTAATGGTAATCTTCCAGAGCTGGATAATTTTCCTCAACTGACATTCCAGGATCTCATTCTGTTTAGTCTAGGAATTTATCAAATTAAACAAGCTCGTAGTTATTACGGGGGAGCATGTCAGGGCTTCTGGAGAATATAAAATCGAGGTATACCTGCAATCTGTCCATGATTTTGGTCCAAATAGTTATCTATTGCGAGGTAGGATACAATCAAGGCACACTAGTAAAAAAACTTATTACACTTATATACTAGTTGACACCAACCCATCAATTGCTAACACTAGGGCTGCTCTTACTGGGTACTGTTGCAACTGTTTGGTAGGCAGACGCACTGTTGGCTGCTGTGCACATGTCATGTCTGTTGTCTGGTTTCTATCTTGGGCACGGCATCGAGATGAGGTTGAACCACCTGCATCTTTTTTAGATGATATATTACTTTCAAGTAATGATATTGAAAATGATGAATGATGATTATTAATCTTAATGCGTATTAATATTGTAATATAAATGATCATTTTTGCTATAGTTGCTTCACTTGTGGCAACCAAAGTTTTTTGTGGTATTCTATAGGAAGATGCTGCTCCTCATCTCCTGGTATTTTTATTTTATTCTGTCGACTTTAACGACACCATACGGGACGGAACGTGATGGCAATTCACGGAAGGCCTCTGTAATATTTTACATTATATCTTTAATTTAGGAGCCATATGTTCGGCAGTGGACTGTTGTAATGATGATGAATAATGATGACTAAAAATTGTAATTTTTGTTGCTTATTTGAACTATTTCTATTTTACTGTGTGCTTTATTATCTGTTATATATTATGTTATATGTGTAATTTATAAATAAACGCCGAGCAAAGTTGAATTTATTGCTCTGGCACCCTTTTTTATTTCTTTTAATTGACAATATCCTTCTGATTTCTAATAATATCGTAAACGGGCGAGACATTATATTTTAATGATGTATGGGATTTATACTTGCTAATAGATGAATACTTTAATGAACAAAGGGCCGGCACTGCACCTGTCTGCTGTGTTATTTTTAAAAGAGGACTCATAAAACACTGACGATTTTAACCATAATTAATGCAGTGATTATAGATGATCTTTGGGACTTATTACATATCAATATCGTATCATAAATAGAAATGTTACCATCAAGTTATTTTGAAAAAATCTTTTAATATGATCTTTTGATATGAAAACACGAAAAATGTTTCTACCTATGTCCGTTAGAAACCATCCAAGCGATTTTGATGATATGTTTATGTGTGTTTGAATGGGTCTCTATATGATTCATATTCACATATGGACTCGGTAGGTGGCGCTGTTGTCGAAATCCAGAAATCACCTGTGCGAAGTCGGAGCGGATCGCTAATAATAAATACAATTAAACTATACCTGTGTGTTTGTTATCCTGGCACAAACAGTTCAAAACATCTTACTTCCTCACAATTTATCAGTGTGTAATAACAGATAAGCATGATATTACCTAGTCATTTTGGTATTTTAGAACCCAGTCATTTTAAGATGTATAATTAGGTATTTAATAATCAACCAAAGCATATTAAAAAAAGTCTTGACACCGGGCCTGTCTGTCTGTCTGCATAAATAGATCTGAATTATATGTCTGAATTATATAGACTATGTTGGAAATGATGATTTACTATCTATAAATACGGTTGCATTATAACTTGTTTTTTACACAGTCAGTTTAAAACATCTTTCTTACTATATAACGTGTGTTGGTAATATTGTAAATATAAATGGATATATTATACCTTAGTCATCTTGAATTTAATCATATTATTTTAACGGTAATTGGGAAGTACACTCACAATCAATATATGTAAAAAATTGTATCCATACCACATTTGTACACAGACAGGCACTATATTTTGCCGTAACTACTAAAAATATTGAAGTACCTGAAAATGCTGAATGTACCTACAACTTGGTTTTATATGAACTATTATTCAACAGTGCACTATTTTAACTTAAAATACCGGTAAAAACCACTATAAATAGCTTTTAGTTTATTTCTAGGTTATTTTAAAATTCATATTTTAATTGTTAATTTCTCGATTTTCCGTCTAGATGTGGTAAAACTAATATTACTTTTGTAAACTATAGATTATAAGGAATAAATCGACATCCATTTCATTGCGTGACGCGAAAATTTGTGGTGGGCCCATTCTCCATACAAAAATTGATTGTCTCCTTTACGCGAACACTACACATTGAATTAAATCATATTTACGGATTTTATCGCGTTTAATAACTTATTTTTAATTCCCGACGTAAAGCGCCCGAAACATCGGGAATTAAAAATAAGTAAAAATTAGTTATTAAACGCGATAAAATTTAATTTTCAACATTT
This sequence comes from Parnassius apollo, assembly GCA_907164705.1. Classification (NCBI taxonomy): domain Eukaryota; kingdom Metazoa; phylum Arthropoda; class Insecta; order Lepidoptera; family Papilionidae; genus Parnassius; species Parnassius apollo. The sequence continues at coordinate 3,075,917 of CAJQZP010000410.1, forward strand.
CGAAGTCAGAGGCCTGAGCTCGACCTGCTTGTATGCTTGCAAATTTCCGTTTTTAACACAAGATGCATGTGAGATAAATTAGAACTGTGTCCAATTTGTAACTTTGGTGAGGATTGTAGGCTAGTGGCAATCACTGCGCAACTGCGTTAGTTTTTAATCACTTTAATATTTTATAACAGTTATTAGTGGAAACGATGAAACAAATGCTCCGGTGGTGTTGGAATACCTCAAAATAATATGTGAGGCACCTAATGCATTGAGATACTATAGTCTTCATTTGTTTGCAGACTGAAGCTACCGTCAAAATCCCACAAAAACTTCACGATGTGACGTATCATCATATTGTTGCGCGCCTAAGTTGATGTCTGGTACCTGGCACTAGCGCCATCAAGTGTCGGGAAACAGAGCGAGGAGAGCTTTTTAGAAAATGCCATGCCTGGACTTTCCACCAACAGTGCCATCTAGTATCGAATAGAAGATATAAGCTTTCTAGAAAGCCCCACACTCGAACTTTCTGCACCTGGTCGGTCGGTGGAAAAAGCCTATATAAAGCCGTCGAAAATAGCGATCGGGACAGTATTGAATTGCCAATACGAGCGAGCCTTCGGTGTGAAATAAAGTTATCTAAAGTACTAAGTGTAAATAATTATTAGTGTGATTTAAGTTTTAATTCGTGTTAATTCAATCGGCAGTTTTTACTGTCACGAAACTTAAGCACGTAACAATATTTTAATTAAGTCTTTAAAAAATTATTATAAAAGATAATTTAAATAAAATATGTTTGACATTGGCGAGTCCATTGCCAAAGAAAAAAAAGTTGAGTGTTCGCATGCACGCACGTACCTGTAGTGATTGGCAAGTGACAACTTGTAAAGCATGTCGCACCACAGCGAGTGCATGTCGGCGCGCGCGCGGCTGATGGCCAGGCGGCGCTTGAATGCGGCGGTCACGTCGCCCCCCGCGCTCCCCGCTCCCACCCCGCCCGCGCCAGTCGCGAACTGCGACGTGTCTAGCGCGCTAGCCGGCGACGGTATGTCCAGCCGCTTATCGCCGCCCGCCCTGCGCCACACAACCTTACATTTCACACGTGACTAACAGCGCTCGATCTGCGTTGCAAATTGCAATACCTTCTGTTCGTCCTCAATAATAAAAAGAGGTTATGATTTGAGATACTTTTTTGTATGTATATGACGCGATATCTTCGTCAGTAGTGAACTGATTTTAATGAACCTTATTTTTATCTAATAGATTAGACTTCAGACGTCGTCCCATAAAGGGTGGAAAAATAGGGAGTTAAGTTTTTAATATAAATATTTACACAACATTCTCGTTGTTACATTCAGTTTGTGACATAGTCCACTCAAAAGTGTAAAAAAATAGTAAAAGTCAACTTCAAAGAGTATACAACTCCAAAAAGTATAAAATAATTACACATTCTGAAGATGGGGTTTTAATTCCCCTATAAACTCCTAAAGACTTTAAAAAGTCTTAGCAGCGACAATTTCTACTTCCATACATTAGATCTGCACCAGGGATTATAAATTTTTACATATTTCGTATTAAGTGGAACCGGAAACCCATAATAGTAGTAACGTTTAGGTATTTTAATAAAAAATAATGTGGCTTGTGTATTACTTGCCAAACTTATTGTTGCGCGGCTAAGTTGACATCTGGCACTAGCATCATCTAGTGTCGTGTAACAGCGAAGAGAGAGCTTTCCAGAAAGTGACATCACTAATCTTACAACCGACAGCGCCATCTAGTATCGAATTGAAGAACTAAGCTTTCTGGAAGCCCCAAACTCGAACTTTCTGCGCTTGGTCGGTTGGCGCGCGTATTTACTCGAATATTCTGGATGTTTTCGTGGAATAGCTCTATATAAAGGCGCTGCAATACGCGATCGGGGAAGTATTGAATTTGGCGAGACAAACGAAGCTTCGGAGCGGAATAAAGTGAATTAGTGTGCTTAATTATTGGTGTTTTACACTTTAATTTGTGTAAAGAAAATTAAGGTGTTAATTTAGGTAATTCTATCGGCAATTTTTATTGTCACGAACCATTATTGTAAAAGGCTCGTAACATTATTGTAAAAGGTGACTAATGAGATAAATATTGATTTTGTGATTGTGTTTAACTATCATTAAACAAATGTTATTTATCAATATATTTTATATAGAAAAAATATACAATGAAGCTTATTTAAATACTAACTCCATTTAAATATTATTTTTTTACATTAAAAGCCATATTCACCTGAAAACTTTTAGCTGTAAATCTAAAATAGCCTGGTTGATGACCCAAGGGACTTCCCCTAGTTGGTTGAGACTGTCAAGGACTGGATACAGTGCACTGGGCGGAGACTCTTCTAATCGCTTCCTTTGACTTGACACATAGAATGGCATCCTGTTCAATGAAATAAGTAGTCTTAGTTTATATGGTTACTTCCATTCAGTTACATACTGAACTGGTTGAGTGGAGTATCAACGTATCGTCCCATATTATAGGCTAGTATCCTAGGATTTAAGAAAGGACTAATCATCTAGTGATAATCAGAAGGTAGTACAGCTGTCAGTAAAATTCATAGCATATATTTTTTTACAATTGCGACAAATGATGTACTTTTAAAAAATTTCATGATTATGAGACCATGTCTTTAAATGTTACTAGATACTCAGATTCATCAAGGTTTCAATCAATCATCAAGCTTTTGTAAACATAAATCAGTGCGTTGTCCTTTTTAGATCCATTACCATTTTCAATCAGGTGAGTTAGTAGTCAAACTCTACCTTATAATGGGTAAAAATATTATAATGTAGTAAATGAAGTGATATGCAATATAAAAGCCGGAAAAAAAGACGATCAAGTCCGACATTGAACATGCAAAAGTTAATTAATTGTAGTATTATTTTTACTCTCCTCTTCAATTTAAACAAATGTAAGATTTTGATCCGATAAAGCTCGAAGAACTAAAATATAGTTGAATCCTATTCTACTAGGTATCATAAAAGGCGACTTAGTGAAAGGATGGGACTCAGAAATGTAAGGTTGTGGACTGTTTACAGGCTGCTAAGCTATTAAAATTGATTAAATATGTAAGAACAGATAAGTATAATCAAAAACAAATGAATATTTGTCTCTCAGGCTGGTACCGTGTCTTTCACTAAGGTTATAGTTAGTTCCAAATGTTTATGAGTAGCAGTTGTCGTTTACTAAGTAATTTAGCCTTACCAAATCTAAATATAACTAAGACGATAATTTTATAAATGTATTCAACATAAAATGGTTCAAAAATTACGGAATAGAAAAAAACACATTAAGTAATTATTCAAACATCATACATACATTGAACATTACCAATATATTGAACAAGTTCATACAGTCATCAGGTGAATTTTTATTTTATTAAAATTTGTGTCTATTCTAGACTGTATTATGTTACCCGAATTTTGACATCGTAACTTTTAAGTTTTAAGATTGTCTATGTCCGTTTTTCCGCTTACTCTGAAAACAGACTGTTCGAGTATTGGGCACACACAGTTTAGACAGTTTAACAGTTAGGAAACGAATGCACTTGTGCAGAGCAACGGCGGCAGCTTTGGCGGGGCAGGGGGTGGCACCACCCTGTGCACGCGCACTCCACTAAACCGGCTGTACAATACATACGGTTGGCGCAAGCGTATTTGGTAGTAGTTATTTAACTAATTTAGTGCTATTTTCGAAAAATTGTAGTGTTATGCTACTTACATATAATTTTACACTATTTTAAATTTATTTTTCCATTCTGTTTTTGATTTTCTGCATTCACCTCAAAACTGGATATTTTGCATCACCTTTATTTCCATAGGATCCTGTAACGTTTTTAAACCAAAAGAACACAATAACAAATCATTTTCACTTCGTATTTACACGCTATCAGCACTTTTTACATCGGTGTCAATGGAGTCTACCTTTTTCGATCTTTTATTTAGTTCTCCGTAACTCTGCAATTTCGGGCTTCGTGCGCACTGTTGCGCTACCTTTTTTCCTATATCAATAATATCTCATTTTTCACTTAAATCTTGCCGTTTCTCTATTACGAGCCTGAAACCAAAATTTGACATGTTTTGACATCGTTGTTTATCTGGTTGTCATGGCAATTACATTTTATTCAAATTCGCTACCGGTCTGATGTTTTTACTTCAAAACTTCCACAAAAATACTCTTTTCTTCTTGGCCATTTACAAAAATTTGCTTTTAATTTAAATAATTTCCCGTTTTTATCTCAGATCCGTCGTCGAGCGCGGAGCTCTCTAAAAAAAGTATAAAAGCCGAACAATCGGCCAATAAAGGAGTCTCGCTTCAGCTTTCATACTAGAAGCATCTCCTAAAGGCCTTAGCCGCACTGCCCCGGGATCCTGCAAGCCTCTGCCTTCACCTGAAGTCGTCGCCTAGCCACGCCTACGCCTCCACCTACTAGTACCCGCGCTATCTTTAGCCGCTGTGCGTGCTTGCTTCAAGCGCTGCGTGTGCCTACTCCGGGCGCTGTGTGTGCCTACTCCGGGCGCCTGTGTGCCTACTCCGGGCGCTGCGTGTGCCTACTTCAAGCGCTGCGTGTGCCTACTTCAAGCGCTGCGTGTGCCTACTCCAGACGCTGCGTGTGCCTACTCCAGACGCTGCGTGTGCCTAGATCAGGCGCTGCGCACCTACCACAGGCATAGCCTGTGCATACTCCGTGATGCTTCTAGTTTGAAACCACATTCCATCATTTTCACCTTATTATTTTTATTTCGTTTAATTTGTTTGTTTGTTTGGTATTCCAGTGTTCTTCAACACATCTTGCTTTAGGACCTCGAATTTTCGTTGGTTAATCTTCACTTTTTATTTTTATTTCAGACACATCTCTTTAGTGATGTTGCTGATCTCTGGCTTTGAGCCCTAACGCTCTGGCCGTTCTTAATCTTTACTTAAGTCATAGCGACTAAAGCATGCTTAAGATTAATTTCTCCCTTAATAAAATGTTTTTTTTCCACGCAGGAGCAGATGACAACTCCTTAAATAAGCCTGAATGTCCTTTCGAAAACACACTTTTAGAGTGGTAGTCATTGAATGTTACTCCACCCTTACCTGAATGCAGATGATGAATGTAAGAGATAGTATATCTGATTTTGTCTGGTGATGTCTGTTTCTGCAAAGCTGTGTTTTTATGGTTTATTTTAGAATGTACATATCAAAATTTTTACCGAGTCAAAAATTTTCCTTTTTTATGCAAAATATCCAGTTTTGAGGTGAATGCAGAAAATCAAAAACAGAATGGAAAAATAAATTTAAAATAGTGTAAAATGATATGTAAGTAGCATAACACTACAAAATATATTATCTATAATGGTAAATAGTGAATAAAATATAAATCAAATGACGGTCGTACTTATGTTTCCCTCATGTTATTGTGATAAAATTATTTATGCGAACGTGAATACACAACATAATTAAATTTAACTATTGAAAACTGAAAACATCCATAAAAGAAAGTGTTACGAAAATATTTGGCAGTGCAACACGTAACACGTAATAGTGTAAATGTATTTTTTCTTAAAGTAATAAAAAAATTAATACGTATTTAACTTAAAACTATGTAAATATTGTTATAAACATAAATGATAATGAATATTCCCATTTCCATGACAACCCCTGGTATACACTCCCCTGCGTAAATATCTATGCGGGAAGGTTTCATGACTGTTAGGTCTTTAAACTGTGGTTCAATAATAATTTTTATTAAACAAGTGAAAATATAAGATTAAACATGTTATGTTAACTGTTAATGTTATATGATGTTATATGTAATGTTAATAAGTTCGCGTTCGTCGCAGTTAAGGTGAAAATACGTGAACACAATTTTTATGATTGTCAAACCATAGCGATTGCTTTTCGTAAAATGTTACCGCCAGTAGAAATGTACACAGACTAGTGAACATAAATAGTAAAATCATGTTTTTTATAGAATAGGGTGACCTCGATTACGAAACAAAATGCAGATACGTTGTCACCTGTGAGGACTTAGGTGGAATGCCTCGGTTCCAGTAAAAAGGGTCTCCGGTTCTCTACACTCACCATACGAAACACAGCAGCATTATGCTACTATTCGACGTTGGTATTCTGTGAGAGCGTGGTTCCTCCCCGGTCGAGCCGACCCATTCGTGCTGCATGGCTCTACCACGTAAAAAAGTAACAAAATCATAATTAAAAAGTAGTAAAATCATAATTAAAAACACAGAGTACGTACCGTATGAGCGGCGTGCCGGTGAGGAGGTAAGCTCCGACGGGCACGGCGGGCGGAGCGTGCGTGCGCCAGGGCGCGGGCGGCGCGCGCGTGGGCACGAGCGCGGCACGCAGGCACAGCGCCGGCCGCGCCGCGCCCGCCCACAGCCGCGCCAGCACCGGATGCGGCTTCAGCTCCAGCCGCACCATTCGCCCCCACGCGCGGTGCACCTTGTACACCGCCGGCAGCCGCCGCCTGCCACACAACGCACGCTTCGTACCTCACTACAAACTACGCTATAAAACTCGGTTAAGACAACGCAGCAGTACGGCAACAGTTTCTTCATAATAACAACTAAAAATAAAAAATAAAACTGCTGATGCTAGCCCGCTCGTCAAACGTGACAACTATGGCAAATATCCAACTATTTGAGGCAATTTATGGGGAAAGCCTATGTTCAGCAATGAACTTTCATAAACTGTAATGGTTAAACCACGATATAAAGGTAATTACAGACTACACTTTACGATTCCGCTACATAGTACACATTTACACTATACTATACATACCTATATCATGTATTGCAGTGCTATATATTACTTGCTATATTCAGTATATTACAGCGGTCGGAACTGAGCTTAAATCTCAGCATTTATTTTTGTGGACACATATACAATATGCTATATCTACTAAATAGCAGAAAAGTATAGCGTAATCTTAACAGAGCTTTACACTAAAACCACGCTAGTATGGCTGCAGGAAACGGAGACGACCTGCGCGTGTGGAATACGCGAAGACACTGCGCTTGTCGCAGAAGTAAACTACATTGAAACGGTGGTGAAATATGTGGTTTTCTATTATTATTAACGCGCGACATTAGTTTATTACAAATTTGTACCAATTCACACAATCGTGCTTAGAAGGGAGTTTTTAATTGTACAAAAGATATTACAAATTAAAATGAGAATCCGTGATTTATAAAAAAAACAGGCATCACTTTCGCGAACACCCGAAAAATATACAAACGAAACGAAGGAATTGATGTAGGATGTTTAAGAGCCCTCTTACTATTCGGAGTTACGAAAATTTTGGTATTTTACGCACCGAGCGGGCTGCGAACTACGCGAGCGATACTTTCTCTTCTATCTATTCACTCGCTCGCACTGTGATACTGTGAGTATGGCGACTAAACGGTCGAAACGATCTTCCATAACATTCATTTTTAACACTACGTAAACCGTTTTTTGTAAATACTTATTGAAATAGTTTTTGTATAGTCTAGTATATTTAATCATAGAATAAAATATTTAGTTGAAAGTTTCAATGTAATTTAAAAAATACGTGTATATTTACCTATCTATTTGATGAATCACAATAACAAAACGTCGATTCTGCTATAATTGTTGCGTGGATGGAGGCTTAACGAACAAAGGGGGATGCCCACTGTTCATAGACACTTCGGCCATTGGTGCCCACATATAAAAGCATATGGAAACGATAATATGCAATTAAAATAATGAAATGGCTAAGGAATTGGTTTAAAAAAAGTCGGGATTTTTATGATATAAAAGTTTTTATTTTCACAAATACAGTTTTTTAACGACTACTTTTACCAATTTTATCGCTTTTAACTTCTTTAACTTTTGTTTCCCGACATTTCAGGTGCTTTATAGCACCCATGGTCACGGGGGACTGAGGTGACTGCCATTCCAATGTCAGTATTGGGACACCTACCTTCCACGATACCACGATACCTTCAGCTTTTTATTATTATTTTAATAGTCCAATCTATGCAGATTGAACTTACTCTATCTTTAAGTCTTGCAGTGGTATGCCTGGGTTTGGTTTTAATTTTATTAATTATAGTGTCCCAAGTAGGTGGTAGTACCCAATCGCCTTCTCTATTGAAATTAGGATGTTTTTAATTTCAATAGCCTCACATATCATCCTTGGTAGGAATTAAGGCTCTTTCGCGAGGATTTGTGATCTATCAAATCTGATGTATGTCTATCTGGTTGGGGTGACAACCTTGACATACGGTAGTACAGCTAGCACACGCTCAACTGCGGTCGGCTTCACTCAGTCACTGTGACGTAGATGTGGGACCCGAAGCTTGATTTTGTGCAGAACCTGCTTGATGTGCTGAAGCTCCGCGGCCAGGTGCTTGCTCTCATAGATCCCATATGCTCTCTGTAACAAACATTTGCTCACGGTAACTAACTGTGAAGGATGATGGTGAGATTCACCGCTTAAATATAAGTTTGTATGGGTCTTTTTTCTATACACAGTGTGACATATGATGTTGTTAGGATTTTGGAGAACAAAAACATCTAGGAAAGCTAAGAAATTATTTGCCTCTAATATAATATCGTAATTACTGAATTGAATTTGGCACAGAGAGTGTTAACGATGGATAAAATTCATAGTAACAACATCCTGATTTAATATTTCACGGGCCATATTCATGAGCCGCTCTTATTTGTTTCTTGGCACTTGCAATAATGCCGATATGCATTCATCACTATCTCATGTTCCTATTTTCATCAAATATACAGCAAGTGCAAAATCATCCACTATGTTTACTTGACATTTTGGGAACTTTAGACAGAATTTATTGTAATTGTGCTTTTGATAAGCCTAGATAATAATGTACACTATATTCAGGCATACTGTGAATACTTTCAAAGTCTATAATATGATGGTAAATATTATCTTACAGTAATGTAGAAAAATCTATAATTTGTGCTACACCAAATGTTTTAATATGATTATATATTGATTCTAAAAGTAAATACCAAGAGTTACTATTTAAATGGTAGTTACTGATTCTACATTCTGGAGGTACATAGTAATTGTATTCACAAAAAGACATACCCGCAATGTTGATGGAACTGTGAGTTGATTGGAATAGTTACAACCAGGAAAAGACATTGATTTTGTGTGAGTGGTGGTCTTACAAAATTAGGCAGCAGTATATTGTACAATGTATGATCTAAGCTTTGTTGTTCTAGGTTCAATATATTACTCACTTTAGATTGCAACGAGGACGGACTAGATGATTCAGATGGTTCCCGTTCTAAAGTTTAACGTGATGCTGCTTTATCAGTCCTTTGCCAGCAATCATGACACGCGATGACGATGGCAACTGAAATAATATTAAATAAAAAAAATAAGACAAAGTGAACAAAATAAAATAGATTTGTTTACTTTAAACTCAAATATAGGTAAATGTTACTTAAAACTTAATGCCCTATATTTTTAATAATTAAGGACTGACTGCCTACCAGTATAGTCCAAAAACAATTAAAAATCGACTTTCTCATTTCTTGGTATTTGATAAAAATTGTCCATTTTGTAACTATCTGGTGTTAGCTAGCTAATCTTATGGCCATGTTATAAATAAGCTATTATGTTTGTCAGATATAGCTTGTGCATATGTTAAAAAATAAAACAACTTCATCATTTCATTCATTCATCACTATCAAATATCAGCACTAGAATTATTAAATTAAAACTGTTAAACACTTACTTTTAACTGTTGTCACACTATAATGTGATCGACAATCTCACTTCATATGAGTTCTTGAGAATTTATTTGAAAAATAACAAACAAAATAACACAATTGCGACTATTTAGTTGTGAATTCTCTAGTATCTTTTTACTTGTTGAATTGTGATTTCATTTTTATTCCCAATTCGCATGACATATTTCCTAGCTGTCAGATTTGATGTTGCCACATAACTAACATAAATTACACAGATTAATCTGTGCATAAATACAATGAAACGATATCGATTTTTATTCGATTAGTAATTTAATAAAAAAAGTAATTTAATAATAAAAAAAGGGATATAGAACGACGAGTAAATGCAGGGAATAGAGTGAATGGGGCACTGCACTCTATTATGAAGAACCAGAATGTGTCAAAACAGGCACGTATGGTAATTCATAATGCTGTGTTAGTCCCTACTTTAACGTATGGTAGTGAAAGCTGGGTGTGGCAGAAGAAGCACGAAAGTAGAATAAATGCTGTAGAAATGCGGTCTTTAAGGAATATGTTAGGGTTGAATCTGAATGACAGGGTGAGAAATTGCGTGATAAGAGATAAATGTGGTATGCAAGATGATGTTGTGACCAGGATTAAGAAAGGAATGCTTCGGTGGTTTGGTCACGTAGAAAGAATGAATGAGGAAAGAGTGACAAAGCAAATTTATATGGCAGATGTGAACGGCCGAGTCGGGAAGGGACGCCCTAGAAAAAAGTTTATCGACCAAATTGGCGATATTTTGAAAATGGGCCACGTTAGAAGTACCCTTAACCGACGAGCATGTATGCGTAGATATATGGATGTAAAGGAGGCGAAAGAGGTATGTCATGATCGTGCCAAATGGAAGTCCGTAGTCTCTGCCTACCCCTCTGGGTGACTGGCGTGAATGTTTATGTTTATGTTTATGTAAAATGTGGAGTAGCGTATTATCATGCTCTGAACAGTTCATGGTGAATCAGCTAAAAATTCACTTGTTTAATTATCATAACATGATTCCATTTTAAATATATTGTTAAAACAGATAACAATCACTGTTAAATTGTGCAGCAGCATTTTGTTATACTCTAAAGAATTCATAGTAAATCAGCTAGTAATTCGCTTTTGTAATTATCATAACATCATAATATCGATTCGATTATAATTCGATTAATAATTCCATAAAAAGAGAATAATCTTGGAGGTGCTTCTGCTCGCTTTTTTAAAATGTATTTTCCTTTATTTATTTAAATTCTATTTTAAGTGTATTTTTAAACAATAGCAATAAAATAGTAGTAAACCACTCTCCATCCTAATGACGACACTGTCACGACTGGACGACAACGGCGTAGCTGACCTTCCTTTTTGAAACATTCATAGAATGTTGTGTATCGATTTCAAAATCGATCTAACCGAAATATACAGACATCGATTCATAATATTTTATATGTCGGGGAAGGCGTAGGCCAAGTGACGCACAGAAGAAAAGTCTTACACTCTTATGACAATGGGGATTTGATATGATGCTGATGCTGCTAGATGATTTTGAGACTGAGAAAGAAAATGGCACAACACAAAATGAAAAATTGCTCTTCACACCCTAAGTAAAAAAAAACATTAATTGTAATTTTGTATTATTATTAAAAAAAGGTACATAATTATTTATTAATCAACAATTGTATATAATTATTCGCACTAGGTAAATCAGCCTTATAATACTAAAATCTTGGTCATGGAATAAATAAACATATTTGTTCACCAATCAATCAAAAATTCAATTCATCAATCAAAAATCAAAATTCATCATCATCGACGCTTTCCAAAATCCGAATGAGTTCTGAGGAATCGTTCATGTTGCATTGCTCTACTTTTTCTCGGTAATCACTTATGACGTCATCAGGGTGTCGTCTATCCTTGATCACGGTGCCCAGTGAACTGATTTTCGATGACGCACTAAAGATGCGCTAGAGTTGAGATATTAGATTTATTATGCGAAGATAATCTGATAACATTTTTTTTATTTATGTAGCTAATTATAGTTTTATGTTTCTAACCTTTAATTTTATTCAAATATCAATAATAATAGAAAAAAAAAACACCATTGAGCTGAATTTTGGATAGTTTTCAAGAAATCTATGCCTCCCGCGTTTGACACTAGCGGTCAACCATAGACGACTTTGGCGTGCTTGACATAGTATTTGCTTGGATAAAAATCCATTTATATTAGTTCAATGTTTCTTAGTACTTGTGGCTCTAGAAGACTTGTTTCTTATACTCACATGTTGCTGGGTTATTCCTATTTTGAGGAGTGTAGAATTAAAATACCTGTAATAATTTTTCCAATATCTATATTTAATATTTTTCGGAGCCGGGTTTTTTGTCAACTATAGACGTCGCTGGCGCTCAGGGCCCGCAGGTGTTGGTCAAGTATAGGCGACTTTGGCGCTCAAAAGGTTAAAGGATTCATGGTAAATCAGCTGGAAACTAACTTGTTTCGTTATCATAACATGATTCTATTTTAAATGTATTGTTATAAACAGATAAGAATAACTTAACCGATCTTCTTTAAAAACAGATAAGAATAACAGTTCTTATCTGTTTTCAAAGAAGATCGGTTAAGATTAACAGTTAAATTGTGCCGTAGCATTTGTTACTCTCTAAAGAATTCATTGGAAATCAGCTAGTAATTCGCTTGTTTAATTATCGTAACATCATAATTATTTAAAAATTATATTAGCACTGTAATGATGACATCGTAAATAATCGATCGAAAAAGAGAATCGATTTTTTTAAATGTGTTTTGTGATTGGCAACACTTTTTTTTATTCACAAACTAATGACATATTGATTTACCTAATTTTTATTATTATGTTTCCGGTATTTTTAATTTGTGCAAAAATATTCCCATTGTTTGAGGATAAATCAATACCGCGATTAATAACCATAAATAAAGATATAATTTTTTAACAAATTCACATTGTTGGGCGTTCCATGGCCGAAAATGGGCGTCCCCCTTTACAAACATTTTTAATGTTACGGAATGATAATGAAAAGCGTTTTTTTTTCATTTGTTGTTAGTATATATATATATATATATATATATATATATATATATATATATATATATATATATTACACAATATATACAAATCTATATATTATAGAAAACCCATGTATTTCTGTAGCGAAAAGGAATAAGTGTAATAATTTAACTAAAGAAGTACCTAATTACAGACCTTAATTGAAATTTATTTCACTATCGAAGTACATACTTACATACCTATACTTGGCTCTTTATAAAAATATTTTAAGTTATAATGACACAAAATACTGAAAAAACGACCACATTGCTGTCGCGAATCCTATTTTAGGTTTACTTGTTGTTTACACTACCTACCAATTTCTTCCGACCCAAACATCACGATTTGCTACGAATGGCCTAGCAAATTGCATGCGTTGGGCATCACTGATCTCACATAGTAGCGAAAATATGGTCAGTCGATCATAGACAGAATAGCTACGTTACCTAAGTGACTTACTTACCATTTCGCAATGTATTTTTTTACTCTTTATTGACAACCCTTAGTAAACTATGGAAAGGCCGCCGCGCCGTAAGAAGGTAGGGAAAAGATGCAAATTTATGTAATAATTATTTAGATTATGTGCGGTATTTATCTAATTAATAATAATTATGTAGACTACTAAAATTTCAGCAAGTAGTCAACATCAAAGGAGTGTAACTTTTGTACGTAGTACTATTATTTATTCTGTGGTATAAGAAACGTCGCCGACGTAATTGGTACTGACGCTAGACGAATACAATTTGACAGCAAAAATGGAAGAATGTATTTCATTTAAAGTACATGATACTTACTGTTTATTTTTGGCTTTAAACATGTTGACGTCGATCTTAACATCATTTATAATGATATTGTATAGGAACTTTCCAATATTTTGTCGCATTTCAATCGGCCAAGGTGCTTCCTCCATATCCTATTAACGATAAAATAAAATAAAAATAAATAAAATATTTATTTATAGATATCAATTATTTTATTCCCCCAAGGCAGGTATTTATTTTATAGAGTACTGCCACAACCCCCTGGTATTCCGCTACTTTTTAAAAAAGAGTGCCTTGTAATCGAACAGATTTACATATCAAATATAAAATAAAAAATTAAAATGTCATGTGATGCACAATGAATACCTAAACAGTAAATAATGAAAACCCGCTAGGCCGCAACAATAGATATACAGTAAAAGCTCCTTATTTGCGCTTCCTTCATTCGCGTTTTCACTATTCGCGGATTAAAAAAAATGTGACCCGATTCCTATATTCTCAGCTCAAAATTTCTTTATTCGCGGATCTAATCGGTACATACATATTAACAGAAAGGATTTCAATAGGTACCCAACCCTTTGTAAACGCGTTGTGAAATGGACCTTATTACAACTATGCTTAAAGTATGTTATCAAATGATTTCGCCGCTGTGTTAGTCCGGCCTTTGACATAAGCCGGCTTCGCCGCGGTCGGTTTTTGAGAATGTAAACAAACAGAATGAAAGGAACCTTATTACTCAATGCATAAAGTATATTTTTAAATGCTGCCACATATTAGATGTTCCGGCCTTTGGCAAGAGCAGCTTTGCGTGTTTTGTTTCATCTTTCCATTCGTTATAAAAATTGTGATCGAGTAACATGTCTCTAGCGCTGTCTTCTTAATTTATGTCGACTAAAAAAAATTAAAAACTAGTTTCAATAAGCACTGGAAATGTGACATTTAATTTAAAAAATCTTTGTGATGGTTTAAGAATGGCAAAAAAAAAAATTGCTAATGCCACCGCTGAATATCAGTCTGAATTGAAAGAGCTTTCAAAAACTGCCAAGCAAGAAAAAAGAAATACAAAATTCCTTAAACCATTGCTTAAACTAGAATATAATAATTAAATTGATTTTTTTATATATTTGTTTTTTATTTTGTCACCTAGGAACGTATCCCCTATAATCCCATATAAATAACCATTCCACATTCACGGTTTCTGTATTTGCGGGATATTTACGGAACATATACCCCGCGAATAAAGAGCTTTTACTGTATTTGAACTGAGACAATACGCGTCAAGCTAGATTCGTGGTGGCGCGAACTAATTGCAACCTGTTCGAATCCACCTACAAGTTACAGACATGTCGGATTACAAGGAGGGATGGATTAGCCAGGGGCCGGATTACCGGGGGTCCGCTGTATATCGAATGAGTCATGAGTTCTTGAGATATTTTTAGCATACATCTTTTACGATCCCCACAGAACGAAACAGAGTGATTGATTCTCTTACACCGCCACAATAAGGTTAACTAAAGGAATCTTTTGGCAAGGAAATAAATCTGTATATTCAAGAGCTATTTCTGAGAATAAGACCCCAGGCAAACTGAGCACAAGAGCACTATTTTAAAAGGATATTGTAATGGTAAGAGTATTGTGCAATGGACCCCAAAATTTTGTACATTTTATACACCACACACTCGACGGCAACCTGACATGCTGAGAAATAAGAAAGAAAATATTTCGAAGACACGTGAAGTTCGCCAACACGCATTATGCGGGGAATTCACTAGACGGACTTGAATAGTGTACTCGTAGGACCGTCGCAGACGGTCTGGCAGATTTGCCTGTTAAACGTCCGCGCGAACTCATTTTGTCTGCGCGGGCACAAACATGCCCGAACGTGATGGCTCCTCTTTATAATCGGCGAATACAAACGACTACGCACGAGCACGATCGCGTAGAGGACATACTCGGCTCTACTCGCCGATCATCGTCTATGATCTCCTCGATCCGTGAATTGTCGGTTATTCGGCACGCATCAAAGGGAATCGCCGGATGGTTGCGTTGAGGTAACCACAGGATCGCCGATCATTCATTCGCCGTCGGACAGTAAAGCGTTGCACATGTGCGGGTACTAGTTAACTCAGTACATACAAATGGCTAGTAGGTGGTCAAGTGAAGAGATACTCAAGTTCATTGAAGTTTATCAGACCAGTCCCGAAATTTGGTATCCGAGACACAAATGTACATAATAGTTGTATACCGCTATTAAATAAAATGTTGCAGCAGCAACACACTCCGCGTCCATCTCGATGCTTGCTGTTTGACAAACTACTGCGGGCGGATTGTGTGTATGCTTGCGCGATGATCGTAATTGTAAACGACCACACGATCAACGATCATCGCCGATAGTGCAGTGCAGGCATTAACTGTGGACTCTGTTCGCAGACACAAACGATAGCAACCAGTGCATACCACCTTTTATTATTATTTGACGAACTTAGATTATTAATTTGAAATGAGTTTTAATGATAATAAATATTCTGACATGCCTGGACAACAGCCCGTGGGCAAGTCCGTCTAGAAAATTCCCCACTTTAGGGCAGCGCGGAGGACATTTCCTTGTCGGGTTTTAGCTCTCTCAGAAATGAGAGTAGGCCTGTGCCCAGCAGTGCGACATATATAGCCTATAACTTTAACACAATATTTCAACAATGATTAAATATAGATTTTTTGCCATCATATTATTCAAAATATAACTGTGTTAATTATCTGTTATTATTTATTTACTCAAAACTATTTTAGAAAAGTTAAAAAGTTCTAATTACTTACTAAACTTGCACCTTCTCTACTCTGATGCTCGAGTAGTTGCCAGACCTGTCGTCCATTATATGGTTGATTTGAGCTGTCTACAGATTCACGTTTCAAATACCACTCACAGTACTTTTCGTAAACCTGTTCTATCTTCTTTAGAACTCCGTTGCGTCGATACTGTTCGATTTGATACCTACAAATCAATTTCTAAAATTCAAAAATCAATAAATAAAACAATCAGATATGAAAACTATATGTGAAAAATTCGAGTAATTATCAAAAAATATTCAAATGCTATGAAAACATAACGCTTATCAATAAACAAATAACTGATTTTGAAAAAATAATTCCATATTTTTAGTATAAAATAGTACCGCAGAATAGGCCAGTACTGCAGAATGACAATTTCATAGGTACTACAAACCTCAACACAGTTTATGCAGATTAGGAAATGCAATATACGTCTTATGTACTCCATTCTATAATTTCATTAACAATGTTTCAAGTTGGACATGATTATTTTAATATGTCACACTTCGTGCATTCGTAATGATGAGTAAAGCAGTGATGGCTATAATATATATTGGGACAAGCAAGTTAAATGGTTTGTGATTTTTGTTTTATGAGATATATTTTACATAGTTTTAACGTTTATTGTTTTATTTTTCGTGTATACGAGACATACAAGACGTGGCGTAATGGATAGACATTAGAATGAATAGGTACCTGTGGGTAGAGGATGTTGTGGCGGTTCAGAAAATTATGTTTTATGTTTAGTAAGTCCCTCGGTTTTCGAGATAATCAATGTTCCTGGCAATTCGAATCGACCGGTGATGTTGCCGTTTAAGATCAGTCAAAGGTTTATTTTAAATTGATACTGGGACTGTCTTCTCTCACCAAATGAGGGTTGGTGAGATGCCAACTATGCAGAATGTTCATATTAGAAATCATAGTTTACATTCGATAGCGCTTCTATCCAGGAATACTATCCAAAAAACAGATTGGAAAAATTTCGTCATTTAGAGTCTTGCCACCAAAAAGATTGGTAAAGGAATTAATTTTTTTGAATTTTCTCTCAAACATAAAACATATTGTTACGAGCTTAGGGTTCGTGACAATAAAAACTGCCGATTGAATTACCAAAATTGACACTTTAATTGCCGAACACCAATTAAAACTTAAAACACACTAATAATTAATCGCACTGATCACTTTATTTCGCTCCGAAGCTTCGCTTGAATCGCCAAATCGCTTGTATCGTGGACTTTTCTAGAAAGCTTAATTCCTGTATTAGATACTAGATGGCGCTGTTGGTGGAAAGTTCAGGCATGGCATTTTCTAGAAAGCTCTCGTCGCTGCTCCCCGACACTTGATAGCGCTAGGGGCATCAATTATGGCTTGCAACAATATTTTTCTGAGCCACCACAACATCCTCTATCCGCAGGTACCATATTATCCATTTATTACGCCACACCAAATGTTCCATAATTCTTCATGTGAAATAGAAAGACTAGCTAAGTATCCAAAGAATTTAAGTATTGTGATAAAGGAAAGCAATTGTTAAAGTGGAAGTGCATGCAAATCCAATAGTTAAGGTTGATATGTATATATAGAGGAAGCTTCTTTACTTACTTATGATACACTTGTGTGCCAAGATCTCTCTGTAATAGTTTTAGAGTTGGACTAAAAGTTTCACTGCCATCAACTAACTTGCAAATTTCACCCATCATCAAATCTACAAATTGGTCTGTCTGTAAAGAAGTTATTATATTATATTTAGACCGGCTAAGTTGTGTTTGAGTAAACAGATTAATAAACTACAGTGCAGTGGCGGCATAAGAGAATTCATCACCCATTTGTCACAGGAGCGATATATATAAGATGCGACTACTGGAATCTACTCTACAATGGTAGAGGCCTATATACCGGACTGGACTTGATGGGACAAGCTGTTAAAGAAGCTGTTGAAGAAATAATATGGGCTATTTGAGTTGCAGTGCTTCGAATTGCGATTTTTTTACAAGCAGTTATCCTGTGGTGCTGGAGGAGGCAGCTCTAAGTGTTGGCTAAGTGTCAAGAAGATCTCAAGGTCTACAATATGAGGGTAGGCTGAAAATTTTCGTCCTGAAAAAATTTATGATGTGTAACTCATCATAAGTTCTTAATAATGTCCGACAGTCCTATTCGCAAGTGGGGTAAGCATTCTTGGTCCTCATCGAGCATTAATCTTTTTTATATGCAAGTGTCAAAATATTCTTAACTCACTTCTTAAAAAGTGAGCTCCTTACTATCTCTACAGTTTTAGATATCTGCCACATTCTTATTTGACAATCTCTTAACACAGTTTATCTATCAGAGACTGCCGTCGATAGATGGCTTGAGCGCATGTCGTCCTGAATCAACACTCATATTGGACGAAACAACTGACTCCAGAGTTTAACTATGGAATAATTATAAAGGACAAAATGCCCCATTAACTGCAGCCATCTTTTCAAAACTTTCGGGCTTCACTATTTGTAAGGTACTTAACTACGGATCGGTACTTGAGATTCCTACAACATGGTAGTGTTTCTCAATTAATTTCCCAGAATTTAACCTTTTGAGCGCCACGCCCAAAAAGGCATTACTGTGTCCTGTACGCCAAAGCGAAAAGTAAAAAAAAAAATACCTACGAAAAAAATAGTTTTGCCCAGAGTTGATATATCGATAACAAAAAATAACTTGATTTTGTTGATTTTTTATGCAATAAATGACTCTTTATAATCTGGTATGTTTTATTTAATCTTGTACTGTCTTCCACTCTTTTTATATATGTACTTTGTAGATAAATAAAAATAAACAATAACAATAAAATAGTAGTAAACCACAACACTACTCTTCATCGTGATGACGTCACTGTCATGACAACGGCATAGCTGACCTTCCTTTTTGAAACTTTTTTAAAGATGTAGCCGTGTCGCACGTTGTGTATCGATTTCGGAATCGATCTAACCAAAATATACAGAGATCGACTCAAAATATTTTATGTGTCGGGGGGAGACGTAGGCCAAGTGAAGCACAGAAGAAGTCTTACGCTCTTATGACAATGGGGGTTTGATATGATGCTGATGCTACTACATGATTTTGAGATAATCATAATCTTTATTGCAATCAAATGGTAACAATAGAATTGGAATTTAAAAAAAAATAGTCCGCATTTGAACCCAGTTTGGGCGTAGCAATTATAAAAATATTAAATATTATTTTAAACTACAAGATTTCACGAATAAATTACATTATTAGATTTAATATTATAAAAATATTTTAAAATTTTTATAAATATTATAAAATTTACCGCCATACAGTAGGCGCTAGAGCTATGCCAAGCAAGAGTAGATTTCGGCAATAGTAGCCTATTTTTATTTGGTCTAATTGAGTATTTGTAATTTGTTTCATTTAATTTAGTAAATAGTTCTGGGTGGTTTTTTACAAATTTGCATGTTTCCCAAATATAAATAGACATCAAAATCAAAATTTTAAACTTTTTGAAGTGGCGCTTACAACTTTCTGGAATTTTTATGTTTGCCAAGATTTATATTTTCTTTATTTCTCGTAATACGTAAGTGAATTTTAATAGCATATTTTTTACTTTATTTATATGGGCTTTCCAGTTTATATGGCAGTCGATTTCCAGGCCTGACAAGTTGAAGTTGTCAACAGTCCAATAGGTATATTATTAAAAGCGATATTATTTAGTGGTGATTTTTGAACTGGGGGGGAATTGCATAATTTTGGCTTTATTAAAATTAATCTCTAGGTTGTGATGTGTCAGCCAAAATGTAACCTGGTTCAATACATGATTCAATTTATTATTTAAATTCTAGTCTTTAGTATGCGGAATAATAATGGAAATGTCATCAGCAAATATAATAAGAGGTTTCAGTCAATACTCTATATTGAGAAAGAAAATCGCACAACACAAAATGTAAAATTGCTCGTCATATCTTAAGAAAAAAATAAACGTTTATTATTTGTAATTTTATATTACTAAAATAAAAAAAATTCATCATCATCGACGCTTTCCAAAATGTGAATGAGTTCTGAGGAATCGTTCATGTTGCACTGCACTACTTTTTCCGCTATTCGTTTATGACGTAATCAGGGTGTCATCTATCCTTGACCACGGCGCCCAATGAACTAATAATCGATGACGCGCTAAGGATGCGCCAGAGTTGAGATATTAGATTTATTATGCGAATTTGATTTGATGAAATTTTCTTTTATTTATGTAGCTGATGATAGTTTTATGTTTCTTACCTTTTGTTTTATTCAAATATCAATAATAATTCAAAAAAATAACACGTTTGCGTTTAGTTTTGAATAGTTTCCAATAAATCTATGCCTAACGCATTACAACACTAGCGGTCAAACATAGACGACTTTGGCGTGCTGGACATGGCATTTGCTTAGATAAAAACCCATTTTTTTTTAGTTCAATGTTTCTTAGTACTCGTGGCTCTAGGAGACTTGTTTTTTTTTACTCACATGTTGCTGGGTTATTCTTCTTTTAGGAGTGTAGAATTAAAATACCAGTAATTACTTTCCAATATCTATATTTCATATTTTTGTGGGCCGGGTTTTTTGTCAACTATAGACGTCGTTTGCGCTCAGAGCTCGCATGTGCTTGTCAAGTATAGGCGACTTTGGCGCTCCAAAGGTTAATGAACTAATTAAGTTGTATCAACCTAAATAATGAGAGGGTAGATAACAGGACGACTATAATAGAATCCGAGAATTTTTCAAACTTAAAAAATCTTGTGAATAATCCATGTGCAGCCAGTGGACAGTTACAGGCTGGTAGTAAAAAATAATATTGAAGGAGGAAAGAAATGTTGTCCTAATTATAATTTTTTAAAGTGGACTTACCTCTAATACTTTGAGATAAGGGTAAAGACTTATAGCAGAATGAGAGGCACTGCTTTGCGATTTTAGTGTACTTAAGTTACGTATAAACGCCTCCTTTATTACAACACGCCACTCGTTTTCGGTCTCCCGCAGTTTTGATCTCTGAAAAATTATCTCTTTAAGTTTGTAGTAGAAAGTAAATTTATATATACTGGGTAACTATTTTTACCGTCTGGAAATATGGTGTTTTGTATAAGTGGAATAAAAGCTATCCTCGAAAGTATTTGTAAAATATAACACTAGATAGAGAAAATTTCCGAATATCCAAAAAAAACACAATTCAACCTACGGCGTAAAACTAAAAATAGGCTACGATCGCTATGAATGAAAGTTGTAAGAGTGAGCGAGACGCAGGCACATCTTTCGTTATGTAGGCACCAGGCGGCCGAGCGGCCGACACCTAGTAGCAGCCTACATTTTTCGAATCAAATGACGCGCGCCTGACGTTTAGAAAAACTATTTTTCTCTTATAAGTATTTATAGTAAAATTATTTTGTATTAGTTGAGGTCATAAATCATAGCTCGGCCTCAGCCCGGCTAGGGCGGTGAGAATGCTGCGCAGGCGCAACGCCATTATCGATAACAACAAATGAATCATCGAAGGCAGATACACGGCGGCGGTGCGGTATACAAAGGGTGGTGCTGATGATGTCTGATGTAGAATTTTAATGTAAATAGTTTTAGATTTAATTTTAGATATAAGTTATTATCTTCATATTCATTTTTAATATAACTTGCTACATTCCAAACATTTGTATTTATAGATTTTTTAATACATAGATACAGACAAAACAATACTAGTATAGGCACTTTTGATATTTACTTTTGATTTTGACTGCCTTATTGGTCTAGTGGTTGTAGTAGTATGACAGCTAATTTATTTATTTATCTAACTTCATATACACAAATGTATACAACATGTAACATAATTAACGCACTTTGAGAAAGTATTTTGTTCAGAATCGTTTACTAAATCGATTCCTATCATTTTTAATATAGGTAATTTTTTTCCCAAAAATAATTAAAACTACGTAAATTACAGTCACACTAAATCTGTACAGTCAAAACAAACTGAAATGGACCGTAACTTAAGGCAATAAGACTTTTAAGAGTGCAGTTTTATTTGTATTATTACTAATTCTATCATTCAATAAAAATAAAGAAAAATGAACTTTATTTCAAGCACGTTAAAGTCTTTGCGTTCGTGGATTTGTACTGTGACCACAACATTCTTCCAGAATTAGTATAATTAATTTGATAAATAATCAGTGCAAAAAAATGTTTAACTAAAAATTCAGTGTATGTATTATGATTATAACATAATATACAAATTGGAATGTCTGAGGGTGTGCGTTAATTACGTTACATATTGTATAAGCGGACTTCTACCAGTCTACCTTAGAGTAGTGCAGAGATAAAAGAGGTAGGTGTAAGTGTAGGTGAGCTAATCATAATATCGTAATCGGGACAAATAATGTGTGTTTCCGTCAAGAAATTCTCAGTATATACAACATGTAACAAAAACCCTGTGGTTCCCGTTAACTGCGTTATCAGAATCAGTATCCAAGCATATAGAAATAATTTTATTAAAAAAAAAACATATAAAAAAATTTAATGAAAAACCATTTGCAAATTGTATGTGGTTTTATTATCTCTGCATTGGCCGAGGAGTAAGAGGATTGTCAAAGACCCCGCATTACCGATACTGGTGTGAGTTAGAGGAAATAAAACCACATACAATTTGCAAATTAATTTTTTTTCATTAATTTTTTTTAAATGTGTTTTTTTCTTAGTATTTCTATAGGCTTGGATACTGATTCTGATAACACACTTCACACAGGGTTTTTGTTACATGTTGTATATGTAAGCTTACTTTGCTTATAAAATTAATACAATTAAATTAATACATATTATATATAAATTATAAAAATATGATATACTGACAATTCTTTTAATTGAATTGCGGCTGATATTTCCATACTACTCTATCACATAACAGTGTAATCAATACATATAAATAGAATTGAAGTGTCGTTCTGTAACATTGAAATAACTGGCTTCTATTAGGTTTTTAATTTTATCTGTCTGTGTGTCCTGGCTAATCTTCGGAGTGGCTGAACAGATTGTAATAAGCCTTCATGAACAAATAGAGTTTTATTACAATCGGTTCAGAGAGCAATGCCAGGAGTGATCTAGGGGGTTATTTTCTAAAATAAATTTTGTAAATATTTTGTGACCCTTGACATTGTAAAATTTATTTTTAAAAAAGTCCCTTTGAGTTTCTTGCTGGTTCTTCCCAAGACAGAGGTTTTTTTTTCGAACCAGTGGTAACGTAAAATATTGACTTTCAATAAGAATTACTTGTAATCTATATTGAATAAAAAATGATTCTATTCTATTCTATTATATTCCATTTATCCACCCTAATATTATATAAAAAATTATTATAATAAATATTAATTAATTTTTAATAACCACAAACCTTTAAAAAAATAATTACATGTTGCCTTTACAGTTACCGTTACAGCCTATTAAAGCCCACGCATTACGTATTGCATTTAAATCAAATTGAACTTTCTCGTTGTAAATAATATTATTGCATAATTTATAGATTCTGCAATAAATTCAGGCAATTACCAAATTCAATTTCATTGTTGAATAGACGTAATTTGATATCTTGGATAAATTCGCCACTTTTAATGTACATTTGCAATCGTTTTTTTTAAATTTCCTTAGTCACAAATGTATTAGCGAAGAATTGGGTGTGTTTTGCAAGCAATTCAAAAACGTTACGATTGGAAGTTTGTCTTTCACTTTATTTTAAATTATTTTATTCCAAGAATTGCAATGAATCTGTAATCCCGAGAAGTACTCCTTTTATTTTAACATTAACATTGCAAACAAGAAGTATGTATATATTTTATAGGTAATGCTAACTAAGCATATTGAGCTAGTTTTTATCATGTTTCTATAAATGACTACACAGCCGAGGAGGAAAATCGGAAGAAAATAATATATACGAATTAAAACAAAAACACGTTTCCGAGCATCCTGATTCTTTAGGGTGGATAAACGGAATAACCGGATCTAGGCTGTATTTTAAAAACTTTTAGATAATTTTTTAGAAAAATCGAAAAATTGATAAAATAAATGGTCTATTATGATTATCTTAAATGTAAATAGTGCCACGTCATACCACACAATAGATCCCACCAAGGAAAAGCCAGGACGAGTCGCTACTATATATTAATAAAAGGATTCTCATATCATTCCGCAATTACGAGTAAGTAGTAAATTTAAAAATAAGTATATAATTTTATCTTACATATAATTTCACCGTGTCCGTTTCATCATCCTTTACAGCAATATTTTGAACTTCAATGTCTCCATTGATCTCCATATTTAACTGAATTTGTCCTATTTTTTTCATTTCTTCTAGGCTGAGCAAGCCTTCTGCAGGCGAAATGTGCAGTCCTTGCCTATTTGAAGTGTCGCTAAGTTTCAATTTCTCTAGCAAAGGACAATCATAATCAAGCACAGGGGGTGTGTATACTGGTTTGAATTGAGGTTGAATCCTATGAATTGCGTTAAATACAACTTCACGCTGGTCATAAACAAACTTGCTCTTGTCTAGAAGATCATTAACTGTCATACCCTAAAAGTAAATTAATGAATAATCATATTATATGATAAACCAATTGCCTCTTAAAGTATTTTTTTAAATAAAATAAATCAAGGTACCTTTTCTTGCAACTGTTGACGATAAAATTCTAATACTGTTAGTTTATTTGGTATCTGGCTTCTTTCGACGCATTCAAACATTGCTGCATAAGACTGCGCATTTAAGTTGACTCCATCTTGTTCCATAAACGACAATATTTCTTTGGCATTTTCAACTTGTCCCTAAAAAAATTTAAATTGAAAATATATGTAATCAGTTTTAATAGATCTTTTCATAATATAGACTTTATTTTTATAGACCAATTTTTATAGACTCTCACAAAAATTGCTTACTTACATTCACAAGAGAAACTTTATGGTTAATGGAACTTACCTTAAATGAACTTCAACTAAAATTATACGAGTAGCTGCAAACCGTAGAGATTTAGAACTATGTAGTCCGCTTTCTGTGGTACTGCATCATCAGACGAATTTTATATATTATTTTTACAAAAAGTGAAAAATAAAAATAAAAAGATTGTCCATTGATTTTTGCAAGCCCTGTCAGCCTAACGGTCTGGCTGGCGTTTCGATCATTCTTTAAAGAGTAAAAACGAATTTGTCATCCCGCAAATAATTATTGAAGGGTTTTTAATTTAGGGGGGCGGGGGGGGTTGAGTTTTTTTTGGTTGAAGTTCACTTAAGTTCCATTAACCATAAATTATACTTTGTTACTGCATCCTAGGATATTTAAAAACTATATAGATGTTTAATGCTTATAATTACAGAGTGAATAAATAAAAATAAAAACCATGGAAAAAGATGACGAGTATATTTAATTCAACAATGCAACAAGAATCACATATTCTGTGGAAAACTTATTAACATTTTAAATATATTAATTTTAATTACGCTTAGGACTAAATCATTCATCCTATTAAATACTGCATCAGCGAAAGCTCTATCTTGTTGGCCATCTTTAAACGGTAACTTAGGGAAACAAAGAGAAGAGTCAGACAAGCCAGCGGTACGCTTTATGACATCTATGGAGACAACGGCGCGCTTCGATGCCGATGTCGATGCATGCCGCGTACTGTGTGACGAATAAGCGGTAACATCAATGCCACTATCCTTATAGTCCAGTCAAAATAAACATTTGACTAAGCCAAAATTCGCATAGAGCTGAAAATTGGCAGAAACGTTAAATACATCATTATAAATAAAATGTCATTAATCCCCTTCGACCCTACTTCTGCAAAAAAATTATTCAAGGTCAAACGTACAAAATCAAGGTTATTTTCCATTTTTCTCGAAAACGGTAAGTATTATCGGCCAAAGCACTCAAGCGTCCAAGGTGACTCTAGTCCCCAAAAAAATTCTTTTTCGTGGTGGCTAGTCCCCGAACGACATCGTTCACTTTAAATGTGTACAGCGTTAAAGACCGATGTTAATAATACAGTAAAAAATAAGAGATGGTGCTATTTGAAATTTGTCATCCATGAGAGTGAATTTTATCTTTGCAATGGCAACACAACATTCAGATAAAAAATGTGAAAATAATAGTTCGCCATTCTCGTTTGTGGACTGTTAATGTGTGTGGAGCTTAATCAAAAATGTGATTAATTTTCTGTTTTATACGTTATTTCTAATGTCATTGTACATCAAATTAATTGTGAAGATATTTCCTTCAGAAAATATGTATTATTACGACAGTTGCTAAATGTTTACATATAATATGGATGGATATGTTGTGGTGCTTGGGTCCGATGGCACGAAGCACCGGGTGTACACCGTGGCCGAGGTGATCGCCATTCCTGATGCAGCTGGTAGTGTTCCTACTAACTCATCCTTGACTGCGGCGACGGCGGTGGCGGCATCTTCGGCACCCAAGCGCTGTGGTACTACAGCTAGGGCTAGGGAGACGACGATAAAATGATGGTAGTGGCGTGTTTCTCATGTAATTTCGCTTTTATTCATTTACTCCAGCTGCTCAATTCATATATTATTACTTATTTTTTTCTTCTTTTTTTTGTAACTTTTGGTTATCAGGTATTATTAATATTATCCTTTGCCATAGATTTCTATGCCATTAATTTCATAATAGGTTTGCACTGGTTTCATGACTATTACTCAAACTATTTTAATAATTGCACAATACAGGTAGATTAATTGTTAGTTCTTTTAATTATTTTTTATTTTCTGATATTTGTTTTTAGGTTTAATTAACTTTATAATGACATTTGTTACCTGTAACCACAGAAGCATTCTTTGATATCTTTCTTTTTTAGTTTATTAGTATGGCAAAGGCATATAAACCCATACTGCCTAGTCTGACGAGTATAATTTCTTCTTACAATTTATTGGTGTCAGACAGCTAGTTTTTGGGAAGTTTTACTACTAAACTGATAGGGTGCGTTTGGCAGAAAAAAGCGCTAGCAAGCGCTTATAAGCAAAATGGCGATCGTAAGCGGTAAGCGCTGTCAAATCGTAAGTAGCTATTTTCCTCTAGGACACGATGTTAGTTTGAACCG
This sequence comes from Parnassius apollo, assembly GCA_907164705.1. Classification (NCBI taxonomy): domain Eukaryota; kingdom Metazoa; phylum Arthropoda; class Insecta; order Lepidoptera; family Papilionidae; genus Parnassius; species Parnassius apollo. The sequence continues at coordinate 3,103,451 of CAJQZP010000410.1, forward strand.
GGGAACCTAACCTAATTTAAATATATGTTTGTAAAGTATTCATATTAAAAAATTACTAATCATGAATTTTTAATAACATGTATATGTTTATTCATGTCATTATATTACTTAAAACTAATATTGCACAAAACAACTTATAAACTCTACTTCAAAACAAACAAATTAAATAAGCAAAATGGCGGATTGCGTCAGCGCTACTGAATTAGCAATCGTGTCCTAGCCGAAAACTATTTTAGCGCTTGTAAGCGCTTGCTAGCGCTTTTTTCTGCCAAACGCACCCATTGTTTTATTCCTTTAAGTTGTTGTATTGTTATATGCTTTCTCTTTCATGCTGCTGGTGGTTGTAATAGTGTAGGTACCGTCTGATCTTGCATTTTTATTTTATTTTTAAGTGTATATAAGTAGTATAAATTTATTTGTATATTTTAATATAGCATTTATGTTATCCTCAAACATTTGTAACGATAGTGATTTGTTTCTGACGTTGTCTTCGGATGATGAGACACTTAGTGACTAGTTATCACAGTACAACTGCTTCTCCTTCACTCAACATTACCTTAAATTCTTGTTTCTCAGACTGTGTGAATAACTTCAATGCTATTCATATTAATGCCCAAATCATTCCGGCTCATTATCCTGACATGCTTGCGTCATTTGAATCCCAAAATATTCACGCTATTTTAGTTTTAGAATCTTGGCTAAAACCCTGTCTGCCTTCTACTTCTTACAAAGGGCAAAGGGGCAAACTGGGCAAAGACCCAGTTTTATCTAATTAGAAATGATCGCACTAATAGGGGTGGCGGGGGCGTGGCGATCTATATTAGATCCTACTTTCAATTTAAAATTGTTAGTTCGTCATGTCAACCACCTCCTATCGATTCTGCTGAGCATTTGCTGGTTGAGGTCTCCCTGTCTCATAATAAAATCCTTCTTGGAGTATTCTACAGTCCCTCTCTTTCTGTAAACTATTTCACTTCTTTCAAATCTCTTTTAGAATCACTAGTCGTATAGTCATACTATTTTGATGGGAGGTGTTAAACACCTGTTTGCTTAAAGGCGACAATCGGGCTATAAAACTTAAGTCTATAATTGAAGCGTAACTTAAGTCTATAATTGAAGCGAATATGCAAATACTACCCCTTTCTGCTACTCATAACTTTTCTAACTGTACTCCTTCCCTTCTTGACTTAATTATAGTGTCATCTTCAACACTAGTTTTCAAACACGGACAGTGTCCTGCTGATGCATTCTCTCATCACGATTTAATTTTCCTTTCGTATAAACTACGCCCTCCTTAAATCAAACCTAAATTAGTTCTGCGACGTAATTTTGGAGGAATGGATATTGACCAACTTTGTGAAGATGCGCATAACATTGACTGGTCAGTGATTGAGAGAGCACCGTGCATTGATGATAAAGTTGAACTTTTCTGTTCCCTACTTACTCAGCTTTATGACATTCACGCGCCAATGCATTACGTAAAACTCAAACATTTACCTGCTCCATGGCTCTCTGATGATCTGAAAAGACTTATCTTGAAGAAAAATGTAGCATTGTCAAAGCTTAAGAGGAATAAAACAGAGGAAAACCAAAGGAAATACGTCAAAATCAGGAATCGCTGCAATACATTATGTAGAGATGCACAACGACGCCATATTCATACATCAGTCGAGAACGGCGACTCATCTAGGGTGTGGAAGTTTCTTAAAACAGTTGGAGTAGGAAGAACATCCCTAAATGCCTTACCTCCTTGTGTTGATGTTGAACTATTAAATAAACATTTTTCTAATCCTTCTAACTCTTTTGATAGAGAACAGAAACTGCAAACACTTCGTTCTCTTTCTGTAACTCCGACTCCTAATTATCCTCCGTTCGTTTTTAGTCAGTTTACTGTATGTGATGTTAGGATCATATTATCCATATCCTCAAATGCTGTCGGTGGCGACAACATTAGCCGTAATATGATTATTCCTCTCCTTGATGTTATCGTTCCTCCTCTTATTACTTATTTACTTAATGCATGTGTCTCTTCGTCTAAATTCCCTCAAGCCTGGAAGAGTGCACATGTTATACCCCTTCCGAAGAGATCCAATCCTGTCAACTTTTCTGATTTCCGTCCCATCTCGATCTTACCTTTCCTTTCTAAAGTCCTTGAAAAACTTATTTGCCAACAGCTGACCCTTTTCCTTAATAAGCACAATTTGTTGAATCCTTTACAATCAGGTTTCCATCCTGGTCATAGTACGGCTACTGCTTTAATCAAAGTTACTGATGATATACAGTGGGGTATGGATAATAAACAACTCACAGTCATGACCTTGCTGGATTTCAGTAATGCGTTCAATACTGTTGAGTCTATTGTATAACATATTTCCATCAGTAATTGACTGGTTTCAAAGTTATCTCTGTGGCCGTCGGCAGTGTATTCGTGTTGATGAAACTCACTCATCTTGGTGTGATATTACTGCAGGTACGCCGCAGGGCGGCGTGTTGTCACCCTTACTCTTTTCCATTTTCATTAATTCAATCACTCATAAAATATCTTCTCTCTACCACATGTATGCGGATGATATTCAGATTTACACCCAGTCAACTCTTGAGAATTTGCCGAATGCAATCTCTACATTGAATAAAGATTTAAATATTATTCATGAGTGGAAAAAGTCATACGGCCTAAATGTCAATCCCAAAACATCACAGGCCATTATTATTGGTATCCGGAGCTTTATCTCAAGAATTGACTGGTTCTCCATACCACCTATCGAATTCGATGGAATTGTAATCCCTTACTTTGACAATGTCAAAAATCTTGGTATTAATTTCGATAACTCCTTAAATTGGATACGCCAACTGAATGAGGTAAGTAAGAAAACCTTTGTCGCTTTTAGTTCACTGCGTCGCCTTCGATCATTTCTTCCCATTCCTACAAAAATTATGCTCGCACAGTCTCTTCTCCTTCCGATTCTCGACTATGCTGACGCAAGCTATGTAGACATAACCGAGGACCAGCTAAAAAGCTTTGAGAGACTTCAAAACACTAGTATTCGGTTCATATTTGGATTGCGCAAATTTGACCATATTTCCCAATTTAGCTCACGTCTCAAGTGGTTACCTATCCGACTTCGCCGGAATATGCATATTCTTTCTATTCTGTGTTATGTATTATTTCACCCTTCTACACCTCCCTATCTAAAGGAGAAGTTTAATTTTGTAGGGCTTCCAGGAGAACCTCTACGCTCTTCAAGAAAATTCATTTTAAGGGCTCTAACTCACAATACTTCCTTTTTTAATAAATCTTTTACTGTCCAGTCTTTCAAGCTCTGGAATGCCCTACCGTTGCGTATACGTGAAGCACAAACTATTGTAGTGTGTTTATATATATATATATATATATATATATATATATATATATTTGGGTAAATGTGTAAGTTTGTTTATATATATGTATGTATATTTATACAATGTTTTACTTTATTTTTATTATATTTTAGCAATTTATATAATTTCATGTATTAGTTATTTGTATGTTATTTTATTGCATGTATTGTCTATAAATCGCGTGTATTAATATTATATTATGTATATTTATATTGCACCACCTACCTAGTTCTCATTGTTCTATGTACAATAAAAGTATATTCATTCATTCGTTCATAATAATTTAGCTCGAAACTTTAATCACTATACGCGATCTTCGTTTTTTATTATGTAGCTGCGTCGCTGAGTTCCGTTCAAAGTTCCGTTATAAAACTTGCGGAAACAGAACCAGAAACGGATGTTAAAAACCTGTTCTGTTGAATCACTAACTTTTATTACAATTTATCACAAAACCTAATTGCTCTAGATAATGAATAACTTCTGTTATTGAATTTAAACACAAGTTATAGTCGGCTGACGGTTTCCAGAGATCATCTAAATACGCTACTAATTTATGGTCTTTACGGCGTAAGACTGTCAAAACTGGCTTCATCAATTTCGTAAAAATGAACGGAGCTGTACACAAGTCGAACGGGAGACAAGTAAATTCATACAATTGAAACGAAACCGTAGGTACTTTTTAGAGGATTTATGGATGGGAACCAAAAAGTAAGCTTTAAGATCAATTGTTACCATAAATGAATCTTCAGATAATAATTTAGAAGATGTGCGAATGTCGTCCATTTTAAAATAATTTTGCAGTATAAATTTATTGACTTCAAATTGAGAATAAATGTATATGACCTGTTACTTTTATGATTAGGAACATGAAATATCGGTGATATAAATTGACCATCACGATCGTTACATGGCGCAATTGATCCTTAGCGTTTAAGTTGCTTGATCAATTTCCGCTGGCGGTTGCCTGCGGGCGTCGGGCTGCTAAGGTGGAGGGTAGTACCGAGCCTGTGCGCGGGCTGCATGCGTCGCTCCCTGCCCGCTCGGCTGCCGGAGGGCGCTCCTGAGTTCCCTGTGTACCTGTGACCATGGGTTTTCTAGGAGCAAACAATTGTGATTTTTCGATCTGCCGGCTAGATTTTTCCATTGACTAGGTAGTTTTGATATTTTTGCTTAAATTGTCACCGAAGAGAAATTTTTCCCGTTTAATGCCTTGAATTACATTAATAAAGCTTTTGTCTAACATTGGATAATTATTCATCTACGATTCATGGTTTCCTTGTGGTGAAGGTCTAGTAGAATTTGATTTATTTCGGATATTGCTTAATTATCTCGTATTTGCTCATTTCTTTACTTATTAACTCTGACGTTAAATGTGTTAAACCTGCAATACCACAACCTAGTTGGTTTTACATCTTTTCTAATCGCCTTTCACGATTTTTAGTCGATTCATTAATTACTGACACAATCTCGGAGTTCAAGCTTGGTGCTTTAGCAAGTTGAAAATTTTTGGGATCAGCGTTTTAGTAAGAAGGTTCTCTTTCTGTTCCTTCGTCAACCCTTCTATTAGGATTTTACCCCAACGTTCAGAGACTTCCGTAGGGATCTTCTGCCCAAAAATCTCTTCAGACAGTTTTACTTCCCCAAGAGCTGCCAAGATTTCTGGGGGAGCATACTTTCCTCGTCTTGTGACGGTGAATGAACACGAACCCCTTCTGAAGACATCTCAGGAATAATTTTTTCAGCTTCAAGCGAGAGGGGTGCCAGCGTGGGCATTTCAATGACAGACTTTGGCCTGCGGCGCTCAGATGCGGCCTCTTCCTCACTGAGATTACCACTGCCACCGCCGGTTCGGGATCTAATAAAACAAGGTCGAATCAGCTTAATATTTATTTTCTGGATAACATCACGTGTCACCTCATTAAGAAAGTAAGTTTTATATTTCCGGGTGACATCACATGCCATCTCTGATGAAATAATAGTATAAATACTTCAGACAATAACAATAGAACCATCCCAATAATTAGCTCCTCACTTTCTGGGTAACATCATGTGTAGCCACATTAAGAAATTAAGTAATTTATCTCTGGATGACATCACATGCCACCACTGAGGAAATAAAATAACTTGAAATTTAATAATTAATATGTGGGTACCTAATTAAAATCACCCATTAAGTTTATTAATGTACAATTTTCGTGGTAAACTGTACTAATTAAAAGATTACCTTTACATCACTTGTTACAGCAACAATAAATAAGGATAATAACATTAATTATCAGTTAGAAAGGTTTCAAAACTAACCTTTATTATGGAAATCCTCGGGCGGTTTTCATCGAGACTTTAACTCTTTTTCGAAATATTTTATTTTCTTTCTAATTTCATCATCAGTCTTCTCATTTGTTCGTTTCCCCATTTTAACATAAATTTAATTAAAAAAAAATGACTTCTTGCACACGCGGATAATACACCACACGGAAAACGAAACACCGGCCGGACCGGTAGGCTGATAGTGGCTTACAAAAATCAATGGACAATCTTTTTATTATTTTTCATTTTTTGTAAAAATAATATGTAAAATTCGTGTGAAAGCGGACTACATAGTTTTTAAATCTCCTATGATGCAGCAACAAAAAAATAACATCTTTCCCTATTTACTAAAATATTATTTGTATGGCATTACTTAGTGTGTAAAGAGAAATAATTTCAAAATCTTATATTTTTCTCACACATATTGTTTTTGATAGTGTACAATGCACATTACAACCAAATGGTTTGCAGGCTGGCTTTCTAGAATCTGTCTTTCTATATAATTATAATGTCACCTACATTATAATTGGATTTGGTCTTCAGGGATTAGCAAGTGATTAGGTTTTTGTTAAGCTAAGTGAGTGAGCTTTACCGCCTTTGAGAGCATCAGCACTTACATCAGGGGGATAGTAGTAGAGCACTGGATAATAATAATTAAAATAGAAAAATTAAACTATTAACAATAATGGTACCACACAAAATGTTATATATAATATTATCTTTTTTAATTCATTATAAATTAAATAATTACCAGTGATGCAAGTCCATGCAGCAGTGTGTTGTAGACTTTGACGTCGGTAACTTTGGGATGATGAGGAACCCTTGCTCCTCTTTGCCTATAATACTGTAAAACCTGTCTTCCCTGCAATAATAATTGGAATGGTTGAACTGGAAATTTATAAGTAAATATATGAAAAGAATGTTAGAACACTTGGTTTGTTTGCTTTGTATAAGTAGATAAGGACTCAACGGCTTATATGTGTCCTACTACTGGGCACAGGCCTCCTTTCATTTTTGTAGTTTATAGATCAAGGAAATCTGCTGTGTTGCCCCAATGCCTGTCGGCGAACTTCACATTATAGAAATATTTTTTTTTTAATTTTTTTTCTTTAACCCATGAGCAGTTGGTAAATCAGCACAAAAAACAATTAATAATTTTATTGATGCTGGTGGGAATCAAACTGGGTTACATTCATATCGTGAAATTTAGAGCAAGAGCTTAGCACTGAGCTTCTACAACCCTTGCTAACACTACACTCTGATACTGACTCTGATAAGATAAAATGTGTAAAAAAAAAGTAGGTTATCTGACCGAAAATGTGCTTAAAACAAGAATTATTATTTTTTCTACATGATAATGCTTGCCTTAAGATCAACTTGTATTTTATGTTAATACATTGTCACCAATATGATAAAAGCATTCGAAAAATTGCAAGTAAGCTAATGATTCTTATTGGTCAGGCCAATTTTTGATTTGAAAAACCACTTGGTGTCGGATATGTCCTTGATCAATTTAGGACCAGAGTGGAGACACTGGTTCACACCATTTGACGAGGGGGCGGAGCCGTCAAAAACTACCCGAATCTTACTCTCAGGGGTCCTCAAGACCGCATAGTGAGGGAAGAAGTAGTGCTCCTGTGACCGCCAGTCAAAGTTGGACGGTGACATGGTCACCCAGCTCTTGATACTCGACATATTTGTCGCGAAAGACTGAGTCGCGCCGCATACGGCGCTCTATGGAAAGCAACCTCTTTTCTGGTAGAACAACTCGCACTCACGGTCCAGAGGTTTGACTCGAGACGCGTGTGGTGGCTCCTCAATTTCCCAGAACCGCTTGACGACGTCCGAAAGGGACACGCTCACCACAGAGAGCGGGTGGGCCGTCTGAGGAGGTAGAGACCACAGAACCGGTCCAAAGAAACTGTGCCCAAATACAGTGGACATGGCTGACAAGCCATCAGGCTGTAGGGCTCGTATCTCGCCTAACAAGATGAACCCCAGCGCGTCGGGCCCCAGCAACAAATCTATAGGCCCAGGTTGGGACCATTGAGGGTCTGCCGGTCTCAAACCCGACGCACAACGAACCGCGCTGTCATTTATACGGATGTTTGGGAGAAAACCTATCATGTCATCGAGGACATTTACTTTAACTGTGAAGGTGATGTGAAGGTGTTCGCTGGTAGGGCCAAACACCAACTCCACTTGTCCCCTAGGAGCAGGAGGCTCGGCACCTCCGATACCTACCATTGGACATGATTCAGAGCTCCAGGGGGAGCCCTAGTCTTCCCACCAACCAAGTGGAGGCCACACAGTGTTGTGAACCCCAATCCAATAGAGCGCGAATCGTTAAACAGTCGCAACTCGGGTTGTACACCTTCACTGAGGCCGTCTCTCTTGAGCTTATTAAAGTCCGCTGTTGAATTTGCCATAATTACCATGCTTGGCAAGCAGGTTGGAAACCGCAGTTATTCACATACGCCATAAATGACACGGAAAAAAAAACATTACACCTTACTTGCCCTACCTCTTTCACCATATTGAGTGAACACAATAATTGTAAATGGGCTGTTAACAGTTTGTGCAATGCCTCCTGCTTGCCACGCCTTTCAAGCTCCTTGAGGTCCTGCTTCATATTAATTTCCTGTGCCGCTCTTCGCTTCTCTCTCATTTTCTTTTTCTTCTCTTTTATTACTTGTTGCCTATTTCGAAAATAAGCATTAAAAATTAAACAAATATATTTTTTTAAATATTTGAGTGATTAAACAGTCCAAAATTATGAAACAAATATTTGAATCTCACACATTTGCTGATTAAATACAAGAAATATCACTATATGAAAAACTTACGCTTTTTTAATTTTCAATTTTTTTACATTGAGAGATTCACTCAGGTCTGCATCTCCAGTTTCAGCTTCATTATGCAAAATAGCATCATCACAAATTTCTTCTATTGCAGGATGTGCGATTCCTTGGAATCTGAAAAATCATATGTGATATACAAATTATATTAACATTATCAAAATTATATAAAGTCTAAATATGGTAGATATATATGTTCCACTGCTGGGTACAGGCCTCCTCTTATTTGAGAGAGTCACGAAGCAATTAGTCCCCTATTGTCATCATTCTGAAATATTATTAATTCATAAGACATAAATATTTTCTCACAAAATTTTCTTGGGTGGCTAGTATATAGACCAAAATTAATGAAATTTATTTTACTTTAAATTTATTTTTAAAAAATCATAGCAGCATAGAGGCTAAGCACCAGCAAAATTTAAAATCATATCATAGCACCAACCCTTCAATCCCCATAAAAATCCCATGCAATCACATCCGTCCTGCAAATCCTGAGCGGTTGCATACAATCGCACCCACCCACAGCACTTTAAACCATTAAAACTTATATTTAGAGACTACTTTTCTATGAAGAAGTTTGGCATTATAAAATCTATACAAAATTTTCTATCCTGTGATGTAAACAAAAGTCAGGTTTTACTTCATTACAAAAAGATTTTATTGTATTTTGATAACAAAAAAAAATACATACCAAGAGGATGTCGTCAGCGTGAAAATCACAATTATTTCTATATATTACTCGAAATTATTTACATAAAAAGATAAATTATATTCATACAAAACTTTCATTACAATTTTATAATAAAACACTATACAACACTAGAAAAATCCAAAAATCAACACAATAACATTCACACAAAAATGGCATACGAAATGAATGTATATTATAAATAAATATCCATATACTATGTGACTTTTTATTCCATTAGAGGATAGAAAATTTCATATTGATTCTATAATGCCAAACTTCTTCATAGAAAAGTAGTCTCTAAACATAAGTATTTATGGGTTAAAGTGCTGTGGATGGGTGCGGTCACATTGGTCTCTTGATTTTGACGGAATATCGAAGCAGTCAAATTTGGACACTCGCCGTTTGAGAGGTTAAACAACCCCATGGCTTAGTCACAACACTAATCTAGTATACTACGCTGTAGTTTAAATTCACAGTGGAAATTAATAAAATTACAAAATACACATTTTAGTTTTCAAGTCTGGTAGCATTGTATGCTGCCCTTTGTCTCTGACTCTGTATTCTGACATATTTCAGATAAGACAAGACATTTGCATGGGGCAGGATTATAGTATATGAGTTGTCTAGATATGAAATAAATTTTGGCTAATCACTTGTAATTCTTAACTTGAAAACTTGCATTTGCATAAAAGTTGGCTATCCCTGCTCTATTTTCCAACTATCATAGTCTGATTGTAATTTATTGACTAGTTGAAAAATAGTCGGAAGGACATCAAAAATCTCATCAACCATACACATTAAAAAGCTTTCTTTTTTTAAATTATTTATAAATCTTTGTTATATTTATCTGGTATACAATATATGATATACAATATCTATATTTAAAATTGCATATGACATATATAGTTCAATCTTAATATACCATTTACAGCCTAATTAAAGGTTACTTACTGAAAATTTGTTATATGGTGCATAAGTTCTTGATCATAGTTATCTAACTGATTATTCATAAACAGTTCTTTAAATACAGCATGAGGGCCTTTTGGTAATACCTGCGGTTCTATCTCTCCAGCATTAGCTTTTAAATCAGATGTCATTTCAAGATCAAACTCCTGGATGAGTCCCTCATTTATAGCATACCTTAAATCTTGTAACCTCTGATCATATATTGTAGCTTTTCTAAAATTGTAATAACTCTCCTTCACCATGTCTATATTTCTTTTAATTTTAAACCTTTCTTCAATAGAAGATATTTTATGATTTGTGAAAATTAAAGCACATTTATCATCTTCTAAGTTTATATCTTTAAAAACTGTAGTATTATTCTTTGTTAAAATTTTCTCTTTTACACTTTGTAATAATTCTGTATCCACTTCAATATTTGACTTTTTTGAAGATTTTTTTGTCAGCTGATGTAGTTGTCCCAAGGACACAGGACTAGACGCCAGTTTTGACAAGTGTACAGCACGTAGTTTGCTTATTGAAACTTTCATTTCAGTCATAGCCTTTTCACCAACTGTAAAACATGAAGATAAAGTGTTAACGCAGTTAACAAATAATTTTAAGTACATAAGTAATACAAGTTTAAACGTAAAAACTAACCTTCAAGCAATTCGCCATATTTTTTATAATACTTATGTTTTACCTTCTTTTTATGTGATCTTAAACTAGCTGTTTTTGTTGAATGATGTCTTATCAAAATTAAATTATCTGAAAAAAGCCACCATGTTATGCAACATTAAAGTGAGGTTATGTTTACTAGCAACGATAGGATAATATTGTGTACACACTATTATGGATTTTCTTATTTGCACATAATAATTTGCTAAACACATATACTATATACCTGGATTGTTGGTTGCTTGAAGTACTTTTTGACAAAAGGAACATTTAAAATCAGAATAAGTAAGAGATTTTATGGCACTGTGTGGTAAACCAATACCATGAAGACTACCCTTGTAAAAATGTTTTGCAGATATAAGACGATGCATTATCTTCTTAAACAGACATCACAAATAATAAGTGCAACATGCTAAAAATAATGCACATATATACAACAGAGCAACAATAGTAAAGTTTATGAATGTGAATAAAATTCTCTACGAGAGTCAAAAGTTAACACCAGTTAACACCACGTGAAATTGAAGGCCAAGAGAAAAATATTTTTTTTTTATTAATTAAGATTTTAAGCTTGGATGCTTGTCCTATAAGCCATGTCTTCATTTGATTCTATATATAAACTAAAAATTGACAGAAGAATGCAAATTAAACCTATGTATGTTTTAAAACCCAAAAATGTTATTTAAGATATTAAAAATTGTTCTGAACATTGAATTTGGAGAAAACGTATAAATTTTATTAATTTACACCTCAACGAAGAAATATTGTATTTTTTTTACCCATAAAATAAAGTCATAACAAACTAGACGTATTTTCCTTTTTTATGATGCATATGTGTTAATGTTTAATTAACGTTATGTAATTAAATAAATCGAAAAAAACACCTACTCCTCGTAATTTTACCGCGATGCCTCGAGCGCTTTGGACTCGCTCGCGAAGGCAAAATATAAGCAAGATGGCCACCTATTTAAGGTCTCATACACACTTTGTAATTTACGCAACTTAAAAAAAGGTAGTTATGAGATTTTTTTAATTAGCGTTTTAAATTAAATATCAATAATAAAATTAATGTACAGTTGATTGAAATAATAAAAATTTTACAGGTGGGTGACCTTTTGTAAAGCCACAAGGCTATAAATTTTCATCATGTAGCTTTTTCTTTTAATTTTCTTTTCTTTGTACTTTAATTAGTTAAACACTGAACACAATTTTGGCTCTTAAGGTTTTAATGTGATTATGAAATTGGTAGAATTTTCTCATGTATCACTTTATTTAATTTTCTTTATTCGTCATGCAGCACAGTTTTTAGTCTCTATCTCGTATTCAACTGCTAATCACTGTCAAACACATTGCACGCGCGTCCAGAACCTCGATTTCTTTCTTTTTTGTTGTAAATGTACAGCACAGGTACTTAGAGAAAAGTAAAACCTCTTCATCACTTGAATCAATTATTGTTAAAAATTCTCTGCCTCGGTTAAAAAATAAAAAGTGTCTACAAATACAAAATTAACGTCAAACTTATCTTTCAACATGACAATATTTCTACAAATTTATTTTCAAACATTTTGTTTCTGCAGTTATATAGATATAATATAATTAAAATATATAATGTACAATAAACTGTCAAACATATTTAACTACGATATGTTTCTTGACTATGCAAACGCTTTTTCGTACATTGACAGAAAACAGTGTTTAAAACATGTTTTTTCGTAAAAATCGCGTCAATGCAAACTCACGGTTATATGTATCAATTTAAACCATTAATATCATCAAGGAAAAAAACAATAATAATGTGTTAAAGAAACATTAGATATTACGATTATGATTAAGAATCATTATAAATTATTAAGAAATAAAACACAAAACCAGCACGACCCAAGACTAAGACCGTAAAAAATAACAAAGCAAAACATCTGGCAAACATATTTTGCTGTTTGTACCCACCCTTATTTAGAACTATCGTCGTTACGTCCGTGGTTATAAAACTAGCCACAACAAAAAACCTGAGTAACGCACATTATGTACTACGTACTAGAGGCGACACTGCATTCAGCTACTCTGTTCTACTCAACTGCGGTGCATACACCACACTTTAATCAGTCACTCGCTAGGCGCTTGTAGAGTTGTCACGTGTTGTGTTGATTTAAAAAAAAATCTCCTGATAAAAATATGCCGTCGTGTGTACTTAGATTTTGCACAAATAATTCAAGAAAAGTCAGTAAAAACCAAAGAATTACTTTTCATCGGTAAATAAGATACTTAATCAATAAAAAAGTATTATAGATTAATAATAAAACAAATTATACCTAAGACGCCATTTCGTGTCATGAAATATAGATTATGAAATTAATATGTTCAGATACGACATTTCTGTGGGTACTTAAGTATAGGACGAATATATTATTATTTTGAATTTTTTTGTAGAAACATATATAAATTATTATAATTAGGCTAGATTTTTCATGCTAAAAATCTGCTTATTATTCTTTTATTTTATATTTAGGTTTCCACCTCAAAGTCGAAGTGAAATAAATTCGTCCATTTTAAACTCTCGCGTGCCCATCATTTATGAACGACTTTTATTCTAATTCGTAATTTGAATGTTATGTTAATATTGTTAAACATACATTTAGTATGTTTTTTTTTATATTTGACATAGATACCTTTTAAAATATTCAGATAAAAATATCATTAAAATGTAATTGTGATATAATATTATGTAATATTATATTAAATAAGCAAATATAATATATTAAATAAGCAAATATAATATATAAAATAAATGACAAAATTTAAAAATTGTTCTCGATATAATTTACCCATTTAACAATACAATCTACTTTTACCTACGGAACATTCTACCTATGTTTATTCTATGATAAAAAAAAACCAACCGCGCGAACACAGAGTAGCACACATTTTTTGTTTGAGATAGCTGTTCTAGTACGTAAGTACATATTACTTCAATGGTAACGCACTAACATTTTTAACGAATCTGCAATGAATATAGTTTGTGTCTGTTTGTAAAGTACATTATTATTTTTATTACGAACTAACACTCGTTTGCTTAAATATAATTTTACTGAAAAATAAAGTAAACAAAAATAACACTTGGGCCGACAACTTGCGAGCGGCCATTTCTTTCAAAACAGCTATACTTTAAATTTAAAATAAGACTCGATTTTACACTAAGAACTGTGATATGTATATGTATTTATAAATCATAAATCATCTTGTTTATTACGACGTATAATTTTCTAAGTAATAAATAAATAAATAAAATTAAAGTACTTACGACATAATCGTTGACACTCCACAAGCACTTGTCCACAAAACACCGAGAGTAGAGTAGACTGATGTTAAATAATTACGGTTCATTCGTTAAGGCTTGTTACACTGCCATCTCGTTTGTAATACGTAAAGAAGTTCGTCAGCTATCGATTCCAAAAAACAAAACTTATAAAAATTACCGCAAATGTCCCTAGATGTCAGTTTTATAAAACTTGACGCTAAGGCTACTTCGCTATCCGGGACGTACAACGCTACTTTTGTTTTGGCTAGCGTAGTAGCCACGGACGTTTGAGTGGATAGATTTAGTAGCTTATACTAGATCTATGTTTTTATCCATAATTTTTTTCTTTACTATATATGCTGATCCGTCACATTGCAAAGTTTTTGAGAAATTTTGAAGACAGTTCAACCAAGCGGCAGCGGACAGTTTATTATGACCATATGACGAGTCACTTAAGTTCATAAGGCGCCTAGGCGATCAAAATAAATTGAGGTTTATATTAACATCAAAGCAATTGTTTCGTCATTTTCTGTAGTGTATAGTTGACATTCGCACACACTTAATACACAAAATCGCATCGCTGTTACGTATCAAAATCCACTTCTAACCATTATTGAAACGATAAAACAGGAGCAATAATCCGACGACGGTCAAGTTCCCGCCAAAAGCTGCTAAATACTGTCACTAAAAATGGGTCTGACCACCCAATTTTGTTAAGGGTAACATAAAATTGTATAAAAAATTACGAATTTAACAGTATTTTTATTTTTTTACCGATAAAAATGACCAAAATATTAATGAGTAAAGTGGTGTTTACGGTACGCGCGACCATTCTGCTTCGCACCGCGATGTGACGTCACAATTCGACACGCTTGCTCAGTCGCACAGCTGAGTCGGTTGCCTTCCCGCCAGTTATTTTCAAACAGAGTCAGTCCAAAACAGAGGTGGTGTAAGGCGTGGGCGATGTGGGCCACCGCCTACAGCTTCGCGATCCAGGGGGCCACGCGCCCTGGAGGTTTAGGCATTATTTAAAACCGTAAACGAGCCGAAAAAATTTCAGTGTCATGAATCGATATTATTGACATAACTAAATATGTTTTTATTCAGTCTAGCAACATTAGTTTGCGTTGCTATTGCGGGGAATCCCCGCTGCGGGGCGACCAGCATATACACCGTAATCTATGGAGCGACAAAGGCTGAGGATTCCCCGTTCTGTTTGTTAGACATAGAATACTGAATATTTATCATGGGCGCGTGGCAATCGAGTAAAGAGTGCAGTACAGCAGCCCAGTGATTGCTGTACGCACATGAGTAGATAAACGGAACAGACACAAAGCTTCTTAAGAACTTGTAAAATTGTTACCTATTTTGGTAGGGTTGTCACTATAGGTGAAGACAAATTAAAGCTCTAGAACGTTTACGTACTGCTGCCATCCCCGCTACAAACTGGGACTACTTAAAATCGGAGCTCAACCCTGCAGACTGTGCCTCCCGAGGCCTCCACCCGTCCAAGCTAATTAACTTCAACTCTTGGTGGAAAAGTCCGGATTTTTTAAGAAAATTTAACCAACAAGAGATACCAAGAAACTTAGCCTGCTACAACACGTCTATCGCTGAAATTAAGAAAGTGACAGAGACAACCCTAGCGAAAGAAGATAACAACTTCATAATTAAATTATAAAATAATTGCAGGTCATTGTTACAAGTGATAAGGTACGGCGCTTCGCGACAATCTTAAGCAACAATACGAAAGCGGACACCGAATTACTCAGTGCAGCCGACCTCCGCATGGCCAATGAACTTATAATAAAGTATGTGCAGCGGAATGAATTTGAAAACGAATACAAACTACTTCAAAAGAAACAAACATATCACAAAGAAGAAAGCCGATCTGCTAGGCTCTTTCTTTGCGTCCAACTCGACTCTCGATGATGGGGTAGTACGCCGCCGACCACCTCGCGGTGTGAGTGCTCCATGCCGGAAGTGCAGTTCACACAGCGCTCGGTTCGCAAAGCACTCTTCTCCCTCGACATCCACAAGTCGAGTGGGCCTGACGGAATTCCCCCAATTGTGCTGAGGACGTGTGCCCCGGAGTTGGCACGGGTTTTAACGCGTCTTTTCCGGTACTCCTACTCCCTAGGCGTAGTCCCAAAATTATGGAAGATGGCTTTCGTCCACCCGATCTCTAAATAGGCGACCGCTCAGACCCGTCCAACTACCGGCCTATCGCCATCATCTCCTTGTTCTCCAAAACAATGGAGTCCATTGTGAACTGCCAGCTCATGAGGTACCTTGAAGATTACCAGCTGATTAGTGATCGCCAATACGGTTTTCGCGATGGTCGATCAGCTGGTGATCTTCTGGTCTACCTAACTCATAACTCATTGGCCGTTAGTTTGGACATTGCGAAGGCCTTCCTGCCAAGGAAAGAAGCGCTTGGCACAAAGCCCTTCTTTCGAAGCTCCCTTCCTATGGGCTTCCCGATAAATTATGCAATTGGATCACCAGCTTTCTTGCAGATCGGAGCATCAAGGTCGTTGTAGACGGTGCAAGCTCCGATTACAAGCCTATTAATGCTGATGTTCCACAAGGCTGCGTGCTATCGCCAACGCTGTTTCTTCTGCATATCAATGATATGTTGCAAACCCGTAACATTCATTGTTATGCAGATGACAGTACTGGTGATGCTCTGTACACCAGCCGTGTCAATATTTCTCGGGAAAAGGTCTCCGAGTACCGGGACAAACCTGTGTCTGAAGTCGAGTCTTTGCTGAACAGAGTCTCGGATTGGGGGCGACTAAATCTAGTCCAATTTAACCCTCAGAAGACACAAGTTTGCGCGTTAACCGCCAAAAAGAACCCCTTTGTCGTATCTCCTCAGTTTCAAGGCATTCCCCTTGTTGCCTCAGCCAGTACATATCGAGTGACGTGCAGTTTCGTGGTCATTTGGAAGAGAAGGCCAAAATGGCTTCTAAAAAGCTTGGCGTGCTCAGCAGAGCGGGACAGTATTTCATGCCGGCACATTGCTTGTAACTTTACAAGGCGCAGGTTCGGCTCCCCAGTACCAGCTCCTTCCACTTGACCGCATCCAGCGCAGTTATAGCAGCGCGTTAACGACCGAGTGCTTTCCGATCGGCTCGATTCACTGGCGTTGCGAAGAGATGTTGCATCTCTTTGTGTATTTTATCGCATTTATCAAGGAGAGTGCTCTGAGGAATTGTTTGGATTAATCCCAGCCGCCAATTATCGTGAACGCACTACGCGGCAAACGTCCCGTTACCATCAACACCGCTTGGGGGTCCACCACTGTACGTTTCAGAAGGAGTTTTCTTCCGCGTACGACCTCTCTGTGGAATAGTTTACCACCGGCGATTTTTCCGGACCGATACGGACCTCTCTGTGGAATAGTTTACCACCGGCGATTTTTCCGGACCGATACGACCTGGAGACCTTCAAGAAAAGAGCTTACTCTTTTCTAAAGGGCCGGCAACGCACCTGCAATTCTCCTACTGTTGCGGTTGATGATGAGCGGCGGTAGTCACTTAACATCAGGTGAGCCGGATGCTCGTTTGTCCCCTCTTCTATAAAAAAAAAAAAACAATTTCAAGCAATAGTAGTAGGCTCAAGGCCAGGAATACCGCCCCAGGACCCGATGGCTTGCCTGGAAAAGCCTGGGTCCTGGCCTCGCAGGCTCTCGGGCCCCGACTGGAGGGGCTCCTAAGCGCATGCTTGGAGAGAGGCCAATTCCCGCTCTTTGAAAGAGTCATTGCAAACCGCCTCGCCGAGCACCTTGCGGGGACGGGGCCGGATCTTGCGGAACACGAGTTTGGTTTCCGCAAGAGGCGCTCTACGGTGGAAGCCATCATGCGCGTGAAAGCCCTCACGACGGGGGATGCAGTGGCCAGAGGGGGGGTTGTCTTGGCGGTGTCTCTCGACATCGCCAACGCCTTCAACTCCATGCCCTGGAGCTGCATTAGGGAGGCACTCCGGTATCACCGGGTGCCGACCTATCTCCGTCGTATAGTCGGGGACTATCTGACGGACAGGGCCGTCATCTACCCCGGTCGCAACGGTGAGTGGAACCGGCGAGAGATGTCGTGCGGTGTCCCACAGGGTTCGGTTCTGGGGCCACCTCTGTGGAACATCGGTTATGACTGGGTGCTGCGCGCCGACCTCCCTACCGGCGTCAGCGTAATTTGCTACGCTGACGACACGCTGGTACTGGCACAAGGGGGGGTCGTACGAGGCGGCGGCGGAAACTATGACACGCGGGGTTGCGATAGTCGTTGAGAGGATTCGGCAACTGGGTCTCGAGGTGGCTCTGCACAAGTCCGAGGCCATGCACTTCCATGGTCCTCGGAACAGGCCACCACCGGGATCCTCGGTAATGGTAGGAGGGGTATCCATCGGCGTCGAGTCGACGCTGAAGTACCTAGGACTCGTCCTCGACGGCCGATGGAACTTCGTTGAGCACTTCCGACGTTTGGCTCCCAAACTGGAACGGACCGGGGCTGCCTTCAGGCGGCTCCTGCCGAACCTGGGGGGGCCAAACGCCTCCTGCCGGAGGCTCTACGCGGGGATCGTGCGATCCATGGCCCTTTACGGGGCCCCGGTGTGGGCGCGTGGTTTGGCGCGGCTTGCCGTCCACCACCTGAACGCGCCCCAAAGGGTGGTCGCCGTGAAAATGGTTCGCGGCTACCGCACGATCTCCCGCGAGGCGGCGAGCCTCCTTGCCGGATTGCCGCCATGGGATCTGGAGGCGGTAGTCCTCGCACGCCTGCACGAACGGCGCGCGGAGGCACTATGCCGGGGGAAACCCCGCTGCCGCGGCAAGTTGTCGCGCAGCGGACAGACTTCCGGCACGATCTCATGGCGACATGGAGACAGCGACTGTCGCAACCCCGTGCTGGGCACGCCACTATAGCGGCGATAAGACCCCTCTTTGAGGAGTGGCTTGAGAGACGCCACGGCATCCTCACCTTCCGCCTGACTCAGGTCCTCACCGGACACGGTGTGTTCGGGAGGTTCCTGCACCGAATCGGGCGGGAAGAAACGCCCGGGTGCTCCCACTGCGAGGATGGACCGGAGGACACGGTGGAACACACCGTGGAGGTGTGCCCTGCTTGGGCGGAGCACCGCCGTGTCCTCGTAGCGGCGATAGGCGGCGGCGACCTCTCGCGTCCGGCCCTGGTCGAAGCCATGGTCCGGAGCGAGACGGAATGGGATGCCGTCACCACCTTCTGCGAAGCAGTGATGCTAGCGAAGGAGGTGGCGGAGCGGGAGAAGGAAAGAGCAGCAGCTTTCCTCCCCGGCCGCCGCGGGAGACGCCCCGGGCGTCGGGGGCTACGTCGTAGCCCCCGGCCACCGTAGGCGCGGGCCTGTGGACGGCGAGCAATGGGTAGCTCGTCGTCCGTCCGTCTAACGACGACAGGCCGTGTCGACGGCGCGTTTTGTTCCACGCGCGCCTCAAAGAGCTGTCAGCAGCGTGATGGGGCCCGCAAGGGCCGACGCCTGCCGGGGCTGCGGGCTATTCGAAAGAGATACCGCGGCTCCGGAACGTAAGGGCACTGAAGGAACACGGATGGTTTTTAGTCAGTAAAAGTCTGACACTCCCTTACGCTCCACCCAGAGCGAGAGGGGTCATTAGACGATTTTCCATCCGCAAAAAAAAAAAAAAGCAAGGCGCCATTTTCAAACTTAACCCTTATATGGATGAAAAAGGGATAATGCGAGTAGGAGGTCGCCTCAACAACTCGACTTTACCGATTGAGATGAAAAATCCAATCATCTTGTTGAATGGAAGAGAGTAGCTGAATGCAGTGTCACCTCTAGTACGTAGTACATAATAGCTCAATGCTTTTAACTAAACTCTTAACTTTGATGATCTTTTCCTTTTGAAGTGCTCATCAACTAACTAAAACTCTACTTCTTAAAAATGTGTGGCCTTACAAATCATACAGAGTTTGTAATGAATAATAATCATGACATAAAGGTGTGCAGTGGATTTAGTGAAATGATTTAAATATTCAGCTCAATCTTAACATGATTCTTAATATTATATAATTTAATAAAATTGATAACCGGTACTTATCAAAATATTATATAAAATAAAGGTCAAATAATCCGAATTAACACTTGCCACCTCGTAGCAAAAGTGTGCAATTTTTATAAAATAAAATGGTATCACTGCAACCGGAAGCATAGTGTTACGAGCTAGAGGTTCGTGACAATAAAAATTGCCGATAGAATTACCTAAATTAACACTTTAATTATATTTACACCAATTAAAACTTAAAACACTAACAATTAATCACACTGATTCACTTTATTCCGCTCCGAAGCTTCGCTTGTCTCGCCAAATTCAATACTTCCCCGATCGCATCTTGCAGCGCCCTTATATAGAGCTCTTCCACGAAAACATCCAGAATATTCCAGAATATTCGAGTAAATACGTGCGCCAACCGACCAAGCGCGGAAAGTTCGAGTGTGGGGCTTCCAGAAAGCTTAGTTCTTCAATTCGATACTAGATGGCGCTGGCGGTTGAAAGATTAGTGATGTCATTTTCTGGAAAGCTCTCTCCTCGCTCTCGTCAACTTAGCCGCGCAACAATAGAAACATAGTGACGAACGCCAAAATTTTAGCTATCGATAAGTTTATTCGGGTTTGTCTGTTGAACCGTTTTTAGTTGTTGTTTAGATTTTATGATGAAATATTACAAAAAGCATTTTTTTATTATTAGTTTGATTTTACATATCTCCAAGGGATCGTCTTAGACGTCGGGCTTGGATGGCAGCTTGTAGAAATAATGTTTCATACTCCAAGCTATAAACGGAGGTAATGTCTAGCTGTAATTATATCAATAGATAAAATATTTTTATTATGAGTTAACGCACTTGACACCAATATTATTCTTCTTGAAAATATTTTAGAATTTCCATAAGTTTACAACTATAACATTTTATATTTACGCGAACACTACACATTAAATGGAATTAAATTTTGCGTATTTTATCGCGTTTAATTTTGACTTTGATTTCCGACATTTCGGGTGCTTTACAGCACGACTGTTAATATCGCAGCGGCGTATTTTACAAAATGCGACATGTGTCGGGGCTGCGCGGCAAAAGCGATGGTATCTAAGCGAACGGACTATATATACAGCAAGGAAAATTGTACCAAAATAAGCCTACGAAACAAAAAGCAATGGAATATAAAGGGTTTAAGAGCAGATACGGTATTTAAAGCAAAAAGTAACAATTTTGCAAGAAATTTTAGATTCACTGACAGAGTTTATTTTATCAACTGAAGTTGATTTTGATATAGCCGGCGGCGGTTGTCGAAAATCTCCGAATAATAATAATAAAATTCCTCTCCTAAGTTTTTATTTTTCCGGATATCCTGTAATGTTCTATTTAACGCTTCAAGTGATTTTCTGTGAGCCGCTGTACATTAATATCATATTATAATAGTACATCGCATCAAAACCTGGCCACGCATAGAATATCTTGAAACATTAGAGACTGGAAATTCTTGTTCGGCTATATTTAAAGCAAACTTAATGCAGCATGTGCCGTTTTTCCACCTTCCTTTAGTGTTGCGACAATTCCTGACGAAGCCAATGCTAGTGCAATTTTATTATCTGCTCAAATTTAGCTAAGATCAAATTAATAAGGAAAGTTTTGCCAGTGCCTAGTGCAACTAAGAAAGTGATCCCTCCTTCACCCGTTTTAATACGATTTATAATTGTTTATTTATTTTTATTTTATTTATTAGGTTTACCAGTAATTGTAACAATAATGATGAGTATTTAACAATAACATGTACAGCCAAATTAAGGTAAACACAATTAATTAAGGTAAACACTACATGCACAAAATATTAAGGGTAGTAACATCCAATATTTATAAGTGATTTAATGTGTTCACAATAAATGAGAAAAAGAAAGAGAAAAAAGGAAACAATAACAGCACAGTATATAAATGAACATAACAATTACTTAATTATAACTCTACTATGGTTTTTTGCAAGTGTTTGCGAAACGTATTCAGACTTGTAGCATGAATATCTATGTTTTTACCAAACAGTTTAGAAGTCTGCTTGCTCTAGGGACAAATGAACTTGAGCCCAAAACTGTTGTGCGCAATGGTGAAACTAATGGTGATATTTTAGTCCTAGGTAATTTGTGTGGTACATTGAATCTAAATTTTCTCAGTAAGCCTGGGCAATCTATTTTGTTGTTAAGTAATTTGTACAAAAAGACGAGATCAAACATTATACGACGGTTTTCCAAGGTAGGTAGGAAAATCCTTTTTTTACATTTATTGGCTGAGTAGACTAGGTGCCAAATATATCTCTTCTGAATCCGTTCCAACCTTAAAGAGTGACATGCATAGTGTGGTCGCCAATACACTGCAGTATTCCAGAATACTCAGGACAAAAGAGTTGTACAGGAGCCTTTTTGTTTGCAACCTCCGAAACTGCTTGCCCATTCTAATAATAAATCCAAGCATGTTTGAAGCTCTTTTTATAATACTCTCTAAGTGGGCAGCAAAGGTTAACTTTCTGTCAACTATCACACCAAGATCTCTTATATGTTGAGCTTCCTGTAATTTTATACCATTAATAAAATAAGCAGAGTCTAAAGTTTTCTGTTTTCGGGTAAATTTGATATAAACACAATTTGCCCACATTTAGTTGCATGCCATTCCGTTCACACCAACGACTTAGACTATTTATATTCTCTTGTAATAATATGGAATCCTGTGTCGTTTTTATTACTCGTAGTAACTTCAAGTCATCGGCGTACAAGTACGGAGTAGAATACAAGTGCAATCAACAACGTCATTAACAAAAATGTTAAACAAAATAGGACCCAGGTTTGAACCCTGTGGTACTCCCGAATCTATGTCATATTCCTTAGAATTAAAACCATTTACCACTACAAAGAATTTGCGCTTATTCAGATATGAATCAAACCAGTTTAACAAGGTTCCATTAATACCATAAATTGACAACTTCTTAATCAATATTTGTAATTGTGTCATATATCATCCGTTGTGTTTGCGTTAATTTTGATTTATTTTCTTTGATATAAGACTGTAATTCTTTCGCATTGTAATTAAACTCTGTTAAATTTAGCTTGATAATTTTGACAGATCACGCCTATTAAGTTTCGTATTTTTTTAGATAAACTGTTATACAGATTTTTTTTATTATGTGCGAGCAGCTGTGTAGGTCTAGGGAAAGAGACCAGTATCAAAATTTATAAAACTAAAACATCCGTGCAGCTCACACGCGACAGAATCGAAAACTTCAAATGAAATGCAATATAAAATACAAATACTTTACGGCAAATGATTTATTTAATATTATAATTTAAACTACAAGTTCAGCATAAAATATATGAAATTTTTATTAAGTGTGAGCAGCTATGCAGGTCTAGGGAAAGAGACCAGTATCACTGCGACCTAGAAGATCTATTGTGATCGCTGCTATGGCTATAGTTCACGGCTAAGCCCTATGTCTTCAATGAATAGAAGGAGTTGCTT
Source organism: Parnassius apollo (assembly GCA_907164705.1). Lineage (NCBI taxonomy): Eukaryota > Metazoa > Arthropoda > Insecta > Lepidoptera > Papilionidae > Parnassius > Parnassius apollo. The sequence goes on from CAJQZP010000410.1 coordinate 3,127,148, forward strand.
TGCCGTGAGCAATTTCACTTCTTATGGGCGGAGTACATAGTTTCCCAGATGAGTGTCACGTTTGCGCATTAAGGGTCCGCAATCAGTTAGGATGTGTAGAGGCGTTTCTTCCGTTATATAACAGAACCGACACATCCTTGAGTTGCTTAGTCCCAGGATGGATATGTGCTTTTTAAGACAACAGTGTCCAGGGCTCTTGCCAGAATGCACAATTTATTTTTAGATTAAGTCAATTAATTAATTAAGTCTTTTCCCTAAGTTCTTTTAGCTTAGTATTCCACCAAGGAACTTTTCGTGTTCAAGGTCTTGGTTATGACGGGACAACTGTCTTCGAAAGCTTCACGGATACTTACCTACGGTTACTGTCTCCGTCACTAAATCCAGACCTTCAATTGTTTTGATGCTTTTAGAAAACTTTTCCAAATTCCTCCTTAGGCTATCTCTGTAGATATCCCAGGAGGTCGCTTTTAGATCCCTAAAAGTAACGGTTTCATAGGTTGGTGATGCTCCAATCGAAAACTTAATGTGTTTGTGATCAGACATCGAGTTTTTGCTACTAACATGCCAGTCATTTATTCGTCTGGACATGTTATTGGTAGCAAAGGTTATGTCTAACACTTCTTGCCTAGCACGCGTTACAAAGGTTAGTGTACAACCTAAGTTTAGGCTTACCAGGCGGTTGGAGATGAGAAAATCATAAAGTAACTCACCTATTTCGTTGATGTTGGTGCTTCCCCAGGCTGTGTGCTGAGCATAAGCGTCACAACCCACCACAAGTTCGGCGTTGTGTTTTCGCGCGAACTCCGCCACTTGCTCTAACTCGATGGTAGGATCTGCGTTCTCGCCGGGAAGATAGGCTGATCAAATTATTACTCTGGCCCCTGTGCATCCCTTGAGATTTATAAAGGCTGTAACCAGGTCATCATTGCAGTACTCTGGAATAGCTAAAAGTTCAATATTTTTTATTATAAATTATACAAGCTCTGGGTCTACTGCCTTTAGAATTGACAAGAATCTTACCGGCAGCCGACAATCCCAGAACTTGACCGTTGGCCACCCAGGGCTTTTGTATAAGGGCGAAGTCAATGTTGTTCTCTGCAAAGCAAACCTCCACCACGGCAGAAGCAACTGCTGCATGGTGAAGATTTGTTTGGAGGTCCCTCGTCTTACCCTTGGGTTTAGCCATTAATGGACGTCCTTTGACTGCGCACTTGACCCCCACCTTACCTTTCGTCAAACCGCTTCCACCTCCCCTCCCACCAGGTCTGGACGACACCAGCGCAGGCCGTCGGACCGAGGCGAAATTTGCCTCACTCTCACCGGTGACGTTTCAGCCTCACCCCGAAAGGTGGAGGTCTGGGGGGGTTGGGGTTGGGGTGATTCGGGCTCCATTGCCGCGTCAGAGCCTCTCTTGACTTTAAAAGTTATCATCTTAAAGCCAAAGACGACTCCGTCGCCTGCCTTCCGATGGGTCGTCCAGAGAAAAGGTTACTAAGAACCCATTCTCCTCGTCCCTACGGTGGAGGATTCTGCAGCGCTCAGTATGGAGCCCTTCATTTTGTGCCCTCAACAGCACAGCCGCCTCCTCTGGAGAGTCAGCTTCGCTGCAGGGCAAGTAGGTAATGCCCAGCTGAGGCTTAGACAGTTCGCCCTCGGGTATTACCGAGAGCTCTGCCTCCAGCCAGGGTTTCAGTTTTCCGATTTCACCCACAATCCAGTCCAGTTACCAGAATCCAACCTGGATTGTGGGTGAAACCCGAAAATTTTGGACCCATTCCCGGTTGCGCCCCACAGGCGCTTAGCGATGGCCTGTGTTAGTGCCCGGTGGACCAGTTGCATCTGCTCCACACTCATAGGATTCGAATTGCGAATTCCTATACACGCGGAGCCAGCTACGGCACTGAAGCTGAGCTTCTTCTCTCCCGTTGCCGGCTGCACAGACTTCCCGGGCTGGTCTTTGGGGGACTATTCCTAGCAGACCGACTGCATTTTTTCGCCTTTGGAACTGGGGGAGGTTTGGGCAGAGGAATTTCGTCCCAGGGCTTCTGGCAGAGAGAGAGAGGGCCTCTTCAGCTCCTATCTCAGCTGATATCAGCCTTCGGTACCTTTTCCTTGCTGCCCCACTAAGCTTATAAGCCTAGCGAACTTTTTCTTTTCCCCTCCCTGGTTTGATTTCGATTGTGGTTCGGCTGCAGATGTGCCCTCCACTTCACAGCTCGTCCAAGGTTGGGGCGCAATGTTGCAGTGTGTTGGTGAGGCTAAAAGAGCCTCTTCCAAGCCTACAGTTAGTTCCATTAAAGGAGATTTCTCAATATCTTTTCCAAAATGTCGGGTTTCGTCCATTTTGTTCGCACGATTAGCTAGGGAAATACTCGGTCACCCCCGGCAAAGACCCGCATGCCGAGGGAAGGGCTAAAATACTACCCGGAGCGCCCTGGTCTTGGGTAGGCACCGTTTGCGACTGGACTCCCTCCATCCAAGCATCCATCGGCACGGTACGCTTGACACCTTGGATTGGGTAAGGATAGGAAAAGGGGGTGGGATAAAAGAAAAGAAAAAGAGGATCGTCCGAGTGTTTCTGTTCTGTCTGTTTACTGTTGAAGCAGACCAAATAACAGACGGCAACCACGTGAAGGAGAACTCCTCAGACTTGTCCTGGGGATCAACACGACCTGCGCTCTCCCCCAGAGCTATACGCCAAACTGCTCGCCGGACAGGAGAGCAGAATAGGTGTTAATCTAGTCCTATTTATAATATCAAACGTTAGGACTAGACTAACCCCCGCCCTAATTTATTTTTTAGACGGAGTTTATTTCATCTGCTGAAGTTGATTTTGTAATAGCCGGCGGCGGTTGTTGAAAATCTCTGGATAATAATAATAAAATTCCTCCCAGTTTTTTATTTTTCCAGATATCCTGTGTGTTTTATTTAACGCTTCAAGTGATTTTCTGTGAGCCACTGTACATTCATCTAATATTATAATAGTACATCGCATCAAAACCTGGCCACGCATAGAATATCTTGAAACATTAGAGACTGGAAATTCTTGGTCAGCTACATTTAAAGCAAACTTAATTCAGAATGTGCCGTTTTCCCACCTTCAATCAGAGTTGCGACCATTCCTGACGAAGCCAACGCCAGAGCAATTTTATTATCTGCTCAAATTTTAGCTAAGATCAAATTATGAAGGAAAGTTTTGCCAGTGCCTAGTGCAACTAAGAAAGTGATCCCTCATTCACCCGTTTCAATACGATTTATAATTGTGTCATATATCCTCCGTTGTGTTTGTGTTAATTTTGGTTTATTTTCTTTGATATAACACTGTAATTCTTTCACATTGTAATTAAACTTTGTCAAATTTAGCTTGATAATTTTGACAGATCACGCTTATTAAGTTTCGTATTTTTTATTTTTAGATAAACTTTTATACAGATATTGTTAATTTTAATTTATGGAGTGTAGAGGTAAGGAGTGCAGACTGTATAAAAAAGTGTCCGTAGGAAAGCGTTAAATACGGTTGGTGCCACTGTAGCTACAGTCTAAATTTTAAAGAACTTTTTTATAATTTTTTTAATTGCATAGACTTTCACCATAATTCTTTTTCAATAATTATTTTATTACTTTCAAATTTTTTATTTCAAAATCACTCGCAACGTAATTTACGGCCATTTAACATACCCCGTAGCTACTCGAACGCTGTAGTGGAGAATTTTTGAATTGTTATTTACTGCTTACAGATGGACACTTTTTCAACTATTGGAGTTGGTACTCCTTACTTCTACACTCTATAGTTTACTTGATCGATGGGTATCGCCGTAGACAGATAATGCTATAGATAAATTGATATCTTTTATCGCAGTTACACAATAGAACTTACGCCGATGTGTAAAGAAATGAAATAGAACGATGAGATTTTTTGTTTCGGTGAGTGTGCCACGTTTATCAAGGTTTGCACACACGTTGCTAAACAAAGTTTGACAGCTAACATGTAGTAAGATATCATCTTTTAATAAAGTACAGTTTTACGTGCATTATGTTAAGTAATTCATATTATACTTTGTTGTAAACAATTTAGACTTAGTATTCCAACCATTTTCTTTAAAAAAATGGTGCGGTATAGTTTTTTAGGGTGTCAAAGTAATAGATGAACGAAAATGCCAGGGTTGTCTTTTCATTAGTAATAAAACATGTTTGCCTGCATCACGTACATTGACTAAGTGGTACACTACCATCGATCACCGACCAGGGTTTACTCAAGAAACGCTGACGGCATTAAAATTGAGAGCGGAGAGTAAATAAGAGTACTAACGTAACTAAATTCACTTGGCAATCGCACTAAGCAATCTAATTTAATATAATATGTATTACTTGTGAGATACATTGTGTTTTCAATCGATGGCCAAGTCAATCTATATTATATTTAAAACATAAAAGATTTTTAACATTGATATGGTCACTATAAAATTAGCTAATTACATAATAACTTAAAGACCCATGTAGGAACTGAATAAATCAACCGACTTGGATCTCATAACTTTTTACGGTAGGCAAACTGAGTTTGTGAGTGATTTTTTTACAAGTTATGTTTTTGATGGCATCAATATTACAGTTTTACAAAACTTATCGTTGATGTTCTTTTCCAAGTCAGAAAACGGTTCCAATTGTTTTTTTTTTAATTGTAACGGATTTGGTGCTGGGTCTAAATAATCTTCAACATTAGGAATTTATTGTTAAAATGTCTATATTTTAATTTTATGAGGCTTTGCATGCTTGTTGCAATGTTGTTTTATTTATTTACATGTTGATATTTCAAAGAAGAGGAATATTATTTAAGAAGCGCTAGATTGGGCGTTAAGCGCTATATTTTTTTTAGGCGTTGACAGAGCCTAAAAAGCATTAGATCTAGCGCCGAAAGCGCTAAGTTGGCATTACTAGATTCAGTTAAGGGGAGCCGGGGTAAACGAATAAGACATAGATTACTGCATAATATATACAAATAAGATATCAAAAGTGTCCAGTAAAAAAGGAGCCAGGTTCAGACGAAGAAGATATCAAACGAGCTCAGCCAAAGTCACCAGCTCTTGTATCCTCCGTAGAGAGAGTTATAAAAAGATACTCTTCTCTAGTGTATACACAGTAATCTATGGATACTCTATGGAGAGAGAACTCTCTGTATGGTTGCCGACACGACGCATAGATAAATAAATATGTAGCAAGCTAGTCGTGAGTACAGATAAACTGTGGTGGGAGATAGGTACTCTGTCGGGCAAAATTATTGGGTACCTTTATTATTTCAACTCGTAATTGAATATTTTCGTCGACTTTTATGAAAATATTTACTCGAACACATCAACTTTTACTTTGATACAGTAATGTTGCAGATATTCGTGTCCGTTATTTTATTATCTACTATAAAGTATTTAATGTATACCTGGTGGTTAGAATTAATTATTTTTTTACGAAGAAGGAAGAGGTGTTACGCCTTCCATAAAATCTGGTGTTGCGGTGCGTCGTACAGTAGCTACTGAGACATTAGTCGCCTCAACAGTTTGTTTATATATGTCTATGATGTTTTCCGCAGTACCTAATTTTTTTCATGTAACTAAACACTGAACATACCATTTGTCGGGATTGTCTATTTAACACCGTATTCTTCCTTCTCTGCATATTTAGACCAAAATCTGAACACTCAAATTATAACAACAAAAATAATTAAAAACAAGAAATAACAAAAACAATTAATAACAAGGAATACACAAACAACAATTAACAACTAGGTAACAAAAACAATTAACGAAAATAAACTAATTAAAATAGTTATCACTAAAATTATTGCTCTGAAGTGTACGGAAGCCGAATGATACTGTAACGCTTCCCCCCTCTCTATATAAAAATAATATTATAAAAAATATAATTAGGTCCCCTTTATAATAAAATTATATATGTGACCAAGATAAATAAGATATGTTTTGATCTTTCTAAATGATCTTTCTAAAGGTTTAATAATAGGCCGTTTGTAATATTTTAGGCGTGATCATCTTAGTTAGGACCCTTATTTACGTTGTGTTTGTTTAGTAACTTAGTTCTTTTAAGTGTCTTTCGGAAGAATGAATATTCACTAGAGCAATTGAAAGCTGTTGGTAGTGCCTTATAAGCTAAGTGAACCCCGTTCACGAAGACAGGGCTCGAAAAAAGGTTAAGAACATATAACGTCCCTATTCGACTAGTATCAGGTTTACATTATTAATTTATTATTATTTATCCCTTCCCGCTCAGAAAAGGCTCAAAATATATTTATACAAAATACCCGATACAAGGGCTTCGCTCTCCTACATTTATTTAAAAAAATTGTAGGGGAGGCCCCACACACGCCGTGCACGGTGAGCGCCAACCATTTTGATGCACTCCCCCCGGAGGGAACGTTAATTCGGGAACTGGACCGTAGTCCACAGCAAAATAACTGGCGAACCAGTAAAAGAGGCTTGGCCCCTTGTTAGTGCGTAAGCACAAACATCGACCGAAGTCGCGCATGTCAATGCGTGTAAACGCCATACAGAATACGAACGAATCCAGCCACAGTGAATGTACGTCACACGGTTTAGGCAAATAGGCACACTGGCCGTAAACCCTCCGTGAGCGCCACCACCTGCCAGACCGCCGCTCCTGCAGACGTGATGTAAGTGTATGGCATCACCACCAATTGCATGATCAGCACGGCTACTAGCCGCAGAGCGTGTCATGAGTCTGCCGCTCACCTCAAGGGAATGGGGTCCCACGTTGTGCGGCTTTCGGCCGCAGCCTTGAGAGTCTCCTCAGATCCTCCCGCCAGCTACCACCCGCATGAGGTCGACACATATGCTCCACCAACCAATACAACGGCAGATTTAGCCAAAAGGCAGTTATAAGATAAGTGTAATAATTCGCCATCAGAAAGGGTTTGTGTCACTGACGTTGAGTAAATGCATTTTCGATCATGTTTGTCTCACCCACCAACAAGTTGCCTTCAATCATTCAAAGGTGGGAAAGTTACAGAGATATAATATTATGTTGTTATATAAAACATCGTGGAGGGCAGACAGTCTGCAGCCCCGTAATGTAGGGACCCGACTTGGGCAAAGCTACTCAGGTGTGAGTCAAACCAAGACGCAGAGAGCGCCATTGAGAATAGCGTCCCAACAAACAACCATCGCAGAGACGCAATGCTGCAGAACGCAACAAGCATCAATACGACTATCGTCGGGCTTACACCATCCCAAGGTCCCCCATACATCCCAGCAGACATCACCACCCGCATACCTGCATCGACCAGAACCACAAGAGTGCGTCGAATCAGGCGCAGCACACCCGCAGATCCATCACAAGACGCAATACCGCAAGTAGCAGTAATCATCAGTGCAACTATCATACGGATGGCGCCCCCTTACAACACACCCACATGATCCCTATCGACTTTGGTAACAAAGTTTGTATTGTTGTTAACTAAAAATATCACAAACGTATCATAGTAGCACGCTACTAAGACGCCAATGAACAAAACTCCACGTATCATAGCGCTAATACACTAAGACATGGAGTTGAGTATGCCTGTTACACTTTAAAGTGTTACCAAACACACTCATCATTGCAATCCGAAAAATAGACGACGCATCGCTATGCGCTACGACGTCGCCCACAAACGGTATGGGTGTGCGATGTCCACGGGAAAGCCGTATTTCTACAACAAACCCGCTTACCACCAGCACTAAGATGTTAATTGTATACCTCCATCGACCAGAACCACAAGAATGCGTCGAATCAGGCGCAGCACACCCGCAGATCCATCACAAGACGCAATACCGCAAGTAGCAGTAAGCATCAATGCAACTATCATACGGGTGGCGCCCCCCTCACAACACACCCACATGACCCTATCGACTTCGGTAAAAAAGTTTTTATTGTTGTTATATAAAAAATATCACCAACGTATCATAGTAGCACGCTACTAAGACGCCAATGATCAAAACTCCACGTATCATAGCGCTAATGCACTAAGACATGAAGTTGAGTATGCCTGTTACACTTAAAAGTGCTACCAAACACACTCATCATCCCAATCCGAAAGATACACAACACATCGCTATGCGCTACGACGTCGCCCACAAACGGTATGGGTGTACGATGTCCACGGGAAAGCCGTATTGCTACAACAAACCCGCTTACCACCAGCACAAAGATGATATGTCTAGGACACATCGGTTAGCGAGTCCAAGTTTACCTCGGACCAATTGCTCGTGAAGCAGCATACACGCCACCATAATATTCCTTTTCAAGTCCCTAATAAGGACTAGTCATTTTGCTACAGTACTAGGAGCAGTCGGTCACCCGACCACTCCATATAATGCTTATGCATCAAGGAGACCTACTGTAATAATACATACTTTTGTATCATAGACCTTACTTTCATAAGTCATGCATATATAGGATTCGAACCCACGACCCTACTATTGTAATGCAAATTCATCATGGAGACCTTCTATAGTATTGCTTTTGTATAATTGAGTTTAATATCATAAGTCCCTAATATAGGACTAGTCATTGTGCTACAGTACTTCAGGCAGTCGGGCTCCCGACCACCCCATATATATGTACAACTGCAGGTATGTATCTCCGACAGCTCCTCCATACAAGACATCTATACATGAACACCTTCCATAACTTAGAAAAATTTTCTTTTATACGTGAACTCCTTCCACAACTTAGGAAATTTCTTTTATACATGAACTCCTTCCAAGACTTAGACAATTTTTAACAAATTTTCTAATTATCTTATAAATTTTATTTATCTTTATTTTTATAATATTTTCGACTTGTATTTCTATTATTTATCTTATTTTAAATATTTTTTTAAGTTTTTAATAAATTTATTTATTATGGAAGACAATATTTTGCCTTTAATTTACTATGTTATTAGTCTAATGTCTGAAATGTATTTATATTAACTTTATGGTTATTAATGTAATTTTATTGTTTCATCATCATCATCATCACAGCCCTTCACAAGTCCACTGCTGAACATAGGCCTCCCCCAAGTAATGCCACAAAGCACGGTCCTAAGCCACCTGCATCCATCGACTTCCTGCATATCTTACCAGGTCGTCACTCCATCTAGTGGGGCGTCGTCCTACACTACGCCTACCGGTACGAGGCTGCCACTCGAGAACCTTTCTTCCCCATCAGTTATCGGTTCTTCGAGCTATATGGCCGGCCCATTGCCACTTCAGCTTACTAGTCCGTTGGGCTATGTCGGCCACTCTGGTTTTACTGCGGATATCCTCATTTCTGAGTCTATCACGCAGAGAAACTCCGAGCATAGCCCTCTCCATAGCTCGCTGAGCGACCTTGAGCGTCCTCATACGGCCAGCAGTGAAGGACCACGTCTCAGATCCGTAAGTCATCACTGGCAACACGCACCGGTTGTACAATCTAGTTTTTAGAGATTGAGGTATACTTGACGAGAAGATATGTCGTAATTTCCCGAACGCTGCCCAGCCGAGTTGAATCCATCGATTGACCTCTCGGTCGAAGTTGGACTTACCTAGTCGGACTATTTATCCCAGGTAAACGTACTCGTCAACAACTTCGAGCATAGTGCTCCCAACAACTACCGGCATAGGTGTGACATGGACATTAAACATGATCTTTGTTTTGTCCATGTTCATCTTAAGACCCATCCGTTGGGAGGCACTATTGAGGTCATTGAGCATAGTGCTTAAGTCCTCCAGCGATTCTGCCATAAGGACTATATCGTCGGCAAATCGAAGGTGAGTGATGTACTCGCCATTGATGTTAATACCGTATCCTTTCCAGTCCAGTAGCTTGAAAACGTCTTCAATGCAGCGGTGAAGAGTTTCGGGGATATAACGTCATCCTGTCTTACACCTCTCTGCAGTTGGATAGGTTTCGAACTCTGGTTCTGTACTCGGATAGCCATCGTAGCCCTACTGTACAAACACTTCAGCACTTCGATATACCGACAGTCAACTTGGCACCGCTGAAGGGACTGTAGCACCGCCCAAATTTCGACGGAATCAAAGGCTTTCTCATAGTCCACATACGCCAGGCAAAGTGGCAGATTGTACTCTTCAGTCTTCTGTACAATCTGCCGCAGGGTATGTATGTGGTCTATGGTACTGAAGCCTTTTCGGAAACCGGCTTGTTCGGGAGGCTGGAAGTCGTCGAGTCTGCGTGCGAGACGATTCGTAATGACTCTCGAAAATAGCATGTAGACGCGGCTCAGAAGGGAAATCGGTCTGTAGTTCTTTAAAAGAGCGTTGTCGCCTTTCTTAAAGAACAAGACCACCGCACTTCTGCTCCACGCCTCTGGAGTAGTGCCACCATGGAGGACGGAATTGAAGAGCTTCTGAAGGACTTCAAGTACCGGTGTTCCACCCGCTTTCAGAAGCTCCGCTGTAATTCCATCCTCGCCTGGGGCCCTGCCGTTTTTAAGGTGCTGGAGAGCTATTCTAATCTCGCTTAGACTGACGTCCGGGATATCATCGGAATAGTGTCGGATAAGACTTGCTCTCGGATCGTTAGTCACACTTGCGTGTGGCTCCAACGATGATGTGTATAGCTGCCCATAGAACCACTCAATCTCACTCAAAATCTCAGGTGTCTCGGAAACGATGCTGCCACACTCAGTCTTCAGCTTTGACAGTTGGCTCTTACTGGCAGACAGATCTCTGGCAAAGACTTTGGAGCCCTGGTTCCGCTCGATCACTTCTTTAATACGAGCAGTATTAAAGTTGCGTAAGTCTCGCCGCATGCATTTGGAGATCTGTCTGTTCAGTTGCCTGTATGCTGTCAAATCTGTTGACGATTGCAGCCTCATTTCCCGTCTAACAGCCATGAGATTAAGAGTGTGATCGGAGAGTTTTTGTGTTCTTCTGCGGCGGGTCTTGCAGAACTTAGCTCCGACCGCATGGACAGTTTCCACGAGCTTGTCATTCATATCGTCCACTGCATTGCAATCTTCTAGGCACTGAAAGCGGTTACGTAACTCGAGCTGAAAGTTTTCGGGATTCCGGATTAGAGCACGAGGGGGACGGAGCGTTGACTTCATTAGACGAGACCTCTCCAACTTAACGTTTAGGTTCAGTGTGCCTCTAACCATTCGGTGATCGCTGCCAGTTTTCACCCTTGCGATCACTGAGACATCACTGAACAGTTGGCGTCTGGTCGTCATAATGAAGTCAATCTCATTTTTTGTCGAACCGTCGGGGCTCGACCAGGTCCACTTCCTGTGGGGCCGCTTCTGGAAGAAAGAGTTCATCATAAAGAGTCCCTCTTTCTCCATAAAGTCGGCCAGCTGCTGGCCCCTTCGGTTCCATTTTATTGTTTAATATATATCTTTTGAGACTATTTTTGACGCCCCTTTATATTGAATTTAATTATTAATAATAATATTGGGCCGTCACAATACGTTCGAAACCAATAGACGACGAGAATTGACTGATGAACCAATCACGTTGAACGTCAGCGTGGTCAACATCGTATCGACCAATAAAAAGTGTGCTCCCGACTTATGTCGGCAATTATACGCTTTACGGAACGGAGGTTAGAGAACAGGAGAACGATCACTACGTACCATGAAGGTTAGAGAACAGGAGAACGATCACTACGTACTAAAGCATAGCCCGCCTGTCCTTGAAAATTGTAGAATCTATAGCGGCGCTGACGTCGGTGAGTAGTGACTGCATAGTTAGCTGTCTATGAGTACAAGTAGATGAAGTTAGTTGAATAATGTACAAATTTTTTCCGCGGCATTGGTGTGAAAATTTTCATGCTCAGTAATTTTGTAATTTTTGACAAAAAGACACATTGAAAAATGGAGAAATATTTTATTGTGCGTGGCTGTGCAAGCCGTTTAGCATCTGATCGGAAAAATAGACTAAAACTGACTTTTATTGACCGAACTTAGCGATCGCAGCGCCTCACTTATGGTGTCCTTATTTCTGGGACACTATTTTCTACGGCGATCGTTCTCCTGTTCTCTAACTTTCATACTATGTACTAAAGCATAGCCCACCTGTCCTTGAAAATTGTAGAATTTATAGCGGCACCGACGTCGGTGAGTAGTGACTACGAAGTTAGCTGTTTATGAGTACACGTAAACAGATTTCCTAAAAAAGGGCTAAATCTTCCAACACACGAAATAAAGCCAAACTGTGCGCAAAGCACCTTGGTATGAAGTCGCACGCGGATACACTGGTTTTTCTTTCAGAGAATCTGACACCAAAGGCTTCCCGACTTCATTACCTGGCCCGTGACCTTTCCAAATCTAAAGGCTATAAATTCGTGTGGATATCTTACGGCAAAATTTATGTGCGGAAAAGTGAACAATCGCCAACTATCCTGATTAAAACGGAACAACAGGTACATAAATTACTATTAGAATACGACTGACTATATTACTATCCATTTTCAACACTAAGTGTTTCTAATCTATTCCCTAATATAATCTTGATGCTTTGAAATTTTGCATTTTGTATATGGCTTAACATTATGTACTGTTATACCATATTGTGCTATTTGATGTCTATCTCTATACATATAGAACTTATGAAAATTGTTATAAACTTTTACCAAACACCACACACGCACACATACACTCATACACTTTAGACACTTACACTCTCAAACGTACAGAATTACGTCTGTTAAAAATACACATGACAAAATCCTACAAAAACTCGCTCCCAAAATTTACCCCACACTAGTATACATATGTCTTCACATCTTCACTCTTAACATTTAACTACTTACTTTACTTACTTAAATTATTCATGAAACTAATTGAACAACACTTCTCCATTATACCCCTTTTTACTATCAACTTACTTACAGTCAAGCAAATTTTAAATAATTACTACTACTAGATTATTTGTACATCTGTTTCAATATGGCTGAATCGTTGTATACGCATCAAGAATTAGACAATATTAAAATAGCAAAGGCAATATAATGCGATGTCGCTGATCTTGAGAGACACATACAAATTAATAAAAATGACTTAACCATAATATCTCAGAATATTGTTAGTATCTACAAAAACTTTAACGATTTACACTTACTCTGTCAAACTTATCTTTTGAAATTGATATTGTCACCTTCACGGAATGTAGATTAAACCACAATAAACCTCTCCCACAATTAAAAAACTATGAGGTCTATTGTACCTCTTCCCAACTAAACCAAAGTGACGGAGTAGTTGTATATGTAAAAAAAGCTTAAAACACAAAGTCAAGAAAGTAATTTTGCATCACGCTTCTTGTCTCCAGATTAATGTATTGAATAATACAGTATTATATATTAACAGATCACCATCGAACCCAAATCCTACAAGCTTTATCAATACGCTAAACTCTCATTAGGAGACTCTTCATTCCCATAGGAGCATTATAATAACAGGTGATATCAACATAAATATTTGAACTAAATCTAATGAACCTCTACATGTATACAAAAACAGAATGAACTATCTGGAAATGCTTGCTAACCATGGCATATTAGCTGGACACACATTACCTACTAGGCAGCAAGGCTGCCTTGACCATTTCATGTTGAAAAATAAATAAAATTAAATACAGATCAACTATAGCGATTTTGCAAACAACAACTACGGATCACTTAGCAACTTTTCTAGCAATCTCAAAAATTAAAAACTTAACTAAAGACAATAGAACTAAAACCACTATAAATTTTGATGCTGCTCTAAAATATTTACAAAATAGTAATCTATCTGATATTTTATTTAGTGATGACCCAACAAGTGTAATTACCTACCTAATAGAAAGAATTATAGAAAGCCTAAAGGTGAATACTGAGGTGACGCGTATACCTTGCATCAAAAGAATCATACGGCCTTGGATCTCTCCAGGAATCCTGCGGTGGATAAGAAATCGCAACCAGCTTCAGAAAAGGCTATGTAATGACCCTCATAATGAAATTCTTCGCATTACTTCCAGACGCTACCGAAATTACTGTAATAATTTAATCAAAAGAATAAAAAGAAAATACGACAGGGATACCATTACAAAATCTTTAAATAATAATAAATTGCTTTGGAACAATATTAAAAACATTACATACTCGGAAAAACACATAATACTAATTCTAAACTGCTTAATTTAAGGTCCTCGTCCTCTGAATCAGCAACCTTTATTAATGACTATTTCGCCAATATAGGATTAAAGCTTGCAAATAATATTCAACACGATACAAGGACAGCTAATACACTTATAGAAAATAAACCGGCACAATCAAACTCTTTTGTAGTACTGCATGCTCATGTTGATGAAGTCCGTAGCACTATCCTACATCTAAAATCTCACAGCGCCCCAGGATGGGATAATATCCCCAATAAATTTCTTAAGTTGGCGGTTGATGACTTGGCTCCCATTATCACCCACCTTGTAAATCTTTGCTTCTGCAAAGGTGTGTTTCCTGCACCGTTAAAAGAATCTATAATAACACCTGTGTACAAGGGTGGGGATGATGAAGATATTAGTAATTATAGACCGATCTCGGTTCTGCCAGCAATATCTAAAATCTTAGAGAAACTACTTAACACTAGGCTGCTAAATTACTTAAATAAATTTAATAATTTATCATCTTCAAAATTTGGTTTCAGGCGGGGAAAATCGACAGAAGATGCAATCATGGAGTTAAGCTCTTTTGTAACTAGGCAACTTTACAAATGTAAAAAGTTTCTGTCGGTTTTCCTCGCTCTGAAAAAAGCTTTTGATACTGTATCCATCCCTATCCTTGTCCATAAACTTGAAGATATGGGAGTAAGAGGGACTCCGCTTGCCCTTTTTGAGAGTTACTTATCGGACAGGAGACAAAGAGTAAGACTACCTGGTTACACTAGTCAAGTTGTTAATGTGACGCATGGCGCACTGCAGGGCAGCATTTTAGGACCTACCCTCTTTCTCAGCTACATCAACGACCTATGTAATATAAAGATCCATAACGCCAGAGTCTTGTCATACGCTGATGATACGGTCGTAGTCTTTGCCGGTGATTCTTGGGAGGAAGTCAAA
The DNA here is from genome assembly GCA_907164705.1 of Parnassius apollo. Lineage (NCBI taxonomy): Eukaryota > Metazoa > Arthropoda > Insecta > Lepidoptera > Papilionidae > Parnassius > Parnassius apollo. The sequence continues at coordinate 3,142,231 of CAJQZP010000410.1, forward strand.
ACTAGTGCTGAGGCAGGCCTGTTGCGAATCGCTCTGTGGCTGAAACACAACCTTCTGACGCTAAATACTTTTAAAACAAACTTTATCTGTTTTAGTATTAACAACAACTCACAACCACAGGCCGACTTCAGCCTAAAAATTTATGAATAAAAAAAAATTAAAAAAAAATACAATGGACACTAATAAAAACACCTGTAACTGCCCTAGATTCGATAAGGTAGAAAAAATATCTGGGGGTAATTGTAGACCAAAGACTATCCTGGTACCCACACCTTGATCATGTCATCAATAGAACCAGGAAACTAACATGGATCTTCAAAACCCTTAGCCGTGTAATGCTGGGCAAATCAGATGGGGAGTCACCAAATTATCTCATCAACCAAATTTACATTGCTCTTGCTCAATCCGTCATGGCCTATTGTATTCCTGTCTGGGTTGGTGCAGCAATTTCTGGAGTTAGAGAGGGCGCAGCGTTCTCTTATTAAAGTTACGTACTTTAAGAAGAGGCGTTTTTCTACCGATCTTCTATATCGTACTAGTGGTTTACTCTCTGTCAGGAAGTTGTATATATTCTGGAAAATCCTCAAAACACACAAATCATTATTTTATGATCCACGCCATTTAAATAAACGTCCTAGAAACATGGTTGCCCAGACGTACAGAGCAAAAACCACATTTGCAAGCAGACAATACATATCGCGTTCTACCTTTCTTTATAATAAAATAAATAAAGAAGATATATATATATATATATATATATATATATATATGACAAAACATATCATAACTGTAAAAAACTTTTGTTAAAATGGATTCAACATAAGACATATGACGAAAATGAGAAACTTCTGGATCGTGTTATATGTACAGATTAGATTAGATATTTGTACAGATTCAGACACTCTAATCACACACACTCATTTTAATTCATTCAAACACAGACACACACACACACACACACACACACACACACACACACACATGCGTATACTTACATAAATAAATAAACTTTCACTCATATACCGTACAGTATTTATAAGTAGACTAGTTCCTATCGTTTGATTGTCCCAATTTGTTATGTCCCATATGTTTACCCATACTGCCATGTAACACGAATATAGTAATGGAAGGGTGGACCCTCCAAACACAGGTATTTTTTTTGCTTAAATGGAGGTTCCAATCTACTAGTTCTTAAGGCATTTACTTTTTAAAATGAAATAAAATTTATTCATTTATTATTTATTATTATGAGTACAAGTAGATGAAGTTAGTTGAATAATGTACAAATTTTCTTCGCGACATTGGTGAGAAAATTTTCATGTTCCGTAATTTTGTAATTTTTGACAAAAAGAAACATTAAAAAAAATGGAGAAATATTTTATTATGCGTGGGTGTGCAAGTGGTTTAGCATCTGATCGGAAAAATAGACTATAAATTACTTTTATTGAGCTAACTTAGCGATCGCAGTGCCTCACTTATGGTGTCCATATTTCCGGGACATTATTTTCTACGGCGATCGTTCTCCTGTTCTCTAACCTCCATGCTATACGGTATCTTCTAAGCTTCCAACTTCTATCTTATCTAATCTTATCTCAATTACTGTGTATACTGTATATATAAAGATGTTCTGTGTATGTACTAGAGATGTTCTGTGTACGTCTTTGAGTATTCAACCAACTGGAGAGGCCATGCGCGTTAATTCCTAAACAAAAATTCTGTCAAAATCCGGGGGGCGCATGAAAAACACGCAACTGTATACTTAATTACACATGCAAAATTGAATCGCGTCACTATAAACGCACACTACAACATTTGTGTTTGGGTTCATCGCGGTTACGCATACCATCAAATTGTACACGTGTCGATACACTGATGGCGCTGTCTAAATGCGTAAGCAACGTAAGGCGTGGACTATGTCGATATTTTTATCGATAAACAAATCACCATAGTCTGCATAAGTTTTTATTTATTATAAGTAATACACAGATAAATAATACCAAGGTGTTATTTGAAATTCCTTTTTTAAAGTATTTAGAAATGATCTTCGGAAAAAAACTTAGAATTATTGAAAATAATTTTATTATTTTGCTACAGGTTTATTTTACATTATGCAGGATAAAATTTAAAACATTTAACAAATCGAAATAGGATGTTTAGTTAACTTATTATAAAAATCAGATTTGTGAAAAGAAAAGTCCTATCAGTTTATAGTGTTAGACGGTATTAACCAAGTTTTTGTTTTTATTATTAGGCTTCAATCACAAAACCGCTATTTAAAAAAGGTTGTTGATTTTCAAGAGTTATTAAATTATCTATCTGGAAAATATTTCATAAATTAGGAAAACAAAAAAGTTTTACACTATATAATAGTTTAACAAATTGAACTTTAAGTAGACAGCTGTTTAAAAATAAAACGTGACATCTACCTAGGGCTAAGTACTTCCCAGAAAGATGTTTTGATTTAACTTTACATTACTATTCACCGAAAGCTTAACGATATGTGCGAAATATCAAAAGTTTTGAAATTGGTCTGCCTTCATCACATACTATAACAAAGTGGTATAGTACAATTTATGGCAGACTTGGCTACACAAAAAAGAACCGTTAACTGTTTTAAAACTTAGACTAGAGAGTAACCCTGACAAGAAATATTTTAGTTAATTTACTGCATTGTGAAACTATTTTACAAATGCGATAGTTGAATTACACTATTACTTACCATCCGTTTCACACTTAAAATAACATTTCTAATACTTCTTATCTGACGACATTATATTACAAAACAGAATGTAGTTTTATATGTATAAAATCTCACAGCTGACATTCCAGTATAGCAAATAGCAAAGCAGTTAAAAAGTCAAACAAGCCACAAATTATAGAGTTGTATGTAAACCGTAGACAGAGAAACCTATAGACTAATAATTAGCGTGGCCTCGAGTCAGAAAGGACGATAACGTAGTTTTAGGCTATACAATAATCTTTATGACTTTTAAACATATTTAGATACAAATTTTAATTGTTCTAAGAACTGAAGTTAACAAGATTCAACAATCTTAAGCCCACAAAACACTTTTTTTCTCACTTAAACCAACTTGTAAACTGCTTAGATAGCTATGAACTGTCAAAGTTGTTTAGCAAAGTGTAGTTTGCTGAACAAAAAAACCGGCCCGGAGAAAGGGACAAACAATCACACCGCTCTGTCTCATTTCTATGCAAATCTTTTTCGTGTGCGAATACGAAAGAAGGCGTCAATTCGTCTATAGATTTCTCTGTCTACGGTATAGTATGTATTCTGTGGTCTGTGGTGTCAAAGAGAATATAATAAGCTCTAAGCATGGGCGTTTTCAGTTTTTATCTGCAATGGTTACATAAGCGATATCTAGTTTTCATATCGTTATTGAAAACCGTTTTCGGATATCGATATCAATAGTAACGTTTTGCTACTGAATGTGCAAACGACAATCGAAACGTAACTCAAACTGTACTACCGGTGCAACATGTATTTATGAATTACATAGATTAATCTAGATTAGAAGTCAGAGGTTCTAATGTTATTGTTATCTTAGATGTAATATTTAAACATATATGTTAATATATAATTTTTGTATATTCAATGTTATGCAGTAATAAATTATACCGTTACTGTTACAGCTTATTAAAGGCCACTGCTGAACATATAGACCTCCTCATAGATTGTATCATAGGTGGGATATTTGCCATAGTTGCCACGCTTAGCAAGCAGGTTGGCAACTATAGTTTTTTGAATTGAAACTTTTTACGGGAGGGCTTTGATTGAAATCCTGATCCGCAACTTTTTTGTATGATGAAAAGTAGTGGGTGTAAACACTACGTACGTACCAGGCATTCAATCGATCATTCAAATCGCAAACGCAGGGCATTACATACCATAAAGTATATAGTAGTAAAATTACAAGATTACAACGGTTTTTTTGTTCAAATACTAATCTTATATTAATTTTGTTTAAGACGGTTACCAAGGTACACGTATTTATTTCAGTAAGATTGAGCTGAGCACACTTCAGTAATAGCGCCATCTAATATGTTGTATAGGTAAAGATATTTTATCGAACAAACATTAATTGACTCTTAAGGTGGTACGTAGAGTAGCAGATGCTAGATGGCATAAACCTAAAAAACCTCTTCTTATTTTTTTAAAACGTAACCGCGGCACAAGGATTTTCTCCTGTATCATGTATGCAGTTTACATATATAAATTGTACAAGGACGAACATCCAGAACCGGAACAATTATTTGTAAGCCATACAAATAAAGCCATAAAAATACTTGTATTGTGCGCCATTCGAACCCGCGGTATTTAGCGTTGTAATTCAAAGCTGCTGTGCCACGGAAACGTCAAATTTTATTATTTAGTTTATTTAAAATAATCTACCTAATGCAGCAAATACACACAAATATTGCAAATAAATGCACAAACGCAACGTCAAAAAGTAATAATTTAATGGATGTTATTATCTTAGCGAACGGCACGACCACGAGCCACCAAGACCAAGTGCGTAATTGTTGCGTTTTAGAAAAAAGCAAATTCTAAACTTTCCTTCCAAAATATAAAAAACATACAAATAAAAATGCAAATCTTATGTCTATTGTCCTAAAAATCATTTAAATTTGACAACTCTCACAACTACGCAAACTTAAAATTTAGACAATTTTAACCATTTGAAATTCTATCTTTTTGCTTTAGGTAATTATATCCAGATATGCATTGTGTACCTAAATGTACCTGTGTGAAACTAAAACTACCAAAACAGAAATCCTCTCTTTCTATACGAATTTATGATACCGTCGCAAGAACAAGAAACAATGAATATCAACAAAGGACATCGCATCGGTTTAGTTCGTGGGCCGTGTTGGTATATCGTTCCAGTTCTTGCGTTTTACGTTTTACAAATCTAAGCCTTGTGCCTAATGAGCTAAAGATCATTTAAAATTTGATAACTTTCACAACTACACAAACTTAAAATTTAGACAATTTCAACTATTTAAAATTCGACCTTATTGCTTTAGGTATATATTATATTTCGCAATATGCACCGTTGTGTGATAACTGCGATTGTTGCAAGAACGAGAAGCGACGAATATAATTAAAGGTCATCGGTTAGTTGGCCGTTTTCCGTTTTGGGAGATCGTTCCACAGTTTGCGTTGTGCGTTTCGGTTTCTTTTTCGTACGTTGGTTAGGTATATGGTTTTGGTTGGATAAGTGATAACGGTTTTGTACGTAGGTTTATCGATATGATATGATATTTGATAACATAACTTTATTGGTTACGTTTTGATATATCAGTCTCATGCCTAATAAGCTCAGAAAGGCTAGAAACCAGAGCTGTAAAGCCAGTTAAAAAAAGAATGGCTACGTTTAATTCATAGATAAGAGTGTAGTTTAGTTGGTGTCAGAAATCACAATTTATATTTACAACACAGAATACATATTCACAAATTGTTCCCTTGTTTTTGTTCTTATTTAAAAAGTATGTAGTGTGTAGTGGTTATAAAAAAAGCATGTAGTACTGGTTATAAACACTTTAATGTTATATTTATTTAAATTTTTAACAAACTTTTGACATCAATCATAGTAATAAATAATATTAATATATTAATAATTAATGTTTTTTGCGAATACGTTTAAATTTATCAATATTACAATATCATGGAAGATAAAACTTTTGTTTGTAGGTATCATTTACACAATTTTATATTAAACATCGTACCTAATATGTTAATTACAATGATATATTTTATTTTAGGGAATTCAGAGCTGAGTGAAAGGCTTGTAGAGTTACGTTTTGAAAATGATTGTTTGTTTAAGAAAAAGAAACAACCCTGGAAGTAAGTATTAGTACCTGTAACTCAAGTTTTTTATAATTATAGCTATAATCTGTCTCAAGCACTGGTCCCTCACAGCTTTAGGATATAGACTAAGAGCCTGTGAATGCCAGATCTGTCTCATTTTATGAAAGCTGAATGGTGCTCAGCATATGCTCCCAACATAGGTAAGGACAATGAGCTACTATGTTTGGATTATCGTAACAGGTAGCAAAGATGTATAAAATAGAAATTTAAGTTTGTCAAAATATAAAGCCTAATTTTCTCATATTTTCTTTGGAATAATATTAGAAATTATGTCATCTGTTTCCAGAAACATAGTATTGTGGTAACCCCCTGCCAGACACCCTTAAACTTTAATAAATTGTAACCATACCTATGATGTTTCCTCAGTAGCCACACAGTTAAGACAGTTCTAACACCTTGCCAGACAAATATAATAATAGGGCAACTGTACAATATTTATTGCCAGGTACGGCAATAAATATTGCACATCGACCTTTGGAAAGAGACAATCGGCTAATTTCGGCTTCATAGAGCGTTATCTCTGTCGCACACTACCTATGTGACGTTTTATCAGTCGTCCGACAGAGACAACGCTCTACGAAGCCGAAATTATCCGATTGTCTCTTTCCAAAGGTCGATGTGCAATATTTATCGCCGGGTACTGTAGGTGTGGGTGCGAGGCAATATACATCTGAGTGAGATAGTTATTGGGATTGATCGGATAATTTTAATGTATTTATAACTAAGAAAATAATGTTCAAAAATTATTGAGAATAATTTCATTTTGATAATTGAGTGAAATATAAACCTATAAATTGTAAATAAAGTTTTTCATTGTTCAAGTCATGAACTTTATTTTAAAATTCAATTTCATACAAATTTCAACATTTTATTAAAATTTGAAACTTAAATTAAAACATTTTATGAAAAAATATATTTATAAGGTTATTACTAGATTCTTAGACATGCTAAAGGATTTTATTTGTTGCATCATTATAGTTGATGTCTTCATTATCTATTGGTATACTTGCTTTTTTTTTGTTTCTTTTTCATTTTCTGTTTTAACGATTTGTTTTTAGAACATTTACATTCAGAGGTGAAATATTTTTTCATGAGTCTTCTAAATGATTTATAACATATCCTGTGATAGTGCATCACTGTTAGTATTTTCACTTGGTAAAATAATGTCTTTATTTTGTGTGGTTGTGTATTTTTCGAAGTCTCAAAATTGATTTAAATTTTTTCAGTCTCTTCAGACTTAATTATTTTTGACAGTAGGCTAAGGTGCGGCTGGGGTGGCTAAGGTGCCAACCTAAAGCATACATTATGATGATATAAAATATACTATTTTTAGTTTTAAAATATATGAGGATGATAAGGGCAAGTGGATGCTGTGGCCCATAGAAATCATCATGTTTTTGAATGATCTAAATTACAACATAATACATTTTTTGTGTTTCAATTGATAAAAATAGTATATTTCTTATCGAATAGTGTATAGCAAATACTTTTTCTCTATGATTTTTTAATTTTTATTTATGAATGAATAAGAAAAATTAGGGAAGACGCTATAATATATTCACAAAAAAGGTTTTGAGAATGAGGTTACAAAGCACGCCCAAACTGTCTATTTTCAGCAAATGTTTGCAAGTGAAAAAGTAAAATAATTATAATAATTTCCCTACCTACTCTCTTTTAAAAGGCCAGCAACGCACCTGCAATTTCCCTGATTTTGCAGTTGATCATGGGCGACGATCGACACTTACCATCAGGTGAGCCGCACACTCACTTGTCCCTTCTATAAAAATAATAAAATAAAATATACACGTATATATTAAATGTATATAATTGACACACATATAGAAATAAATATACATGTTTATACATATATATCTCAATAAATTAATTAAAAGGGTTATTTTGCAATAACAGGCCAAATTTGCAAAGATTCAGAATAAGTAATATAGGCAAATTTCGAAAAAAAATTGATTGAAAAAAAATCTCAAACATTCTGACCTTTTTATCTTTTAAATTAGTTATTCGCATAATGCGTGGTAATGCATTATCTTAACTAATTTTACTGTGCATGCACACATTCGTAAGGGTCGGTCGGAACGGAAAATGTTGTTGCCCATATATCACATTCAATTTGGGATAATTTCAAAAGTAGTAGCCTTATTTACTCGTATTTTCAAAAACTGCAATCAAAACTGTAAACTGTAAATATCATTATTTATATATTTGAACTCTGATACTTTTTCAAAAATAACCCTGTAAAAATAACTAAAACATAAGTGCTGTAATAAACATAGTAAGGTTACTTAGCTTTTTAGGTTACTGATATGTTTGTTTATTTTTCTTTTAAATACATTTTGGCAATTATTCATGGATCAGCAGGCAGTTTGTTCCAGAGAGAGATGGAGGTAACTGTGAAAGAATTTTACAAATAACAAATTATTTCATCGTCGTTTTTCATGATGATACTTAATCAAAATTGAAACAATTATTTTATAAACTGCACAAGCAAATACTAAAACATATACTGTGTAAATAAATGATGCGCCTGCGTCTGAATAAATTAAGGATGCGCACTAAAGCATCGTAAAAGACCTAACTCACTATCTCACTTGCATCCACTCAGATATATATTATCTTGCGCTCGCAACTACAGCTACGCTATAATATGTTTGTCTGGCTAGGTGCCAGAATTGTCGAAACTATCTGGCTACTGAGGAAATATCTTATAGGTTACCCAAGTAACACATATAAAATTCAGCTTTTATACTATAACATAAGTACACAGTTACAATTTATTAAAGTTTAAAGGTGTCTGGCAAGAGGTTGCCATGATACTATGTGTGGCAACGGATGACGTGACTTCTAATATTATTTCGAAGATAATATGACAAAATTACGCTTTATACTCCGAAAAATTAAAGTAGCTATTTTATACACCTTTGTAACCTGTTATCTGTCAAAGTCATGATGATACAAACTTCGTAATAGTCCATCGTGCCTACCTGTGTTAAGAGCATGCGCTGAGCATTTTTCAGCTTTTATAAAATAAAGGGAGGTTTCCCATTGACGGGCTCTTTCTCTATTAAGTACTACATATTACTGTAAATGAGCCAGTAAGGTGTGACAAGAGTAACTAATTGAAAAAAAATTATAACTCAATATTCCACTAAGAGCTATTTATAATATAACACAAGGTACAATAGGTTCAATTGTGCCACATATATGCAGCATGTTTAAAAAATATTAAATATTGGAGAAATGAATTAAAAAATCATGCTTATCTGATATAAAATATGTTGTTTTTTATTTTTAGAACAAAACATAGTTGTAATTGTATACAAGTTAGAAAGTTGCCACTATTCAAATTATTATTTACCTATATAACATCATTTCATTTTAAATTGTGTTTGGTTTTATGGAGGTATGGGTCTTGAGGCCTCAAATATATTAACTGTCTTGTAATTATTATACTTAGCGATATAAAATTCCTAGACTGAAATATTGGATACTAAGATCAGCATTCTGCTTATCAAGCATGGCTGTTAGGCCAAATCCTCTCTAATATGGGAAATGTCTATGCGCAGTTGCTGCCCTTTTCCAGACTCATGATGAGTGCGAGTAGAACTACATACAATGTAATGTAGTTGCCCAAGAACGTTATATTACGATTTTACTCAAATACTCAGTTTATTTACTATTGACATAGTTTTCAACATATTTTAAATAGTTTCAACAACAACAAAGTTGTTGGCTCGAGAAGATATCGAGAGAAAAGGCAACAAGAATTTTATTTTATTTAACCATAATTTTTTAACACTATATAACTAGAAGTTTTTAACACTGCACTGGACAGGACTTACTAATGAAATTTAACACATACAAGGGTTGATCCAAATGTAATGATGATCGATTATTTCCAGTGCACATATAAATCCAAAAAAAATTTTTGCTTGCATATATACCAACTAGATCACCATAAAAAATCATGTAAACTGGCTACGATTCCCGAGAAGTAGATTCATTTGAATACGAATCATCGAAGAGATAACATCAAAATAGAGAAACACGAAATTAGAGCTGTCATCAAGTAACCTCTGTTTACAAAAATGTCTACCTAAGACATAAACAGAGACTTGGTGAAAACAATGGGGGACTAAAGAGAGAGGGGTTCAAAGAATGACCATCAGGCATATATCTGAAGTCACAGAGATCTCATATGGCAGTGTTCAAAGAATCCTTGCAGACAAATTGCATATGAAAAGTCTCTGCGCGTTAGGTACCGAGAATGTTAACCGACGAGCAAAAGAAAAAACGAGTGTCGATTCATTCTTCTTTTGGTCATTGATCTCGAAAGGTTCCAAGCAAATCAGGAATTTTTGTCACGTTTCGTGACCATTGATGAGACCTGAATCCATTTTGATCCTGAAACCAAACAGCAATCAATGGTTTAGAATCAAGCCTCTTCACCGATGCCGAAGAAATTCAAAGTGTCATTGTCAAGTTCGGCGAGAAAGTTCATGGCGGTCGTGTTTTGGGACTCTGAAGGAATAATTATGGTGGAATATTTCGAAAAGGGAGCCACTATTTCGGGCTTTTACCAACGGGCCAAAAAAAGATTGCGGGAGTCTATTAAAGAACAAAGACGCGGCAAACAGCGAGCTGGACTGCTGTTTTACCAAGACTCTCAGGATCCGGATCACAAAGCCGCAGTTGCGATGGTTGCAATTCAAGAAATTAGTTTTGAGCAACTCAATTATTAAGTGTTTAATATTCATTATCATTACATTTGATTCACCCATCGTAGATTAAGCATACCAGGCGGTCCCATAATGAACTGGCCTGATATAGTTCAACGCGACATGTCGCTACATGTTGTGTTGCATTAAATAGTACGTTTATCGTGCACTTAATATAAGAAACATGCATCGACATGAAATGCTTAGTCTTAGTTTAACAGGCATTTGAATAACGAGAGTCGCGTATTTTTTCTAAATGTCGAAAACTGAGTATCGAAGTGTCATAAAGTTTCTGATTAAAGAAGGTTTATCCCCTGCCCAAATAAAAGAACGATTGGATGGCGTGTATAAGGAGTCTGCCCCCTCCTATAGCACAGTGAAAAATTGGGTGAAAGAGTTTCGCCTCGGGAGAGAAACCGTCGAAGACTTTGGCCACGACGGTCGACCTGTGGAAGTGCTCATTCCCGAAACGATTGATCTTATCGAAGAGGAGGTTCTGAGTGACCGCCGTTTGAAGATTATAGAAATTGCAGCAAGCTCTCTAAGAGAGCTCTCTAAGAGGCTCTCTAAGAGTACCGTTCATCGCGCGATCCATGAACATCTTCACATGAAAAAAGTGAGTGCAAGATGGGTACCGAAACTTCTTTCAGCTTCGGAGTTTTTGGATCTTTGTGGCGAAAATCCAAAGACTGTGATCGAGCGGCTAGTGACTGGTGATGAAACTATGATCTTGTATTATGATCCACAAAGCAAGCGCGAGTCAATGGAACGGCGTTATAAGGGTGAAAAGCCCCCTAGAAAGGCAAAGGTGCAACAATCGACTAAAAAACTGATGTGCACAATATTTTGGGATTTTCAAGGCATTTTGATGGTGGATTTTAAAGAACGTAATACAGTCGTGAACGGCGAATATTATGCTTCTTTAATATATAAATTACGAGACAAGATAAAGGAAAAACGAAGAGGCAAGCTGTCTAAAGGTGTCCTGTTGCTCCATGACAACGCCTCTGTTCATACCGCTGGTGTTTCGAAGGATGCAGTTCGTCAATGCGGGTTCACAGAAGTTCAACATCCACCTTACATTCCAGACATGGCCCCGTCCGACTATTATTTATTTCCAAATTTAAAGCGGGACTTAGAGGAAGAAAATTTTTAAGCGATGAAGAGTTGCAGGCGGCCGTTGTCAGTCATTTTGAGGATAAAAAATGTGATTATTTTTATAAAGGTTTAGAGATGTTGATTCACAGATGTCAGAAGTGTGTTAGTATTCATGGTGATTATATTGAAAAATAAAATTGGTTTCGTTTCATTTCCTTCATTGGTTCATAGTTAGACCAATTCATTATGGGACCGCCTACGTAAAATATTTAAGCATCTTCTGGTTAAAAGTTAAAAGTAATATTCTCTTCCCACTTGCTGTGAAGTTATGACAAAAAATGATCCATTACACCATAATATTAATCCCTGATAAAAACTTAATACAAAACTGTGGTTACCAAACCTGCCAACAAAAAATGTGTTGCAACTATGGTAAATATCCCCTATGAAGCAATCTATGAAAAAGACCTGTGTTTAGCCCACTGCTGTTAATATTTTTTAAGTATGTATCGATGAATGATGATATTACTTACTAATATTACCCTATATTTCGCAACATTAAATATTTCATATGTCCTAAAGTCCATTTTTGCAAAAATAAAAGGTAATAGAATTGTTCTTATTCATTTTTAATACTTTTTTTTTTGTTGATATAGGGAGTTCCATAAAATACTTCTTGAAAATGGATTCCCAGAAGAGATGACTGTGAAACATGTAAGGAAAAAGTGGTCATATACATACGATGTAAGTATTATATTAAAGAAGGTACTGGTAGTCTATGAGCAACCTTGTGGACTTGTGATGGGCTACAATTTTGATGATGAAGAAGAGTTTTTACATTCTTTTTCTTAAGCCTTTTTAAGTCTGATACAAGACTGTAAAGTTTGACTACAATCAGTTTTATTCTATGAGCAAATGTTGTGATCTGAAAGTTATTAATTTCGTGATACTAGAAAGTAAAAGTAAGTTGGAAAAAGTATTATAATAAAAAATAAAAATATAAATTTCTTCGCAACCTTCCGCTAAACAAATACAATGATGTGTCTTACCTGGATTGAAGAGCACCTCCCGCCCTCCCACAATTGCATGCACTAACTCCGTCACCGCTAAGTCAAGTCTCTTAGCGGTCAGCCGCCGTAGAGTCTACATTACCTGAAGATGCCTCGTGAAGAGGCGAAACACGTGTCGTATTATCGTCGATGGTGTGTCTTGCCTGGAATAGTGGTGTTGGGAGTAGTGGTGCTGGGACTAGTGGTGACGGAGTTAGTGCATGCAATTGTGGGAGGGCGGGAGGTGCTCTTCAATCCAGGTAAGACACATCATTGTATTTGTTTAGCGGAAGGTTGCGAAGAAATTTATATTTTTATTTTTTATTATAATGGATTTCCGCAAAGTAACGCCTGATTCTATCAAAAGTATTATATTCTGTATTGTTAAGAAAAAAAAAAACAAATAAATAAAAAAACAATATAAATTAAAATACATATTTGTTATTTAGTTACAAAATTTAATTTTACATAAATGATTACAAAAAGTCTACTGCTGAATAGCTTTTCTCGTAGGGGGGATATTTGCCATAGTTGCATCTTTGTAGGCGGGTTGGTAGCGGCAGTTTTATAAATTTGAGTTGTTTGTGATCATTGTTATCATCTGCTGCCCATTTCCTGTTTAATTTTCCCTGTCATCTCTTACGACACCAATTGGATGAAACGTTAAAATTCTTCTCGGTAATGGATATTCAACAGGGGAAAACAAAAGGGAATCAAATCACGAGACATCATCTTCCTAAAAACGACTAAAAATAAATACCCCAATGGCAATGGCAATATACCCCCCCATGACGAAAGTTACGAAGAGACGGCCTCCAGTCCCCAGCGGCCCTAATATTCCTGGCTACGGTGACGACCATGGTAACGGCGGAGCAGGAGGTGCTAACAATCTCCGGTTCAGTTACCACCTAAGACGATTCGACCTGGCAACGTACAACGCACGCACCCTGAGGACTGACGAGAAGATCCTGCAAATGTAAGAAAAGGTGGATAAGTTGCTTCTGAATATAACAGGATTTTCCGAGGTCCGAAGAGAGGGGGAGGACACGGTTATCCTCAAATCCGGCAACTTGTTCCATCACCGGGAGGGCGACCATCTTTCCCAAGAATGTGTCGGATTTATCGGCTACAAGTCTCTTGTTTACAACGTTGTAAAGATTGGGAGTATGTCGACGAGGGTTGCGTACCTTATACTCAGAATCACCAAACGGTATACGCACAATTTTTTGAAAACATATTTACGCACCAACCTCGACACATCCTGATGAGGAGGTGGTGGAAATATATGAGGATATATCTAGAGCCATGCATTCCTCCAAAACCCACTACACAAGAGAGAATGGTGAGCTGAAGGTAGGGAAATTTGGTATAGGGCAACGGAACCAAAGGGGCCAGTAGCTAGCCGACTTCATGGAGAAAGGAAAAACTCTTTTTTATAAAGTCTTTCTTCCAGAAGAGGCCCAACAGAAAGCGGACCTGGTCGAGCCCTGACAGTTAGACAAAAAATGAGATTTACATCATTATGACGATGAAACGGCAACTGTTCAGTGATGTCTCAGTGATCGCGAGGGTGAAAACTGGCAGCGATCTTCGAATGGTGAGAAGCGTACTGAACCTAAACGTTAAGTTGGAGAGGTCACGTTTAATGAAGTCAACGCTCCGTCCCTCTCGTGCTCTAATCCAGAGACCCGAGAACTTTGTACTCGAGTAACAAAATCGTTTTCAGTGCCTAGAAGAAGACAATGCAGTGAACGATATGATTGACAAGCACGTGGAAACTGTTCGTGCGGTCGGAGCTAAGTTCTGCAAGGCTCACCGCAAAGAACACAAAAACTCTCCGATCACACTCTAAATCTCATGGCTGATAGACGGGAAATGAAGCTGCAGTCTTCAGCAGATTTGACAGCAAACAGGCATCTTAACAGACAGATCTCCAAATGCACGCGGCGGCAATACTTACGCAACTTCAATACAGCTCGTATAGATGAAGAGATGGAGCGGAACCAGGGCTACAAAGTCTTTCCCAGAGATCTGTGTACTAGATAGAGCCAACTGTCGAAGCTGTAGACCGAATGTTGCAGTATCGTTTCCGGGACGTCTGAGATTTTGTGTGAGATTGAGAGGTTCTATAGGCAGTTGTACACATCATCGTTGGAGCCCCACGCAAAAATGAAGAACGATCCGCGAGCACAGTCTTATCCGACACTATTTCGATGATATCCCGTACGTCAGTATGGGCGGGATTAGAATGGCTCTTCAGCACTTTTAAAACGGCAAGTCCCCGGACGAGGATGCATTTACAGCGGAGCTTCTGAAAGCGGATTGACGATTTTCAATCTGCTTTTAGAAGCTCTTCAGAAGTACTTGAAGTCCTTCAGAAGCTCTTTAATTCCGTCCTTCGTGGTGGCACTACTCTGGAGACGTGGAGCAGAAGTGCGGTGGTCTTGTTCGTCAAGAAAGGCGACAACGCTCTCTTAAAGAACTACAGACCGTTTTCCCTTCTAACCCGCGTCTACGTGCTGTTTTCGAAAGTCATTACGAATCGTCTCGCACGCAGACTCGACGACTTCCAGCCTCCCGAATAAGCCGGATTGCGAAAAAGCTATAGTGCTATAGACTACATACATAACCTTCGGCAAAATGTACAGAAGACGGAGGAATACATTTTGCCACTGCTTTGTGCATGTTGACTATGATAAAGTCTTTGATTCCGTCGAAATTTGGGCGGTGCTGCAGTCTCTTCAGCGGTGTCAAGTTGACTGTCGGTATATCGAAGTGTTGAAGTGTTTGTACAGTAGGGTTACTTTAGCTATCCAAGTACTGAACCAGAGTACGAAACCAATTCACTTGCAGAGAGGTGGAGGTCACCGCTTCATTGGAAGAAGTTTTCAGGCTTCTGATCTGGAAAGGGTACAGTATCATTATCAATGGCAAGTACATCACTCACCTTCGATTTGCCGACGATATAGTCCTTATGGCAGAATCGCTGGAGGACCTAAGCGCTATGCTCAATGACCTCAATAGTGCCTCCCAACGGATAGGTCTGGACAAAAAAAAGATCATGCGTAAGCGTAACGTTCATGCCGCAGCTATGCCGGTAGATGTTGGGAGCACTAAGCTCGAAGTTGTGTCCAGTATGTTTACCAGGGACAAATAGTTCGACTAGGTAAGTCCATCCTTGACCGAGAAGGTCACTCGACGGATTAAAATCGGCTGGGCGGCGTTCCGGAAATTATGACACATCTCGCCAGGAATACCTCAAAACCTAAAAACAAGATTGTACAAGCAGTGCGTGTTGCCATAGTTTTCGGCCAGGACACGATACTACTTCAGTAGCGCTGACACAATCCGCCATTTTGCTTATTTAATTTGTTTGTTTTGAAGTAGAGTTTTTAAGTTGTTTTGTGCAATATTAGTTTTAAGTAATATAATAACGTGAATAAACAGTATACATGTTATTAAAAATTCATATTGGTAAGTTTTTAATATGAATACTTTACAAACATATATTTAAATTAGGTTAGCGCTCCCGGTTAAAACTAACAATCGTGTCCTGGACGAAAATAGCTACTTACGATTTGACAGCGCTTACCGCTTACGATCGCCATTTTGCTTACAAGCGCTTGCTAGCGCTTTTTTCTGCCAAACGCACCCATTGATTAACTCCTAGCTAGCTAGCTAGCTAACTAGAAAAAAAATTACCTGTACTATTAGAAGCCGTCAAAATTTACTTCTTGAGTCTGTCTGAGTATGGGAATTTGTTGGCTTGTGGCGTAGCACCAACCATAGCTATTAGAGCAGATAAAGCCACGAATTGAAATTAAAAGTCTTAAATGAAATGTCGGTTTAAACGTGTCAGATCCATATCTGAGACGTGGTCCGTCACTGCTGGCCGTATGAGGAGGTACTCAAGGTCGCTCAGCGAGCTATGGAGAGAGCTATGCTCGGAGTTTCTCTGGGTTATAAATTGAGAAATGAGGATATCCGCTGCAGAACTAGAGTGACCGACATAGCCCAACGGATTAGTTAGCTGAAGTGGCAATGGGCTGGCCATATAGTTTGAAGAATCGACAACCGATGGGAAAGAAGGATCTCGAGTGGCAGCCTCGTACCGGAAGTGTAAGGTGAACCCCCCACTAGATGGAGGACGACCTGGTAAGTCATGCAGGCAGTCGATGGATGGAGGTGGCTCAGGACTGCTTTGTGGCATTCCTTGGGGGAGGCCTATGTTCTTTAGTGGACTTGTGAAGAGCTGTAATGATGATGATGAACTGTATAAGTTAATGTGTACGAGACAGTGTGTTCCTTTTAATAAGTTGGGCATGGTTTTGACTTAGTTTTTGCGTCACTTGATATATACGCAGAACTGTTTTTCTGGCCCTGTTGTCTTCTTCTCAGTCTGCTGTTTGCAATCCTTGGATCGATTCATGATATCATGATGCTATCGACTTACTAAGTTTATTTACAAACTTAAATGGTAATGCTTGTAATTTTATTGATCCTCATAATATTTTTCAGACATACAAAATTGCCAAAAAAACTAAAAATAAAAGTTGGAAATACTACAAATTGTTCGAAAAGCACTATGGAAAATCTAAAATGTTGGACAAATATGATTCATGTAAGTTTGATACAGAGAGAATTAACTAGTTTTTCTGCCATAAAGCAGTTGTGCTTCCTTTTGTAGGGATTGAAAGGGTAAGAAACAAAGTACAATAACAGGCATTTCACCTTAATCTTCGGGGGTCATCAAGTGTAGCGTAGTGAACATAGTCTATTTTTAGAGGTTCAAGCTTCTGTGATACTTCTATTATAAAGTTTATGAGTATGGCCTATCTATGTTCAGCTATGGCTTATGATTTATTAAACAATTTACTTAGGTGCGAATTGAAACTACGTTATTAAAATCAAAATGTTTGCACAGTATCGCTTTACAAGCTCTATTTAAACTATATTGCAAAAATGACACTGTAACAAGAAATTTATTATAAAAGACTGTAGATTCATGCAAGAAATATTCAAAGAAATAAACATTCTGTAACTTCCCGGGTGTTATTACGTTAGCCAAAATAGAAAGCATACAGTACAATTCAAGGGAATTTTAAAGAGCATTCGAAAGACAAGTTAAAGATATCTTGATTGATTATAACTCTAATTATAAAATTGTCGATTATTTAAAAGACAAGGACTTAAAACTTTCACTGTCCGATTTTTAAGACCGATTTACACTTCGACAAGTACAGTAGCGAGTTTAGTTACAGGGCAGTTGACGGTTAACGGTTAAGTGGACAGTAGCGTTCAAACTTCAAACAATGTCTTCGTGGCGAGTTAGGGACATTTTAGTTCATAGAGTTCGTTGGAGTTATGACGTTTCAAGATTACAGAATTTTTCTGGTTTTCGTTTAAGATGGTTCTATGGTTCGGCCTATAGATCGGCATGCCCATAAAGTATGACATTGACAGGTACTGTCTGTACTACTAAGAAATTCAGGACTTCATAGGCGTGATTTTACTGACAGCTGTCGCAGAGATCAAGCTATCTTTTATGAACTATAGGATTATGTCAAGAATTAAATGATCCAGTCAGAAAAGTATTAATGGTTGTTGTTAAAGAAGTTTTTAAGAATTTTCATGATTGCAGCATCTCGAGCAGGTTTAATTTTACAACATGAATTTCTACTATTATATTAAACATTCGTGTTCTAAATGCTCCTTTACAAATTTAAGCGTGATATATTCCGTCTATTCTATTATTAAAACTCCATATAAATCGTATAAATATTTTCTAATATTATAAATAAGATATTAATAATCGTAAAAACTTTGTGGCGAGTTATAAAAGTACAATTGTACGTTTTGGCGCGCAAACGTTGCGTCCTGTCAACTTATGCACTGAACTAAACTCGCTCGTTTACACGAACGGCGAGTTTAGTTGCGGGTGGCGGAAGACGCGCGGGAGGGCAGCACTTCGCACTTAACTCGCCGAAAAATAGCTCGGCCGGTTATCCCGTTCAACTTAATCTTTAACTTGCTACTTACCTCGCTTATTGCCGTTCAAACGAGGTTCAAACGTAACTCGCCAGGTTTGCAAGTTAACTCGCTACTGTACTTGTCGAAGTGTGAATCGGTCTTTAGACACAATAGTAAGACAATAGCAATGACCTATATGCAGTGCACGGGACAGCGAAAGGCTTACTACATTTCCTCTCCACTGCTAGACATGAGCCTCACCCGTGACGTGATTTGTTGTTGACTGCGTGGCGGTTGCTGCAAATCATATCGACTAGCGGTCGCAGTATCAGAAGTCTTACACTATTGTTACCGTTGACGTCGCTATCTATTGGACTCGGAAGTAGGCAAAAGTCTTTTGCGAGATTTTTTTACTGGATGCGCGACCCACTATTCATTATAAGATACGAAAGTTAATAATGAGTTAATAGTAAAGTAGTTAGGTAAGTTAGTATATATAGAGCTATGCTGCAGCGATATTATGTTAATAGTACGAACGGGTCGGCCCGATTAGGGGAGGACCTCGCTTACTTGACATTCCATCAGCGTAGAACACAGAAAACTCTTAGACCTCGAAATTTACAACGCATCCGCATTTTGATTCTTACTCGAGAATAATTGATGTAGATATCTATGGTCCACAGTATCTGGTTACCATCAGGTGGACTGTGTGCTCGTTTGTCACTTTTATTCTATATAAAAAATCATCACCTTTCATGTATATGGGTCTGATGTTATTTTTTTTAAATAAATGCAAAGTATCATATGAGATTTAATATTTTAATGATAGTATGGAAACATACAAAATTTTCAAAAATTAATCATCGTAATCAATAAAATTATAATTCAGTGACTATTATCAATTATTATTGTTATATAGGTTTATAAGGAAAGCCATGACCGCAAAATTTGTCGTTGTATATTTTCTGTAAAGATCTAACGTTTCAAAAAATGGTTGATTTACACATTCATAAGCATAAATGAATTCATGAGCATAAAATTAGCCTAAACTGTATAACGTATTTTTACTTGAAATTGAAAAGTACTCTTTAATATTAATATTGTCTTTGTGTCCAGATTAATTTTTATAATCTGTGCAGCAGAGCATCCACTGAGAGCTCTATATGATTAAAGGCTATGAGGCATTCCATCTTAGTCGGAAACGCACCCATAACCTTCCTTGTTTGAAATTAATTAAAGGTGTCCAATGGGGTGGTAATTTGTTTCCCTCTATCGCCTATTACAACGTACGATATCGGGTAGTGGATTTTATACACTTTACTAGACTTAAATTGAGATTACAAAGATAAGCAAACTAGATGGGCAGAAGCACCTTACTAATAATAACTAAAAAAAAAAACGACGGGTTGCACTCCGGGAGTGCCGGCAGAAGTGAAAACTTGAATATTAACGTTGTGCAGTTTTGATATTTTGGAATAGTTGGGGAATAACTTTGCACGAATTGCTTTAATTATCAGTATAAAAGTACTATCATTTATGTGATAGAATACTTTATTTATTGCGCTATCGTACACAAACATAACAATTTATATTACATTAAAAAGTTTATCTTCGTCTTACGAATTTTCGATCAGGTCACGGGTCCTGACGCGAGTTTAACATTTTTTACCCATTACAAAAAAATTGTACAACGCCGCTAAAGAAGTTTTCACTTCAAAAATAAAAAAAATATTTGGAAAATCCAAAAGTGCACGCCTCACACGCTTATGTTAAAAATTAAAATTAAAAGAGATGATAATATTGGCGAAAATTTAAAAAAAAAAAACAATCTGATCGACTTTCATTAATAACGTTTGAACGGTGTTGAGTTCTATAGCAAAAATCAATAGGCATCCTCCTTAGAATATAGGGAATTATTTAATACTATATATCTCAGTCTATTGCTTACATTTCTATTAAGTGAGAAGACTCATTGACGAACGGATCAACGGACGGCAGTCCATATATTTTTTCAATTACATTTTTTGATATGTAATCTAAAGTGAATTAATTAGAAAATAAACTAGTCCTAATGTCTGTAGTTATTGTAACGTTAATAATAATATGGGTTTGAGAGTAAGAGGACGATTTTATGTGGCGAAATTTAGGTATGGCCACATATCAAGAGTGGAGCACTCCCTCACGTTGTAAGGCGTGCAAAACTGCTGCTGCAAACTCGCCTACCGAACGTGGCAATCATGGCAAATATCCTCCATATGAGGCAAACTAGGTGGACTTTTGATTAGCTGTAACGGTAAGGGTGGAGGATAATAGTATACCATCAAGTGGATTTGTGAGATTTCTTTGATCGTTCAAGTTAATAATTACTAATTTGCTTATTAATTTAAATAGGGAGTGATGACTTGCGACTTAAATTGGTATATTCTATATCAGAAGCAAAAGACCTAAAATTGGACTTTCAAAAAATGTGGAGGTAAGTTTAAACATGCCACAAGTCCTAATGCATAAAGTAATTAAATTTAGAGTCTTCTTCTTTATGTATTATTTTTAATTTGTATTTCAGGGCCGTGGAAAAGTCAATGCGTATGCTAGATTTACCTAGCGATTGTTGTATTCAGGACCTAAAGGGCTTGTGGCATCACATACGTACTACATTTAATGTAAGTACCAAGTTTTGTATAAAATGTTAATTCATTTTAGTCTACCTTAAATTACGTTTTAAGTTATTAAGTTTTATCTTTAAAACCGCTAACTTTTATAGAGCTACTAGTTCTTTAGAGGATAGATATAACCTCCTTTATGTTTTAATAATAAGTAAAATTAGGTTAATAAACTTAATTTTACATGTATCCTATTCCTATTTGATGAAATTTGGCATAAAACGTAGGAGTCACATTATACTAATTTATTTTCATTTATTACACAATTATAACATCCTAATGGAAAAGGGTATATGATACTTTTTAACGCTTTAAAATTTGGGTGGGTAGAGGGCAATTTATATATTTTATAGACCTAGGGAAGCGAGCGGGTATTAGTCAGTAATGACATGACATAACATATATATCATAGGTTTGCTTAGACATTTGTCCTTTAATTGCGCTTAAACGAGTTGCCGAATTTAAATGTAATTTAGTAAAAATAAAAAAAGTCGAGCATGTCATGGAATATACTTAACGCCCAGCGAAGCGGACTACGTCCCAAATTTCCCAAAATCCAAATTTCTAACTTTTGGTTAGTTTTTCTGAGTATATCAATTAGTAATTTTTTTTTAATTTCTGTGTAAACCTACATGGAAAGTCAAGTCAAAGGCTAATAAAATAATTTTAAGGAAATGTGAATTTTTGCTAAAATTGTAGAGAAAATGTTGACATAACTTACATCTCTGTTTAATTATTCATATTAATGTTTAAAATAAAACCAATTTACACTTTTTTACAGCGAAAACACAGACAAAACTTGAGAAAAGGTTCCGAAATTTCCGAGTGGCCTCTATACGAGGCCGTGTTGAATTATTACCGGAAGTTCGAACCTGAATTGTTGGTCAAGTTGGAGACGGAGTCACCTTATAAATACATAAGTAGACAAAGAAAGCCCAGCAGTTATTTTAATAATAACAAGGATCAGAAAGAGAATTGTGGAGAAGAATTTCAATGTATGCATTTTAATGTTATTGTTCTTTTATGGAAATGAGTTATCCTAGCATAGTCTTTACAATTATATCATCTTATTCATATATTTTCGATTCTACAGATTTTTTACGTGATAGAGCTACGCTGCAGCTATATTATGGTTGCAGCGCGAATGAGTCGACTCGGGGTAGGACTACGAATCACACAATGCCAGTGTGAAACAGTAGAATAATGTATGTGTGTGTTTGTGTTTCGTATGGTGAGTGTAGAGAACCGGAGACCCTTTTTACTGGAAACAAGGCATAGTCAGGGGTGAAAACGCATTTGCATTTTGATTTTTAATCGGGGATAGATGTAGAGGTTTTAGGGCCAGAATATCCACTAACCATCAGGTGTACTTTGTTCTAGCTTGTTACTCCTATTCTATAAAAAAATGGAGAATGATTTAATGTGTTTGTGCCGTAGTGAGTAATGATATTATTCTCTTCAAGCTGCCGAGAACTGACGCATCAACGCCTGCTTATAATGCCCATAGGTACACTAACTACTTCTGTCAGGCTGTTAAAGTCCACTGCAAAATAAAAGCCTGTCTAGAAGTGAACCCCACACGTACGCACGTGACGCACACGAACCGTGCATAATGCGTCCTTAATGACTATCGCTAACAGTTCCTTTTACGCCATCAGACAATCATATGTCGGTGTCGTGTCGGTCATTGAATTGAAAAAGCATCGCAGGTCGCTCCCTACATTGCACTGCCGTTATATCAGTGTTTGTTGAATGTAGTTTTGTGTCTTAATTCGATTTTTATAAGCTTATTTTAGTTTCGATGAATGTACACATAACAACAAATTTTATTTTATTTTTAGGGTCTAAGGACATCACGGAAAGTTTCATACAGATACGATTGCAAAACGACTGGCTGTTTAGAGAAAAGAAATGGGCTTGGAAGTAAGTTTTAAGTTTTTCATAATATCGTATGTATTTTGAAAAAAAAATAATTTGATATTGCTACCTACAGCGATCTTCTGGCGATAATGATAGAGGAATACGAGTTTCCCAGGACATTAACCGGCAGAGAGATCTGCAAGAAATGGGCATCGACGTATTCGGTGAGTTAAGTGAATAAATCAAAAAAATATTTTAGTCATCCTGCGTGATGCGAATGTTTTAACTATGACGAAAAAACAAAAATACACTTCAATAGCTTCTATTATATAGCTTTACGCTAATTTGAATTTGAATTTCTAAGTCAAATCCAAATTTCGAATTTCAAACTAGCCAGTCTTAAGAAACGACATTTCATAGACAAGGACCAAGAAAGAAGAGAACCAAAGACACGATATAGATACATTTAAGTAGTAGTAGTGTTACTTTTGTCCTATCTTCTTCTTCTCAGTCGATACGCTCTTGACAGAGCGGTCGTGGTCGTCACTTGGGTGTTGTGGCCCGCTCTACAATACGCCTCCACTCCTCCCTAACAGCTGCCTTTCTTGTGCACTCATGCAACGGGACATCCACCGCAGCCCTCACCTGGTCTGTCCATCTCATAGGCGATCTGCCACGCGCTCTAGTGCCCTCTACTCTTCCCTGGACCACTAGACGTTCAATCGAGATATCATTACGTCTAGACACGTGACCAAAGAAAGTGAGTATGTTTGTCCTATAGCCTATAGGATATATTTCGGATTTATGCCATTTAATCTTAGTGACATCATCAAAAGGTCAAGACGCATGCGTAAAAAATATTTTTAAAGAAAATATACCGGTCGGTTTATTATCATAAGTATAATGTATATTTTCCCAATAATTTTTAAATTTTATTAGTTCTGGTAGATTCTTCTAGAACGTTTATCACTATTGTAATAACCGCCCTCTGTTATCCAGTAACTTCACTATTTATTTACCAAATGAGTTAGTGATTGACGACATGTGAAACAGTAAACGATACTGTAACCATACCAATAAAAAAATCGGGTGGGTCTGTGTCGAGCCACACGGTCGTTGTTTTTAACGTGAAATGTCTCTGTCAGCCAGTGCAACCAGTCAACAAGATAGACATTTTTTAAATATTTTAATACAATTGTACAACTACGGGAAATTAGCAAATGCGTTGCCGGCCTTTTAAAAAAGAGTAAGCCCGTTTCTTGAAGGTTCCAAAGTCGTATCGATCCGTCAAAATCGTCGATGGTAAACTACTCCAAAAAGTATTCCTACGAGGAAGAAAACACCTAATAAATCGCACGTTAGTGGACCGCTAAGCGTTCAAATGATACGGATGGTTAAGTTAATTTTGTGATGCGATGTGTATTGGTAAAATTTGGTGGCTGGAATTAATCCGAACAATTCCTCAGAGCTCTCCCCGTGGTAAATGTAAGAGAAAACGCAAAGGGATGCATCATCTCTATGCAGCGCCAGTGAATCGAGCCAGTCAAAGCGAACTAAGTCGTCTTAGATTCGATTCGCTCTGCGCTTTGTGCAGTCAAGTGGAAGCCCCGGCCCAGAGATGAGAATAGAATTCCATGTGAGGCTGTGTGAGACTGCGCCTTGTAAAGTTGCAAACGGTGTGTCTGCATGAAATTCTATCCCGCTCTAGTGAGTACTCTAAGCTTTTTAGAAGCCAATTTAGCTTTCTCTTCCAAGACACTACAGGTCATTCGATATGTCGCCGCCAAAGATTTCGATACTGACTGCGGCAACAAGAGAAGTGCCCTGAAATTGAGGAGATCGACAAGTGGGTGTAACTTTTAAGTTGATTGCTTTCCTAAAATATGTTGGATTTCAAGTGTATTTTTGTAAAAGGAAAAATTGCAAACACATTTTTCGTTTTCTTATTGGGTTTGACGTGTCCCGATTTGCCTTCGACGCCGACCGACCAATCATATGCTATTATTATAGCGTCTAATGGACTGAGTGACTTCATCCAAGATGCCACCAATGTGACTGCTGTTTGAATTGATTCTTAGTTATTAGATTTTTAAATATTTTATTTCATGACACTAAAATTACCTATAAAATTTAAATGATTTTTTTGATGTAATGGGAGTTGTAATAAATAGATTTATACAATAAAACAATCATGCATATTTCTTATTATTATATCGTAAAGCATTTCAAACTTAATAATCTTCAACAACATTATCCACACTTTGATGTCGAAACGGTAACATTCCTTAAATGAAGTATTTATACTATGTAGGTACTTTTGAAATAAATTTTATTTTATGGTAACGAGCTTGGGGTTCGTGACAATAAAAACTGCCGATTGAATTACCAAAATTGACACTTTAATTACCGAACACCAATTATTACTTAAAACACATTCATAATTAATCACTTTAGTTTGCAGTTATATCGCTTCGAAGTATTCGCATGAATCGCCAATTCAATACAGACTCGGGTCTCGGTCAATACGTCTATAGGACCTTTTCTACTGAAACATTTAGAATGTTGGAGTACATACCGGTCCCGACCGACTAGGTGTAGAAATTATATAGGTGTGGAATTTTCTAGAAAGCTCTCCTAGTTCTGCTACTCGATACTAGATGGCGCTAGTGATTTTAATTATGGCGTGCAACATCATTATAACTTTTTTTTGCGAATATAGCAATACAAATTCTGAGCATTTCAAGCGTCTACTTGTAGTCATTATTAAGATCGAGCAATTTATTTTTATTTATTTTATTATTTGTTGTTATAGCGGCAACAGAAGTACAAATTCTGTGAAATTTCAACTGTCTACCTATTACGGATCATGAGATACAGCCCGGTGACAGACAGGCGGACGGAGAGACAGCGGAGGCTTAGTAATATGGTCGCGTTGGTTACGCTTCGGGTACGGAACCCTAGAAACGAAATTGTAAACAATAGTGCGTGTTGCCAGTGATGACTTATCGATCTGAGACATTGTCCTTCACTGTTACCCAGCTATGGACAGGGCTATGCTTGGAGTTACTCTGCGTTATATAGATAAACTTAGAAATGAGGATATCCGCAGTAGAACCAGAGTGACCGACACTCCAACGGATTAGTAAGCTGTAATGGCAATGGGCCGGCCATATAGCTTTAAGAACCTACAACTGATGGTGAAAAAAGGTTCTTGAGTGGCAGCCTCGTACCGGTAGGCGAAGCGTAGGATGACCCGGCACTAGATGGAGTGACGACCTAGTAAAACATGCAGGACGTCGTTGCAGGTCGCTCAGGACCGTCCTTTGTAGCATTCCTTGGAAGAGGCTTATGTTCAGCAGTGGACTTGTAAAAGGCTGTAATGATAATGATGATGAAACCTCATCTTTTGGAAGCCATGATCACAGTGGCGTAGCGTGGATTTTCGCCGACCGGGGCCGCCTGGAAATTAACCCCCCCCCCTTTATTTTTTTGATTTAAAGTTTTAATATTTTATTCAATGGAATTAGTATAGATCGTACAACTCATTGCAAGTCAATATAATCTACCACTGATTCGGAAGGATCTTACATCTATGGGAAGAAATGGCGCAAGAAACCCACAGGAAGTTTATCTTTTAAAATGTCAGATTGTTTACAAGGCATAACATTACTAACTTTAACACTGGGTACAATTAATAATAATAATAATAATGATAAAAATGAATGTACAATTGTATTTTAAATTATACGTAGTGCTCAACACTTAGCAACCTTTACAGGTAATGCAAAAAAGCATACTTAGTTATAATTATACTTAAGAGCGCCACACATCATTTTATTTCTTTACTCCTAAATCAGATAAAATTTAAAAAATCTAAAAGTAAATTGATTCAGTAAATTATCTGTAGTATTATTGGGATCACTTTTCGTTATTTTGAATTTGACAAATTAAGAGAATCGTTAATTACCGCCAAAAGTGACTACTCATAGCGGTTATCAACGTTCTCTTAACAAACAGCAATCAATATCAACTTGGATGGAATAATATATTTATGTTACAGTATGTCTAGTATTATTAATTATTTCTGCACTATTATTTTTAAATTTTTTTCAAAGCAAAATCTTTAACACAACCGTCAATATCACAATATATTATGTCATGTTCCATTTCCAGAACAGCTAAATTTGGAAGTATCAACGTTGACGCAGTCGATCTCAGATAATTATTTATTAACTTTAGTTTAAAAAAGTTCATCTCGCAACTTGCATTACTAACGGCAAATGTTGAAAAAGTCTTCAGCATTATTTTTAATTTTATTTTAATTTTTATTATTTTAATTGTGACAATATTTGGTAAGCCATCTTCAAGTTTGGACTCAATTACATATTTTTATATAACCCAGAGAGCCGGACTTAATAAGCCCTTTTTACAGTCTGGGTCTGTTGCAGCTGCAACGCTTTTTTTAAATCGTGTGTTTTGGAAATTATATTTAGATGCAAATTACATACTGATGAAATATGACCTAATATTTTTTGATCTTACCGACATAATAGAAAAAACTGAACTGCTTATTTTAATAAAAATCATAGTGAAATTAGTTTAATTAAAATTTGTGTTTAAAAAAATACTAAAAAAAGGCTCGAAATAATAGATTTTCTCAAAAAAGAAGGGAACTTGAAAAAAAACGAAAAAAGTCGGACTGAAGACAGGACTCGAACCAGGGCACTACGATTTCGTGACCGCCTGATATCCCATTTTTTTATTCTAACGATGTTGTAGCAGTTTTTCATTGCTTAAAAACACACACACACATATATATATATATAGAGTACAATCTGCCACTTTGTCTTGAGTATATGGACTATGAGAAAACCTTTGATTACGTCTAAATTTCGACAGTGCTGCAATCCATTCAGTGGTGCCAGTTGACTGTCGGCATATTGAAGTGCTGAAGTGTTTGTACAGTAGGACAACGATAGCTATCTGAGTGCAAAACCAGAGTACGAAACCTATCCAACTGCAGAAAGGTGTAAGACAAGGTAACATAATATCCCCGAAACTCTTCACCGCTGGATTGAAAGACGTACAAGCAACTGGACTGAAAAGGATACGATATTTACGTCAATGGCGAGCACATCACTCATCTTCGATTTGCCGAAGATATAGTCTTTATACTAGTTGGAGTGACGACCTAGTAAGACATGCAGGAAGTCGATGGATGCGGGTGGCTTGGGAACGTGCTTTGTGGCATTCCTTGGGCCTATGTTCAGCACGAATTATTTTGTTTGATTGAATAACTGAGTACTCGCTGTCGCTTATTGGTTCGTTCGCGTCAGTTTGCCGCCGCAGTGCTGGCCAGCCGGGCGCCGTGTGGTTGTCGCTAGCACTTTAGCAGTATTCGACTTCATCTCGCCTCCTCTCTTACGCACCCTTGCGGTTTCCATTGGCACGTAACATTACGGGCGCAGTTTGGAGTTAATTTTATTGAAAAAATCGTGGCGCTAGCCGCCGCCCCGGCATGCCGCCCAGGGCAATGACCCTCCCGGCACCGCCCACGCTACGCCACTGCATGAATACTTCCTGGAGTTCGCGATAGTCGCCTTTTACCGACACCTACGAAGCGAAATGAGCTTATGAATTCATTTACGCCACCAATGTTATCAGCGTTGTAAAATGTTATATAAATGAAAATGTTTTATTTTTTTCACCAGGAATACCAAAAAGCCAAAGCGACTAATAACAAGAGTTGGGTTTACTATACGCTTTTCGAGCTTTATTTGGGGGAAGGCAGCTTGAATCCGCTTGTTGATTGTGAGTATTTATTCTTTAATGTGCGTTCATAATTTATATCTTCTATAAACTATGTAGGCATCTGTTCGCTTTTTAACTTCCCGCTATGAAAATCAATGATTTTCAAAAAATCGAGAAGAGTTTTCTAAAATCGATTTTCATCAGATCTAGACTTCAGTCTGTCATCTAGACTCTAGTTTTCAGGTTCTAGGAAGCTATTCTGACTTTCCCTACGACGATGTCACTATGTTTTTGTGCATGTGTGCGTGTGTGTGTGCGTGCGTGCGTGCGTATGTGTGCGTGCGTGCGTGCGTGCGTGCGTGTGTGTGTGTGTGTGTGTGTGTGTGCATGCGTGCGTGCGTGCGTGTGGTGTGTGGGGGGGGGTGTGTGTGTGTGTGTGTGTGTGTGTGTGTGTGTGTGCGTATGTGAGTGCGCGTGTGCGTGCGCGTGTGTGTGCGTGTGACAAACAACAACCATCTAATAGATAGCGCTATTTTGTGCCGTGTACATGTCAGATGTAAGTCACCAGACCTGTGACAGGAATCAACATTAAAAGGACGTGACATCTGGTATCAACTGTGGTCGTAATTCAGCTTGCCAAATGTGGCGCCTATGTCAAACGTTTCCTGGGATAGAATGCAATAAATCCTATCCTTAAAGCTTACTTTTTCCTTTTTTTTATAGATTAAGGTAACAAACGAGCACACCATTAACTTAATAGTAAGCGGATGCTGTAGCTCAAAGACATCTATATTCAATTCATAATCTAAAATGCAGATACGTTGTCAACAGTGAGAACTAAGATAGACTTTACCAGTAAAAAGAGTATCTGGTTCTCTACACTCACCATTCGAAACACAACAGCATTGCAAGCTGCTATTTTACGCTCGTATTCTGTGAGAGCCTCGTTCTACCTCGGTCGAGCCGACTAGATAACTGCAGCGTGGCTCTACCACGTAAAATATATACATATAAATACTTATCCTGTTTAGGATTTCAAGTAGCACCCCGTAGCTCTGCAGCCATTTGTTTAGGTAATTGCGCTACTAAGCCGAAATTGTTCTATAAAATTTGAGGCGGTCTCCTTGGTCTCTGAGCTATCGTATATAGTAATAGTTATTAGAAAATTTTCGCTTATCTCCTCTAGAGCAGTGTGATGGACCTTCACAAGTCCTCTGCTGAACATAGGCCTCCTCCAAATAATGCCATAAAGCAAACGGTTCGCAGCCTGCATCCATCGATTTCTTGCACGTTTTATCAGGCCGTCTCCTCACCTAGTTGGGGACCGTCCTACACCGCTTAACAGTACCTTTCCTCTTCATCGGATATCGCTTCGTCTAACTATAAGGCCTCTCTATTATTTTCTAGAAATGTGAAATCTGTTCCCTGCGTGGGGATTTTTACAGGCCCTTACTTTAGTTTTGTTATTTTAAGTAATGTTTAATAAACGGAACAGGGCAAGAGGAGTGGGTTTTCAACCTAATTAGCGCAAGAACCGACTTACATCATTTGTTTAAGAGCCCCAAGGACCACACTGGAGGTTGGAGGTGAGTTCCAGCCATTTTAATAAATATATAATTTACGTAATGTGACCGCATGAAGAATCTATTACACGTTTTTTCCCTCGAGTGTTGTTGAGTATTTTTTATAGAATGAGGGTGACCTACGAGCACACAGTCCACCTGATTGTAAATATACGCTGTGGCCTACAGACATAACCATCTATCCTCGATTAAGAATCAAAATACAGATACGTTGTCAACCTCTGGGTGCTAAGATGGAATGCCACGTTTCCAGTAAAAAGGATCTTCGGTTCTCTATACTTACCATAAAAAACACAACAGCATTAAGTTGCCGTTTAAAGCTGGTAAAATGCGTGCTAAAACCAAAATATAGCTGCACGCTTTACCGCACTATAAAAATTTCGACAAGTTCGCCTACGAAGAGACTTGCGATATTATTTGTAAAAACTCCTAACTTTCGCACCAGTAGTGATGTGAGTATGGCTATAATATATATATATATATATATATATATATATATATATATATATATATATATATATATATATTTATATATATATATATATACGCGGGACACTTAATAAGTTTTGAGATATACAAAAAGTATTCTAGATACTATTAATATTTGTTTTACATCTTTTCAAAATATCTCCATCATGCTCTATACAAAGTTCCATTCGCCTAAACCAACTCTGAAACACTCTCTCTACAGGTCTCACTTCTCCAACCTTCTTCCGCGTTTGAAAAAAACGTGCGTTTTATTTTTTCTTTGACTCTTGGGAACAAAATCGAAATCACAAGAACCTAAGTCAGGGCTGTAGGGTGGGTGACGTAAGAGTTTCAACACCAGATTCCTCAATAAATGCTTCTGTTCTAAGGGAGGTATGTGAAGAGTTATTTTTATTTTGTTATCGTGATGCAGCATGATTACCCGAAGCCCGGTCTTTGGTTTTCTCTCTCGCACGCCTTGAAAAATTTTGGGTAATGCAACTGTAGTATACCAGTCAGAGTAGACTGACCTACAACTTTCCAGCATTGACGTCGACAAATGTCCACTCCGCGCAAAAAACTAGCCACTATTTTTTACCGACTTTGCAAGGTCTTTGCAGTTTTGTCGGTTACTGTCCTTCTGAGTAGACCCAAATCGATGATTGTCTTTTATTTTCCGGTTCATATTGATAGATCCATGTCTTGTCACCAGTAACGATTTCTAAAACATGCCTAGATGCCCCGTTTTCAAAACGTAAACGCATTTCATGACACCAATCCACACGAGGCTGTTTTTCGCTTTCGGAGAGCAAACGAGAGATCCATCGACAACAAAGCTTCCTCATTACAAGATGTTGATGAAGGAGATGGTATTAATGCTCCCCGAACTAATGCCTACAATTTTTTCGATGTCCGTATATGTGATTCGTGGGTCTTCTCGCACCAACATTTCAGTAGTCCATACATTTTCTGCCGTTACTGCTGTTTGCGGGGCCCCGGTTCTTT
The DNA here is from genome assembly GCA_907164705.1 of Parnassius apollo. Taxonomy (NCBI): domain Eukaryota; kingdom Metazoa; phylum Arthropoda; class Insecta; order Lepidoptera; family Papilionidae; genus Parnassius; species Parnassius apollo. The sequence continues at coordinate 3,174,298 of CAJQZP010000410.1, forward strand.
GATCATCTTTAACGTTAATTTTACCCCTTTTGAATTCAGCAAACCACCTAAAAATAGTTGCGCGTGATGGAGCTGAGTCCTCTAATGCTGATTGTAATTGTTGTAAACGTAATTGTTCGGTTAAACCTAATTTAAAATCATAATAGATCATAGCCCGCAAATGTTCACGCTTAAGTTCCATCGTTTTCAATATTTTTAATATTGTGCAATTGGCTATTCAAAATACTTTTTATTATAACACATCCTTCTCACTGTGCCGTATATATATATATATATATATATATATATATATATATATATATGTATGTAATGTACACGTTGTAGAGTAACGCTGTCGACTCAACCAGGGAAGGATACTGGTACAGAATACTAGCTTAAAACAGCACCTGGTATGATAAGTGTAGAGAACTAAGACCCTTTTTATTGGTAACATTCTATCTTAATACTTAAGAGGTGATAACGCATCTTCATTTTATCATTCATCGAAGATAGCTGTAGATGTTTTTCACAAGTGAATACCTTTCCCATTAACCCATTTTTAGAGCAGCATTAATTAATATTGTGTGTAGTAAGTATGCACTAACAATTATTATACTACGAGGGTGGATTGAAAAGTACTCGGCCTAACCAAGAAAATAAACACATACTAAATCAGTTATATTTTTATTTTTCTACATAATCACCATCAAGTTCAATACACTTTTGCCACCTCCCCTTCCAAGCATTTAGACCGTTGAAAAAAAATGATTCTTCCTTAGAGTCAAAATATGCGGCTACAGCTGCTTTGACCTCGTCGTTTGTCGAAAATCTTTGACCTCCAGAGTGCTTTTTTAGGTTAGGGAACAGAAAGAAGTCTGATGGTGCCAGATCAGGTGAATACGGCGGATGCGGTAACAGTTCAAAGCCACAGTTGTGAATTTCAGCCTATGACTGTACTGACGTGTGAACACGGGCGTTATCTTGCTGAAACAGGACTTTTCTTCTGAGCATTCTTCGACGTTTTCCTTTTATTTCCTCTCGTAAATGACGTAGTAAGGTGCAGTAGTAATCAGAGTTTATAGTCTGACCCCTTTCAAGATAATCAACCATAATCACACCTTTCGAGTCCCAGAATACTGAAGCCATCACCTTATTTGCCGACAAAATCGACTTAGCCTTTTTAGGGGGTGGTGAACCAGGTCTTCTCCACTGTTTTGATTGTTGTTTTGTTTCCGGTGTACAGTAATGAACCCATGTTTCGTCCATAGTAACAAAAAGATTCAAAAAATTATCTGCATCGGCTTCAAATAAATCCAAACAGTCGCGTGAAATAGTCAATCGCGTCCTTTTTTGTTCAACTGAAAGCAGTCGCGGAACCCACCTCGCAGACACCTTGTGGAAACCCAACTCGTTGACAATGATGTTTTGAGTTCGTTCATAAGAGATGCCTATAATCTCGGCTATCTCTCTAATTTTTAATCTGCGGTCTCCCATTATTAAATCAAGTACTTTTTTAATATTTTCGTCAGTAGTTGACGTCGAAGGCCTTCCAGAGCGGGGTTCATCTTTCACACTCTCTCTACCACGCTTAAATTCTGCTATCCATTTTTTGACGGATGAATATGACAGAGCACAATCGCCTAATGTACTGACCATGTCATCATGGATGGCTTTTGATGATAGCCCCTTCTTATGGAGGTACTTAATGACGGCACGCTGCTCGATTTGCTCCATTCGCGGAAATTATGTCCGATTACTTTGTTAATAAATTTATAAAATCACAACTAATTATCGCACACGTTTCGAACTTCACACAATAAACTAGTTTGAACTGAACTAAATAATGTGGGTAGATTTGATTTTTAGAATTGAATGGATCTGTGTTAGGCCGAGTACTTTTCAATCCACCCTCGTATGATGACAGTGAAAGTTATTAGAACAGGCTAAAAGAAACAACAATTGAAAAAATATTTAGATTTGAAGAAGTACCAGTAGCTCTTTGGTAACGTGATATAACAAATTCGTAGTCTACACTCTAACGTCTGCAGTGCGGTATTACAGTTGTTATTGCGGATCTATCATACGAGGGCTGCACTAAAGGTATCGGGAATGGAATATTTCCACTGTTCTTGTCATATTAAAATCTTTTTAATTGAAAACTCGAATCGAATACCATTTATTTATTTAAAAAAAGATTCTCGGTCTTGTCACAAGGTTTTGTAATACTTGTTTAGTCGTTGAGAAAATGGAATTGACTCGAGAAAATTCAAGAGCGATGATTTATTATGACTTTCGAAGTAGTTTAACACAAAAACAGTGTTGACCGGATGATTTCTGCATTTGGATGGGCCAAAACCACAATTTATCGCTGGTTTGCTGAATTTCAACGTGGACGTATCAAGCTCAGTGATGATCCCCGTCAAGGTCGTCCAAAACTGCAGTCACCCAAGAAAACGTTGATGCTGTGCGTAAGCTGATTGAGGAAGATCGACATGTGACATACCGCGAAATTCAGGCAACTTTAGACATTGGCATGAGTCAAATACAAATAATCTTGCGTGAACAATTAGGTGTAAAAAAGTTGTTTTCCCGATGGATACCGCATTCGCTCTGTGAAGAGCAAAAAGCTGGTCGCATTACTTGGTGCGTCAGAACTGTCGAAAGATTTCACGCAGGATCTGTATACAACATCGTATCAGGTGACGAATCCTGGATATAGGCGTACGAACCCGAAACACAAAACCAGTCACGAGTTTGGGTGTTCGAAAATGAGTTAAAGCCAAAAAAATTGTTCGTTCACGGAGTGTTGCAAAAAAAAATGGTGTCCACGTTTGTCTCCAAAACCGGCCATGTTACGACTATTCCGCTTGAGGGACAAAGAACGGTTAATGCAGAATGGTATGCTAGCATTTGTTTTCCACAGGTCGTTTCTGAACTCCGTAAAGAGAACTGTAACCGCCGCATTATCCTCCATCACGACTGGTGCGAGTTCTCACACCGCACATAGAACAAGAGTTTTTAGAGCAAGAAAACATAGAATTATTAGACCATCCGCCGTACAGCCCCGACCTAAGCCCTAATGATTTCTATACTTTCCCTAAAATAAAGAATAAATTGCGTGGACAGAGATTTTCATCATCTGAAGAAGCTGTGGATGCCTTCAAAACGGCTATTTTGGAGACCCCAACTTCCGAATGGAATGGTTGCTCAATGATTGGTTCCATCGTATGGAGAAATGTGTCAAATTTCGCGGAGAATACTTCGAAAAGCAATAAATACATTTTTAAATAGTAATGTTGTGTCACTTCCTTGATTCCCGAAATTATCAGTGCAGCCCTCTCAGAATAGAATGGTTTTTTATTCAATGTTGATTATTACATAATACTTATTGAAAGTCATTTTTTTATTCACCAGTGATTCTGAAAATAACTCTGTCCTAGGAAGAACTAGCAAGAAACCCAGCGGGACTTTTTTTTTAAACATATTTCACTTTACAATAATTTTGTTTGTAAATTTTTTTAAATGAATTTTAATAGAACCAGCATGGTGGCGATCATTTCATTCACAGGGGTTATTTTCATTCACATAAATACATAGATAAACACTCACGCCTGTCACCCAGAGGGGTAGGCAGAGACTACGGGCTTCCATTTGGCACGATCCTAACATATCTCTTTCGCCTCCTTTACATCCATATATCTACCATACATGCTCGTCGGTTAAGGGTACTTCTAACGTGGCCCAAATTCAAAAATACCGCCAATTTGGACGATATATATATATCGTCCAAATTGGCGGTATTTTGAATTTTGATTGATAACTTTTTTCTAGGGCGTCCCTTCCCGACACTGCCGTTCACATCTGCCATATAAATTTGCTTTGTCACTCTTTCCTCATTCATTCTTTCTACATGACCAAACCACCGAAGCATTCCTTTCTTAATCCTGGTCACAACATCATCTTGCATACCACATTTATCTCTTATCACGCAATTTCTCACCCTGTCATTCAGATTCAACCCCAGCATATTCCTTAAAGACCGCATTTCTACAGCTTTTATTCTACTTTCGTGCTTCTTCTGCCACACCCAGCTTTCACTACCATACATTAAAGTAGGGACTAACACAGCATTATGAATTACCATACGTGCCTTTTTTGACACATTCTGGTTCTTCATAATAGAGTGTAGTGCCCCATTCACTCTATTCCCTGCATTTACTCGTCGTTCTATATCCTTATCATAACTACCATCCCTGCTAAATACACATCCCAAATACACAAACTCATCCACTTGCTCAATTAACTCTCCTATTCTTATTTCACATACCGTTTTGCTATCTTCTCTTTCAAAAACCATCACTTTCGTCTTACTTGCGTTTACTTTCATTCCCCCTTTCTTTTAATTCCCAGTTCATTAATGTAACCATCATTTGCAATCATTTGTAAGCTGTGGACGCCTACAAAACGGCCATTTTGGAGACCCCAACTTCCGAATGGAATGGTTGCTTTAATGATTGGTTCCATCGTATGGAAAAATGTGTCAAATTTCGCGGAGAATACTTCGAAAAGCAATAAATACATTTTTAAATAGTAATGTTGTGTCACTTCCTTGATTCCCGAAATTTTCAGTGCCGCCCTCGTAGAATCTGGTGGAATCTCTCATAAATGATATAAATATTTTACAGAATACAGATATAGAAATAAAAATAAGTCAACTACGCGATAAAATTAGTAATATAGTTATTTTCACTCAATGTTTTTATTTCGTTTAAGCATAAGAAACCATTACGTATCTCTTTGGAATCCAATGCTAGGTAGGTAGTTATTCTTATGCGGGCTAATGATGCCTTTTTTCAAAGATTTGCCTATACTCATGCCAGTATTTCCGGGTCTGGAAATATTTTACATACGTAATTTACGTGGTAGAGCCATGCTGCATATATATTATAGTTGTAGCCCGAATAGGTCGGCTAGAACGGGGTAGGACTACGCTCTCATAGAATACCAACTTAAAACAGCAGCATAATGCTGCTGTGTTTCGTATGTTTAGTGTAGGTTCCGGGGACCCTCGTTACTAAAAACCCTGCATTGTTATACGTGATCGAGCAAAGATGTAGATGTCTGTGGGCACAGCTTCCACTTACCATCAGGTAGACTGTGTAAATTTTTGTCACCTTTAAACTATAAAACGTCTAGTTTTATTGTACGTTTTTAAATAAATTCGACTCGGAACGGCTCGACTTTCACACTACTAGCGAAATGTACATAACATCAGGCTGGTGCATCTCGTTTACTATGTAACATAATTATTACCAATATTGCATTCCGATTTAGTACTCACGATCGACATCTCAATATTTATTCACCAAGTATATAAACACTATATACCACTTCTATAATAACTAGCCATTAGGCTAGTTGTGACTCGTCATCCTTGATCACATAAAAAGGTCTAAGTAATAGTTTTGTAACTGAATTCAAAAAATCGGGAAGAAAAACAGTTTAGAAAGATATATCAAAATTTAAGTTAAACCCGGCCCCATGGCAAGCCAGGACTTTTTCCACCAATTGATTCGAAAATAAAAAAAATATATAAAGTCTGGGAAAAAGTTTCTTCGATTTTATACATAAATTCAACATTTAATGACACATATATTATAATATATATTATGTGCCATTTTGTTTGATAACTTGTTGCCATCTCGTAGGTAGTGAAATAATCCCGTTGCTGTAGAAATCTTGGGATTTTTGATCAAAAAAATGCAACCAGTAGTTTTGATAGTCCTCTCTTGGTGTTAACGTAACACTACCCAAAGAATTCTGAAGAGACCGAAACAGGTGAAAATCTGAGGGTGCAAGGTCAGGACTCTATGATGAATGTATTAACACTTCCCAACCAAGCTCTCACAATTTTTGGTGACTGGCCATAGATGAGTGTGGTCTGACGTTATCGTAATGAAAGACCACTATTTTATGTTTATCAATTTCCGCCGTATTTGTCTCAATCTGTGGTTTTGCCTGGCGGTAAAAGCTCATAATAAATTATGCCCTTCCAATCCTACCATACACACAGAATCAACTTATTGCGTGTTAATCCGAATTTCGCTAGTCTGTGGAGTTTGACTACCCTTTAAACATTATCTTTTTCACGCGTAGGTGATCCATTTTTCATCACCAGTGATAGAGCCACGCGGCAGCCTTTGCTGTTGCACGCATGGGCCGGCTCAAACCGGGGTGGTACCACGACCTCACAGAAAACCTGCGTGAAGTAAAAGCTTTGCTTCTGCGTTTTATCTGGCGGGTACAGGTGGCCGGAGGCCCAAACCCTCCCCCCTCTTTATCAACATGGTAGCGGAATTAAATACAAGACTACCCCAGGAGGGTACCAGCACCCCTGGAGAATGCCTCGCTGAGCATCCACGACCATGCTACTCGGGGCAAACGGAGCAATAAGTCAAAGGCGCCCCCTGCCACGCTATCCGTGAGTTTCTGCAACATCAGGGGACTTCATTCAAACCTTAACGCCGTCCACTACCATCTGAAAACGGCGAAGCCGGTCTTGTCTTTCTAACCGAGACACAGGTGTCCTCTCCGGCTGATGCTTCGTATCTCTCCTACTCGGGGTACAAATTAGAACACTCTTTTGTGCCCCGGGCTGGAGTTTGCATGTATGTCAGAGAGGACATCTGTTTTTGACGCCTTGGCAGCCTTGAAGGTACGGACCTCTCCATCTTATGGCTACGCGTAGGTCCCATACGGTAATACCGAAACAGACTGACTCATAAACCACGTCCAGATGGCTACAGAATCCGTGCTACAACAGATCCCATTCGCAGAGGTCATCATACTTGGAGATTTTAATCAACCTTCTGCTGACCTCTCATCCTGACGGATATCAGGTCTCCGTCGATGCCTCTCTTGGCTCTATGGCTCTTTGGAGCATTGTCTGATCCGGAGTATGGTGCCACTCACGTTCTCATCGCGGTTGCGTACTGCTGCTTGCCGACGTGTTTGGCATTATAGGTCAGCAGACTGGTACGGGATGCGATCTTTTTTTGCATCCTACCCTTTGCTTCTCGCCGGATGATCCCAGCGTTGTTAATGATTCTGTCGCTGATGTGGTGCAACAGGGAATGGAACTTTTTATTCCATCATCTGAGGTACCTATTGGAGGCAGAACCCAGCCTTGCACAAATTGCACTACGTCATAATCAGGAGTGCTACCAGCGATCTTAAAAGAAGTACAATTCTGCCTCCAGGTCCTTCAAAAGTGTCATTGTCAAGGCAAAGTCAGAGCACATCGGCAGAATTGGCGAGAAACTAGTTCATCTTCCTTCGTGAACACGTGCATTCTGGTCTCTCGCCAAGGCTGTCCAAGGGAACGTCCCATCTCTCCCATCTCTGGACAGGAAGGACGACTCACTGGCTCTTGCCGCAAAGGGCAAAGCCGATCTGCTGGGCTCCCTCTTTGCGTCTAACTCGACTCTTGATAATGGGGGGAACACACCATCGACTATCCCGCGGAGTGAGCGCTCCATGCAGGATGTCCTGTTTACCCAACGCTTAGTGCGCAGAACACTCCCCTCCCTGAACGTCAACAAGTCGAGTGGGCCGGATGGCGTCCCTCCTATTGTGCTGAAGACGTGTGCTTCAGAGTTGGCACCTGTTTCAACGCGTCTTTTCCGGTACTCCTACTCCTTCGGCGTAGTACCGAAATCATAGAAGGCATTCCTCGTGCACCCAATCCCTAAAAAAAGGTAACCCCTCTGATCCGCCCAACTATAGGCCTATTGCTATCACCTTCTTGTTCTCCAAAATAATGAAATCCATTATTAACAGCCAGCTCATGCGGTACCTTGAAGATCACCAGCTGATTAGTGACCGCCAGTACGGTTTCCGTCGCGGTCGCTCGGCTGGTGATCTTCTGGGTTACCTAACTCATAAATGGGTGGAGGCAATAGAGTCCAAGGGGGAGGCGTTGGCCGTTAGTTTGGACATAGCGAAGGCCTTCGATCAGGTTTGGCACAAAGCGCTTCTTACGAAGCTTCTTTCCTATGGGCTTCCCGAGAAATTGTGCAATTGGATCACCAGTTTTCTTGCTGATCGGAACATCAAGGTCGTAGTAGATGGTGTATACTCTGATTTACAAGCCCATTAACGCTGGTGTTCCACAAGGCTGCATGCTATCAACGCTGTTTCTTCTGCATATCATTGAAATGTTGCAAACCATTAACATTCATTGCTATGCAGACGACAGCACTGGTGATGCTTTATACACCCGCCGTTCCAATATTTCTCGTGAAAACGTCGCCGAGTACCGGGAGAAACTTGTGTCTGAAGTCGAAACTTTTTTGAACAAACTCTCGGACTGGGGGCGACTAAATCTAGTCCAGTTTAATCCCCAGAAGTCACAAGCTTGCGCGTTAATCGCTAAAAAAACCCTTTCGTAGAGATTTTTCCGGACCGACACGACTTGGGGACCTTCATGAAAACTCCTTTTAAAAGGCCGGCAACGCACCTGCAATTCCCCTGGTGTTGCAGTTGCTCATGGGCGGCGGTAATCACTTACCATCAGGTGAGCCGTCTGCCCGATTGCCCCCTCTCCTATATAAAAAAACAGTGATCAATCTTTTCCAAAATGGTTCGATTTCATTACGTTTCAATAGAGAATCGCAAATGAGTACACGATTCATTAGGTTTCTTTCAGTGACCTCTTGTGGTAACCAAACATAGACTTTTTTATGTAGACAGACTTTTTGAAAGGGTTAAAACTGTTTTGTGATCAATCCTCAATTACTACTAATATCTTTCTCCACTTTTTCAAAAATGCCATCGACTTTATCCGCATGAGGGTGACCAGAGGAAGCTGCCTGCATCTTTGATATCAAATTTGAATCTGACTGAAAACGCTTTAACCAATTTTGTGCTACTCTTACTGACACTATAAACGTCACAATTTTTTTCGCGGCTAGAGTCACATCTTTTCCCTTTTTTTAATAAAAAATCAGGATGTATAAAATGTCTTCGCTAGATTAACTCCTTTTGGTGGACAGAAAAACAATTGAAAATGGCGCGAAGTGTTTTTTACTTTTAATTTTTTTTAATTTCCTGTATGTTGATATCAAAACCACCCAGATACAAACAGTACAACCAAAGAAATTTTTATTTCATTTTATACAAACAAAATATGAAGAAACTTTTTCCCCGACCTATTAGAACTTGTTTTATAATTAATGTGTGAAACATTTCAGTCTAATGCAGCCAATGCATCAAGCCTTTGAGCATTTAGGATAAGAGGATACGGTACAGGCTAAAAAAATAACTTGTTGTTTGTTAGTCTGACTAAGGACATATTAATATTATTAGTTTAAAAAAATGAAATTATTAATACATAATTAATTACATTTATCCACATTAATGTAAATCGGCGTGTTTGCTGTGGCAAAAGATAAGCAAAATTTACGCGACCTAGTTCATCCGAGACAAAGAGATAAATGACTAGATTCTAGACGAATTACCCATATCTAGCTAAGAGAATATTCAGTTATTTTAGAGGGACAACAAAAAGGTCTAGAAATTTATCTCTCTTGGTCTTAAGAAACAATGGGTTAATATGATTTATGCAAACGTGCGTGATGTAAACACTTTACGGAACCTGTTCTGTGTCATGTCGTTGTTTTGTATTATGTAAAAAAGGTAAACGTAAATTTTAAAACGAAAAAATTAATTAAGTTAAGCATAAATTGCTTTTGCTCGGTTTTGAAAAACAAAATGTACGCTACAGTTTTTAGTCGACTTTTAAAAAAGAAGGAGATTCTCAAATCGGCATGTAAAAAAAATTATTTCAAAGTTGAATTTGAAACCGTTTCAAGATTGTCATTTATAAAGCCTATTTTGCTATTAAGAGATTGCATTTATTTTATCAAAAATGTATGATTTTCATTTCAACTCCAAATTACTTCATAAATTAGGCTGAATGAAGTGAAGCCAATATCTAGCGATTTAGAAACGGAAATTTAGAAAAATGTTTTTTGAACGACTTCTTCGAAAAAACTTCTTTGTTTGGTTATAAAATAATGCAATATTTTTTAGTTTCTTACTTGATTCCTAATTTGATTGATTGACAACAATTCACACGTGTCCATTGGTATGTTACGAGAGACTGTCTTCCTAAAGTTTGGATTTACATATTTATTCATCAAACAGTTTGTGCGAGATAACTAACTACGTCAAAAAATTCTTTTTTTATTGCATACGTTTAACTTCGGTGTTCAAATTCTACCTCTAAAGGTGAACTGATTGGTGTACGAGTTATTTTTGTTAAATTAAGTTGATTTTGTTCAATTTTTTTAATAAAAAGTAAATACCGACTTTAAATAGACTAAAACTAATGAAATAATTTTGAAGTCGGGCTTTATTTCTTCTATTCACGATGTGTTGATACTAGCCATACATAATTGTATTCTGGTCTGTATTAAGTATGTTTCTTTTTCTATAAAATTTGTGCTTATTCGTTGAATGGATAATATTAATGGGCTGGTCTCAGGTCCGTATCTCCATATTGGTTGCTCTGACCATAAGAAGCTAGGACAAAAATCTAGTTAGCTAGTTTTCGACTTGCGAGATTTATTTGACATGTATTTGAACTTTCGAAACATGTCTGCCAATTGCTTATTTATACGGTACGTTAGTATAACAACGTAGAACGAAAGTTTATTAGTGGCCATGTGCAGTCTAGCCGAATGGACAGCTCGACCGGCAAAAATGCAAGAGATCTGAGAATCCATTACCGTTCTATTACAGTCTATCAAACATCCATGGCCAGGCCTTCTATGTATAGCATACACATATGCTATACATAGAAGGCCTCCTTTAGGCCCTCATTGATTGCCTCCTAGGGGGGGGAGATATTTGCCACAGTTGCCACGCTTGGCAGGCGAGTTGGCAACCGCAGTTTTTTATTATTAGCTGTTATTAGAAAGACGCTGCTGCCCATCTACTGCTTTATAGCCTCTGTCGCCTCTTATGACATCCACAAGAGATAGGGGTAGGATTTTCTTACACCACCACTACGTCTTCAAGATACGTAAACTTGATGTTGCTGCTGTATGTCGTTTTGCTAATAGAACCACGGACTGTTGTTGGTTACAATTCATTTTGATTCTTAATCTAGGACAGTTAGGTACCAAAATAATATGTAGGTGCCAATGGGCCATATCATCACCTTGTTGCTGTATTGTATTGCAGTATTGTGATAAAAGAATGATATAAGTAAAAATATTAAAAAATAAAATAATGAAATAGGTACTTATATACATTGTTTTAAAAGTTATGGGAATGGTGAAAGAAAGAAAACAATTTTTACAGCATTTATATAACAATGGGTTATGTCATTATGTGTCTTGCATATTAAAAGTCTTGCTTGTTCATATTTATCCAAATATTTTTTCAAATTTTTATCTGTATTTTATTGTACATTTATTATGTCAATCTGAAAAATTATCTCTTACTTACTCTTTATTTATTTTTCACTATTTTATAATATTCCTTCGTGCCTAAGTAAGTGAAACAAAGAAAATGCTTCTTCAGCGGCACAGAATTATTATTATTAGAACAAAACAGAATAAAGGAAGACTCTCTTCTTCGAAGTTCATTGTCAGCAATTACGTATTTTAAACTGTTTAATATCATGATATAAGATTAGACCTTCGAGTTCACGTATTGTAATGTTTACGATGCATTAAATGTGTATTTTAAACAAACTGGATTGGGGATGGGATATTTTTTGTATGGTTAAGTTCTTGAATTTTATATAGGTATAAGTGTTTTTCCCTTCCAACATTGATTTTGACTGATATAAAACACCTCAGGGCGTTAACTTCGCCTTAGTACCTACTTTTTGACTTTGATAGGCTGTAATGAATAAAGTTATTAATAATACCTAATACATCGTTTATAACTCCAGTTCATTGCCAGGTTAATAAAAATTTTACGGGCTACATTGCTTTTTATACCAATGAATCATTATTAATTTTAAAGCTTCGTAAAACAAGAATGGAAATTAGTATTTTCCACAACAGCAGCTACCCTTTCATATCTTGATTTAGAAACATGATTTTTAGTTTTTTTTTATTAATTTGTCATAGCTAACCTTAATACCGACTGCTGCGACTATTGTGGTTGACTGAGTTTTGGGTACCTATGCCTAAGGATGGGTAATCAGTTGTGTGCTAGGTAATGCTGTTGTTAGTATTTAAGTTGAAATTTTTAATATTTTTTTAGAGAAGTGGAGAAGAAACTGCGTAATATAGGCATACCTCTGGACCACAGTTTACTGGAGATACCGGAGATTTGGACACATCTATTGAAAACGTTTAAGGTATGATTTATGATTTAACCATTGAAATATTATAAATTTATTACTTTATAACTACCTAATGCTAATTCTTTTTTGTCTTTTCCGCAAAAGAGCCGTGGTAACACAGGGTTCTGGCCCTAGATGTTATAGTAGGCGGGCAATGAGAATTCAATTACAGTATTAATTAAATTGTAAGTTGCAATTTTAAGTGATGTCCAAATGCATGACGAACAAATAAAACATCTGGAGGAAATCTGCATGACTGAGAAATAAAATATTTTTTGAGGGATAATTTCTTAAGGCATTTTTAGGATAAGCACTGAACTCGCGTGACCGTCACGCTCAGATACATATATACAAATATGTGTGTATATATGTTTGTGAGGGAAGAAGTTTTCACGTCCGACGTGCAGTCCTACGACTGACAATTTTTTATAAAATATAGTTAACCAACTCTAAATGATGAAGGCTACAGATGCTTTGTCGCTTGTGAGGACTAAGATGGAATACCTCACAGTCCGTAATTATACTGGCTCTCTTCACCCTTCAGACCGGAACACAGCAGAGCACGCACTATTTAGTAGCAGAAATAGGTTAGAGGGTAGTAGAAAGGACCCACTATAGACGTGTGTCAATCATTCATTTTTCGTGACCGAATCATTCTAGTACATTTTATTACGCGTACCGGTACATTCGGATCGATAATTCAAATGGATCATTTCGGGCTCCAGTACCTTACACTAAAAACAATTCATTCATATCATTCGGGATTCGGTCGGTTTTCGATTCATTCTCAATGCACACCAATCACGAGTTAAAAAGGTTCCGTTAATTGTTTGTGATTGGTTATACCGGAACATTCAAAAACAGGTGAATGAATCATCAATAATTTTAAGTGTGTCACATGTCTAACACACAGTTCAACTGACTAACCGCTCCATGACCTGTCATTGTTTGAGAGGAGATCTGTGCCTAGCGGGGGAACGCATATAGATTGTGTATATTTACTTCTTGGGTAATTTTAAGTTTATTAGGATACTAGCGATCCGCCCCGGCTTCGCTCGAGTGATTTCTGGATCTCAACAACAGCGCCACCTACCGGGCTCGATTGTGAATCTAATTTATTCTTGAATCAACTTAATCACACACACAAAATTTCATCGAAATCGGTCCAGCCGTTTATGAGTTCAGTCACATACACACGCACAGAAGAGTAGAGAAATAGCATGGCTTTTAATTTTTTTTTTTGAAAGCTTACTAAAAATTATAAGGATAAATTAAAATAATAACAATTGATTTTTCATGTAATCTTACAATAATAAAAATGGTTTCACCGAAACTGTTTTTTAAATATAGTATAGGGTGAGAAACGAGCACACAGTCCACCTGATGGTAAGTGGTTGCTGCGGCCCATAGACATCTACATCTATCCTCGAATACAAATCAAAATGCAGATGCGTTGTCACCCGTGAAGAGTAAGTAAAAAGGGTCTCCGGTTCTCTACACTCACTTTACGAAAAACAGCAGCATTCAGCTACTATTTTACGCTGGTATTCTGTGAGAGCGCGGTCTTTCCCCGGTCGAGCCGACCCATTCGTGCTACAACTATACTACTAGTTATAACTGCAACATGGCTCTACTACGTATAAAACGTCACTACACGTCGTACAGCCACTCTCCAACAATATTTAATATTTTATTGTAAATAATTACTGAACGATTTAGTTCCTTAAATTTCTTATAATAATAAACTTCATTCGCAGTGGAAGCAAAAATTCGCAAATAAAGGACTACTGAACGAACAATGGCCATATTACGGCGCGGTTTCACAGTATTTTGACCTCGAAAATGAAACACAGAAAGAAAGTCAAAATGCCCAAAAAGAGATTGATGAGACGGCAGTTGATGATGATTTTGAAGACGATATAAAACTGCTTGATTTGAAACAAATGTGGCAAGTGGAGCCCAAGTATGAATATGGGGATGGAAACCAGTGCAGGTCTTGTTCGAACGAAGAGGGCTGCGTTAACGTATTCGAAGAAAAAGATGAGGAAGGTGTCGACTTAGCGCTCAAGTTGAAACTTATAGGAGGAGTTGAGGTGACTTTTTATTTATTTCTTTGTATGATTTGGAACGTCAAGAATATGTGCATACATTCCGTCTTAATACAAAAATTAGATTATGATTAGTCCCAGGTTTAAATAAGAGTCTGATGCACTGCAATAAAGCAAATGAAATAAAGCATTCACGTGGAAAATACGCTAATTAAAATGTAAACTTTAGAACTTGACATCTAATGTCAATTTCGGCGAAGACTGGCACTGCGGGTTAAGGACTTCTTTGGGCTTTTCTTAAACCATAGTTTAAACACGAAACAATAAAAATAACTTATTTTGTAATTAGACGGATTAAATTTATCTACCGTCTCTTCTCTACCATTGTCTTCAAGACTTCTATCGTATAGGTGATTATCGGAAAAATAATCCGAAAACGCCATAATCTATAGAAATAAATAAAATTGAAGTGACTGTAATGTCAAAATAAAGCATTTTACTAAATGCATATGAAATTTTAAACGGTATTTATAATAATTTTGTAAAACTATTTTTTTTAAATTTGTTAAATCTTGTTTGAAAAATAAAAAAAAAGTTGTAAAATTTACATTTACATTGTTAAATCTGTTCCGGGTAATCAGAATGGCTAGACCAATTTAGACAGGACTCACGGGTAAATAGCTGATGTTATAGGAAGTAACTTATCCTACTTTTATTTTAGAAAAAGATTTGGGGTACCTCACGCAAAAAAATCGAAGAAGTCCGAATCTGATAAATTCCACGCGGATGTAGTTGCAGGGAATAGTTAGTATATTTTAAATGAATGATTGCCATTAAATACGTTTCGTAGTAAATCGTCATCTATCGTTATCAATTGGTCGTTGTTTCAGAAACAACGGTAACTGATGTATGAATGTATGTTGCTTTATTTATGACCTTATTTGAAATCAATTATGTATTTTCTGCCTTGGCATCTGCCAAAAGTAAAATATTGGAACAGTTAGCTTTTATAATTAAAAGGCATTAAAACAAATAACAATCAAATCAATGTTAACGTTTTCATGATATTCATTTAATTTTTTGTTCCATAAGTGATGTTAATATTAGTGATGTAATTAAAATATCTATTTCAGGTGGAAAAGAGAGATAGTTTACCTTCACATATTTGTATGAGTTGTGTCACAGAGTTAGAAAACGCCTATAAATTTCGACGAAAATGTCAGGAAGCAGATCGTCAATTTAGAGACAAAGGTATACCAAATGACAATTCTATAAAAATTGAATTGTTAGCAGAAGAGAATGACACAACTGTTGACGATATGCACGAAGAAGTAGATAAAGAACAGCTGACGGTTACGCAGTGCGACAAATTTCAGGTCTTGGCAAAGAGAAAATCAAATGCGATAGTGAAACGCGAAAAAGAGGTACACAGAAAGAGGAAGAAACCACGCAAACTGAAATACGACTACAGGAAAGTTTGCGAAGTTTGTGGCAAGCATACGAGAAATCTCGTCAGTCATTTAGACACGCACTCGAAAGGGAAAACCTACTCTTGCGATTTGTGTGACAAGAAATTTAAGTTTAAAAGCGGTCTGGTAATACACAAAGCTGTGCACAATCCGACGCCGAGGAAAACGTGCGAAGTGTGCGGTAAAACTTTCCACATTTTAGCACAGTATAGGCGGCACTTTGTATACCACGCTAATGAAAGGAAATATGGCTGCGAAACATGCGGGAAACGGTTTAATACCCTCGACATATTAAAGGTCCATAACAGAACCCACACAGACGAAAGACCATTCACTTGCCAGGAGTGTGGAAAAACTTTTAGAACGGCCGGTTGCGTCAGCAGGCATAAGCGAATAGTCCACAGAAGTATAAAAAACGCTTGAAGACCTATTTCTTATTTAGTTAGTACTTGACCTTCTGTTATCGTTCGTTTTGAATTTATTTATTGTACAGTTCTCACTGATGTTTGTTCTTGCAATATAATTGTACACATCAATACTAGTTGTTGTTTTTTTTCAAGTTCTGCCCGCACCCAAGCTGCCTTAATTTTTTTAACCGACTTCAAAAAAGGAGGTACTCAATTCGATTGTTTTTTTTTTTAAATATGTGTTACCTTAGAACTTAATCAAAATTTGACTAGTAGTTTTCGAGTTATCCTTAATAAAGCGTATTTAATTGACTTCGACTACATTGATGATGTTCTTATTTTATTTATATTAAAGTCAGTTGTACAAAATTTTTAATTTTATAAACTTCTTTAAAATCATTTTATATCTTTTTTCTAAGAAAAAGGAAAAATTTTGAAGCGTTTTTAATGTAACATTCATAATATTGTTTGTTTGATAACTTCCATAGACTATAAACACAGAGTACTGAATACAAGGAACATTTGGTTAGGTTTTATCGTTAATTTAATAAATTACGCATTATGAAATATTATACTTGGTACTATTAAAGCTTTTTTATTTCTATTAATGGCTTGGTACAAATCATCAAATCGTGCACGAAAACAAAACATTAGGATTTCCGTTCCACTCTTTCTGTTGTAAGAATTCTATATTGGTGTCTTTAATTTTAGAAAAGGTTGCCTTTTTAAGCATTTTGGTTATCCATCCATGCATCCATCCATAGTTGCCACCATAGAATACTATTATTCACAATAGAATGGCTCTCAACACTATTTTGTACGAATTAAAGCGTCGCTGGAAGCACACATACAAGCAATTACGTCGTAATATCACTACTACAAACCCGATCCGCTGGGTTTACAGACAGATTTTAATACATATTTATTTGTAAATAGCGTGCAATTTGGTATTTTCTAAATAATTTGCTTGCGAAATTTGGAAACGATTGTGACGTCAAAACACATCTCGTGTTGACATTTATACGTGTGAAGTGACGTGCCCACTCCCGCGTTCTATTATGTATGTTGTAATTATAGTATTCTATGGTTGCCACGCTTGGCAGACGGGCTGGCAACAGCAGTTTTTTATTGTTTTGAGTTGTAATCAGGAAGATGCTCCTACCCATCATCTGTTACAGTTGCACTCTGTCCCCTCTTACGATACCTACAGGATGGTATAGAGCAATGGATATTCTAACACCGCCACTACACGGTAACGGTTTTAGTTATTTATACGTCAGAATTATTTTGTACGTACCTGTTTAACTAATATACAAGGTGTAAGTGTAAACACCGTTGTCACTAAAACCATAGGTAGTTGGCTTTAATATAAAAATATTTGTCCGAATTTAAAAAAAACGCTATTTTAAAAAGTTTCTGTCAGACACCGTCTGTAAATTCATGGATACCCTATGCGCCCGAGTGACGTAATCACTGTAATGATCACCGCCCGCCCTAGCTACCTACACAACATTCCAATAAAAACACAATAGGTACCCATAACCTGTGATGTAACTTTTCCTTCATACTTTCATCCTGGCTTAGGACAGGCAAAAATTAAGGAATTAAGGGAAAATTGAGATTTTACAAAAAATTTTGTTATTTTTCATTGAATTTACGTTCTATAAGTGAAACTAAACCACTGTTTTCAAGGATAACGGTGTTTACACTAACACCCATTAAATAGTGTAACGAGGAAAGGATTCCAAATATATAATAGTATAAAAAATATATATATTCTTTAAATATTTACATAGCATTGTTTTAGCAAAATAAAAGAAGCAACTTTCTAATATGATATCATTAGGGCAATGATCATATAAAGCAAACAAATGTGTCATCACAGAGAGCGTTAGACACCGACCTAGAAACTGTTCTGTTAACATAACCGAAATCGTAAAGAGCATTGTCCTACGCCTTATCTGATGGCGGAATTATACTTTGTGTAAATTTTTTTGTATCTTTCATAAATTAAATACAGGCCTAAAAAGATATTTGGACAGCTGCAGTTAAATCAATTTCATATGAACGAGTAAGTTGGTAAGATTTTTTATTGAGACGCGTTTTTGGATAATTCAATGGGTGCGTTTGGCAGAAAAAAGCGCTAGCAAGCGCTTATAAGCGCTGAAATAGTTTTCGGCCAGAACACGATTGCTACTTGAGTAGCGCTGACACAATCCGCCATTTTGCTTATTTAATTTGTTTGTTTTGAAGTAGAGTTTATAAGTTATTTTGTGCAATATTACTTTTAAGTAATATAATGACATGAATAAACATATACATGTTATTAAAATTCATGATTGGTAAGTTTTTAATATGAATACTTTACAAACATATATTTAAATTAGGTTAGGTTCCCCGGTTAAAACTAACATCGTGTCCTGGAGGAAAATAGCTACTTACGATTTGACAGCGCTTACCGCTTACGATCGCCATTTTGCTTACAAGCGCTTGCTAGCGCTTTTTTCTGCCAAACGCACCCTATATGTTATATGTATATAATTTCATTTACAATAATAAGAAGACAAATGGGCACACAGCCCGCCTGATGCCAAGTATCCTCGATTAAGAGTCAAAATGTAGATGCGTACGGTGTCATCCTTGAGGACTTACCCGAAAAAGGGGTCTCCGGTTCTCTACACTCATCATATGAAACAGTAGTATTGAGCTGCTTACGCTGGTACTGGTATTTTATAAGAGCATTGTGTTTCTCCGGTCGAGCCCACCATTCGGCTACTTCTTAGTATATGAAAAATTTATAAAAAACAATTGAGTGCTTGAAAATTCTACTGTTGAACAGAGATTGAACGAAACTGCGTCAAAGGAACGAGATGTCGGGTACTGCGATTAGCATGCCAGGCATAACGATTAAGGCAAATATTCCCTACAACAGAAGAAGCACATGCCCACCATTGGTATTCAATGGCCTGAGGAAGAAAAATAAGGCGTCAACACGCATCGAGCCAGCGCTTTGGACTCAAAACTCTTAGGACTGAAAAGTTGCTTGCGCGTAGCAATTATACTTTATTTTTCTTTCGTGAAATCTATATATATATATATATATATATATATATATATATATTATATATATATATATATATATATATATAAAAAGTGACCTGGTGCTAATAGGGCTAAAGTACTTTTTTTTAAGAAATGAGATTTAAAGCCATATTATTGAAATTAATATACTGTACAGAAGCTATTTGTTTGTGCTATAAGGGCGTCGAGAAAAACGTTTATGTTTTCCTCATATATCCAGACTTCGGTATATTGTGTGGAGGACTACCGAAACCTATGTGGCGGCGCTGTCGTCGCGCTGCAAGCGAAACACACCGAAGCCTAAATCACGCTATCAAAATTCCAAATCATAAACAGTATATATAGAACATCTCCGAATTATCACACGAAGTGTTGGCCGCTTCTCGGGCAGAACATCTTGCCCGGCGGGAGATCTCCCCTTTTTCTTCTTCGGCCACAGTGGTGACCCCGACGTGATCTGAACACGCAAACAACAACCTTCGGAAACTTCAAGCTTCATCATCATCATAAAATACCCCACCCATTCGCTCCCGAGCAGATATCGTCTGCAGTATTCATATCCTGCAAGCCATCTAGCTTCACAAGGTTCATCGCAGCACTGGAATAATAATGCTTCCTGTTCCTTCAAGCTACTCTCTGCGCTATACAGTGTTCGGCACGGCTCTGAGCCTTACTGCTCGCCTCTGCTTCACGGCACTCTCGCAGATTACTTGCCTTCTTCTCGACTCACCGCAGACTACAAGGCAATCCACTGGCACTTGCACGTTCGCCGGCAACGAAGCACTGTCGACCTCCGGTCTGAGCAGGGAGGTGATGTGGCGGCGCAGTCGTCGCGCCGCAAGCCAAATACACCGAAGCCTAAATTACGCTATCAAAATTCCGAATCATAGACAGTATATAGGTATAGAACATCTCCGAACTATCACATGGAGCGTTGGCCGCTCCCCGGGCAGAACACCTTACCCGGCGGGAGATCTCCCCTTTTCCTTCCACGGCCACACCTACATCTAACTTCTTAATGACAACCTCGTTAGTCTAGTCTTAACCACACTGCTGTAGGTGGTAGGTGTTCCCGAGTTGGGCCAAGGAATGCGATGAAAAAGCGATGTTTCTCCGCCAAGCACGTAAAGCCGTTAATCCTGCGCCCGATCTCTTTCCATTCGTGTTGGATTGCCGTCGAGTCACACCATGAGAGGATGGGAATTTAAGAGTGTACTTTTATTTCCGCACAAACTCGTGCACCACAATAACAGCAATTTAACAGTCTTGCGTAGATACCTAGTCTTCTCCTAGTTGAAACTGGCCATCGCAGCCGAAATTCGGTTTATAAGACATTACCACTGTTATTATCATTACCCCAGACTTTCCCACAAGCTTCTCACATGGTAATTGGATTAACAAAAAAATTGGTCAAAGGTACTGTATCAATCGCCTATAACACGATAGTTTGGTAAAATTACATAAACTCTCACGCGTGTCACCTGAATGAGTAGGCAGAGACCACGGACTTCCATTTGATATACGATCCCGACACACCTATCTTTTCGTTAGAAGACTGGTTAAAGAGTTGCATCATAGTTAAGATATTACTTATATATTTATTTATACCGATTTTTAGGTAAATTTGTGATAAAGTTCGCTTAGTTAGTTTCTCGGTTCAAATTCTCTCCGTGTGACACTTTAATATGTTTATATACGAACGTCGAATCGGCATGTAATTGTAATTAACAGTTTAAGCGGTGTCGGTATTATTTTAGTCGCTTGTACCTATGTTGTAAAGCTTAATGCACTGCTACTGAGCAATGACTCGCTGATGAAGCCATAAGCCGTATTGACATAACCTACTATGACGAATCTTTGCAACATTACTACACTGACCTTCGATTTGTGACCGTCCGATAGCACAGCCACTTGATAGAACTGTCTTGGTAACCTTATTTATTATTGTGATAAGGCACTGAACTAACAAGTATGGATGTATGTTAGTTTTTGTGTTGATACTGCAGTTCGTTTGTGGATACAGAAGTCTTTGCCTTGACGTGATATTGCCTTTTAATGAAAAAAGCATCAATCAAGGCGCCACAAACCTCCTCACCCTCCTTGCACCGGGCGCCGGCGCAACCACAAAGTTCATCGATCAGCTCAGTTCGCGACCGACAGCGCACGTGCCCGGTTGTTACGCGTACGCATTTAGAACGCATCTGCCGCACGAATAACTAATACAACTAAAACTTTGTTCTTATTTTTAAATTAGAAGTTAAAAGGACGACGGCGCTATGAAGTGTCTGGTAAGTTTTTTTTTTAATTTGGGTATAAAACAAAATAAATATGGACATTTCAAGTGTTTATTATAAATAGGAATAAGCAAAAAAGTTTATATGATCTTTACAATTTTTTTTATACGATTGAAGTGACAAACGAGCCTACGGACCTCCTGATGGTGAGTGTCTGCTGCAGCCCCATGGACTCCTGCAGCGAACTTTAAACAAAGAAAGCTATAGATGCGTTGTCAACTCTGAGGACTAAGGTGGAATGGCTTACAGCCTGTAATTATACTGGTGCTCTATACTTACCCTTCAGTTCGGAACATAGCAGTGTAAGCGCCACTATTTGGCGCTAGAAATAGCTAAGAGGTTACCCGTATAGTCTGTTAAGCAGTTAAGAAGTTTTACCACCTAGTAAAAAATAAGCTGATGAACCGTTCTTGATCATAAAAAAATGGACATAGTCTTCTTTTTCAAGTTGAAATATTTGAAGAAAATAAAAAATACTTCGCATTTAATGACTAGTGTTTTAATTTCTGTTACAATTTTACAATACAAAATTATTTATTACGCTCGTCTAAAAGATATGTTTCCAAGAAACGCATATTTTATAAACATTATTATTTGAGAACTCTACAGCACTTGCGGGTATTAAAATTATCAATAATATGTAATTAAAATAATAAACATTTAACATATGTAAAGACACATAATGCATAATTATATATTCGTCATATACTATAAATTTTCATTTAAATGTATCTATGCTGATGTTTAAATTATCAATATTTTTAAAACACGAAATCGTGAAAGAAAGCATTTGAATAAATTAAATCCATTCACTTTCAAAGATCTCTAGTGTATACCTCGAATAGGTAATGCGACCTAAAAAATTCAAGTTTCGAAGGGCACGCATTTACAGACTTATCATAAATTCTCGCCTCATCAATGATCGCCATAGCCATCGTTATGAAAGTTTATTGCCCCAGGCTGCTGCACTTACTGCGGTTTTCGCGCCTCCATAACTAGTGGTCACGACGCGTCCATGTTTTTTCTTCTAAGAAAATGCGAAGAGTATTATCAAGTTTATTATCCTTAATGAAATAGTTTGTAAAACTTAACAGTAATTAAGAATCTGCAGAAATAAAAAGTGCCAAATGTAAAGTTAATCAACATTTTGTGTAGTAGAGATGTGGAGTTCATCTTATGAAGACAAGCTGAAACTTTTTCATTAAACAGATTTTTTATAGAGTATCATTATTTTTATTGTGAAGGAATTTGTTAAAAGGAGAGTGGGATTTTGGGCCTGAAGTTAACAAATTGGTTCAATACTTTGAAAAATTGGCTTTATTTTTCTGAATTTAAATACAAAAAACTGTCTGCTTTTACAATCCAGAATTCGAAAAAACATAAAAATAAGAAACAAATCGATTACCTAAATATTTATTCGGATCCAAAAAAATTTTAAAATATTGTTATCCTATACCTTTAAACGAGCAATTCTTATATATATATATATATATATATCATCATCATCATCATCATCATCATCACAGCCCTTCACAAGTCCACTGCTGAACATAGGCCTCCCCCAAGTAATGCCACAAAGCACGGTCCTGAGCCACCTGCATCCATCGACTTCCTGCATATCTTACCAGGTCGTCACTCCATCTAGTGGGGGGTCGCCCTACACTACGCCTACCGGTACGAGGCTGCCACTCGAGAACCTTTCTTCCCCATCGGTTATCGGTTCTTCGAGCTATATGGCCGGCCCATTGCCACTTCAGCTTACTAATCCGTTGGGCTACGTCGGTCAATCTGGTTTTACTGCGGATATCCTCATTTCTGAGTCTATCACGCAGAGAAACTCCGAGCATAGCCCTCTCCATAGCTCGCTGAGCGACCTTGAGCGTCCTCATACGGCCAGCAGTGAAGGACCACGTCTCTGATCCGTAAGTCATCACTGGCAACACGCACTGGTTGTACACTTTAGTTTTCAGAGATTGAGGTATACCTGACTACTCTATATATATATATATATATATATATATATATATATATATATATATATATATATATATATATAATCGGGATCTCGGAAACGGCTCCAACGATTTTCATAAAATTTAGTGTCCAGGGTGTTTCGGGGGGCAATAAATCGATCTAGCTAGGATTTATTTTTAGAAAATGTCCTTTTGTCCGTGTTTTCAGGCAATAAAAAAACTGCTACAATATAAGAAGGTAAATTTTGACAGGTTACCAACGATCGTAATAGCTCAGATGGGATGTTGTTCGGGCGTGATATCGGAGTTCGGTGGTTCGCGTCCCGTCTTGGGTCCGACTTTTTTTCCTTTTTTATTCAAGTTCCCTTCTTTTGTGAGAAAATCTATTATTTCGAGCCCTTTTTTTTTAGTATTCAAAATACAAAAATTTTAATTAAACTAATTGCACTCACGATTTTTTATTCAAATAACCAGTTCAGTTTTTTCTATTATGTCAATAAGATCAAAAACTATTATTCATGTAATTTGTATATAAATGTAACTGAAAAAACCGAGCAAAGCTCGGTCATCCGGGTACTTTACTTTAAGTGATATTTAAACCCAATTCGAAATAAAATACAATATTCCTATAAGGAAAAGAAGTAATAAACATTTATATGTCAATAAATCGATTAAAATAAAGGAACGACACACTAGTCAAATTCTCGTTTTTCAAACACTAAAAGTCTTTACATTTTAAAACTTGAAGGTTCAAACTTAGAAACTATTCGCATAATATAAGTAAAAGACCTATTTTTGATTTGAAACAAGAGAAATATAATTGATTCTCGAATAAATTAAGCATTTTAAGATCAATTTTCGGTAAAGTTTTTTGTGCAAGGTTGATAAAAAAGAATTGCGAAATTTACAAAATACCTAAAAAAAATACAAACCATCAACATGCCAACAAATAACAGTAATAACAACAATTTAAATAATGGATCTTGGGTCTGATACTTGTTAATAACAGTACCCGGATGACCAAGCTTTGCTTGGCTTTTTTTTAAATTACATTTAGATACAAATTACATGAATAATATTTTTGTATCTTATTGACATAATAGAAAAAACTGAACTGGTTTTTTTTTAATTAGTTTAATTAAAATTTTCGTATTTTTAAAAATACTATAAAAAAGGGCTCGAAATAATAGATTTTCTCGCAAAAAGAAGGGAACTTGAAAAAAAATAAATAAATAAAGTCGGACCAAAGACAGGACGCGAACCAAACATTACGATTTCACGACCGTTCGATATCCACTACTGAGTAGCAGTGTTTCATTGCCTGAAAACACGGACAAAAAGACATTTTCTAAAAATAAATTCTAGCTAGATCGATTTATAGCCCTCGAAACTCCCTGGACACAAAACTTTATGAAAATCGTTGGAGCCGTTTCCGAGATTCCGATTATATATACACAAAAATATAATATTTATATATATATATATATATATATATGTTCCTACTCTGCCAAATAAACGTCTGAGAGGACATCAATTTAAACTTTGCCATAGGACTGCCAAGCGGAATCCTATGAAGAATTTTATAACAAATCGTGTTGTGACCAAGTGGAATAAGCTACCACAAAATGTGATTGACATTGAATGCCTTCAAGAGCAGATTGGATAAAATCTCCAAACACTAAGACGCACACGCATCAACTTTTTTTACCTGCAAGTGTGTTTATGTATAAATAATATATATATATATATATATATATATATATATATATACATATACAAGAATTGCTCGTTGGTAAAGGTATAGGATTCACTGTAGTAATATTTCGTTTTCATGATAACCACAGATTTTTTTATTTTAAACAGATCCTGCTATTTTATGAACCTTGCTTCTTTATAATTATAAGCCACCGATAGTTATAAATAAACTTATTTATAACTATCGATATATCGAAAATTCGATATTTAAAAAAATATCAACAGGCCTAATGTGAACTGATCAGTTGGAAAGATCAGTTAAACTGATCGTGTGTGATCCATTACATACATACACTATATATATATATATATATATATATACATATATATATACATGCACTATGTAACATATAACCTCACTTTTACTTATTTTACGATAACTCAGCTCCTAGATTGACCAATCTTACCAATTTTTCAGCTGTAGGTAAGCTTTCGAATGGTCCTAATTTCATCTTGTTAACACCTGGGCCCAAGAAGATATGGAAACGTCCCCTTCTCTTTTAAATCATTTAGGCGTGTACATACTTTATAATATACTTCCTTTGTGTTACGTGAGAAAATTAATAATCCCATTATATCCAGCCATCAGCTGCAAAATCACTAAAGGGAAGCTCGCAAAACATTACATTGATATACAAAGAAGTGATAGATACACAAGCAATACTCGTACATTATAGTGCATTACTATCGTTATCGTATCGTTCTATCACTACTTTGTATTATTTGTATATTCACCACATTTCTCTTATCAATTTCTTACCCTATCCTTTAGAGTAACCCTAACATACTTCCCAGGGACAGCATTTCTACAGCATTGACATCACTCTCATGCATATTCTGACACATCCAACTTTCACTACCGTGAATTAAAGGAGGAACTGACACTTCCCTCAATACAGTGACAGTCTTTTTTATGGAATAAAGACGACAAAAGAGTACACAGTCCACCTGATGGTAACAGGATACCGTGACCCATAGATATCTAAATCTATCCTTGATTGAGAATCAAAATGCAGATCCGTTGTCACCCAGTAAAAAGTATTGTATCACTTCAGTAAAAAAAGTCTTCAGTTTTTTACAGTCACAATACGAAACACAGCAGCATTAAGCAGCTATTTCACGCTGGTATTCTGTGAGAGCAACTACAGACCTTTTTATCTTTATTAGGTATGTGTTAGCTTACGCCATAAATTTAACACGTTACTTCCCGTGAACTGTGAACGTAACCCATAGTCAAGTATTCAAAACCATAAACACGAGGTTTACGAGCTACGAGCGTAAATAGATTTAGATGGTTTTCAAAACAGATATTTTCCCTTTTCTTTATCTGAGTATCATAGCAATGTTACTTACCTCTTGGGTTTAGTTAATGGTTGTGTTTAAGAAACCTTATTATATTACACCTATTCGAAAGATAGACGGGTGGGGGGTATCGGATCGGACCCCAGGCTAAGTCAATATTTCATCATCATTTGATGATGATTCTTCACCGTCATTACTTCCCATGACAAGGCCACTGCTGAACAGGACTTGTGATGGTCTGTAATGATGGGCTGTTTGGGGGAGGCGCAGGAATGCTGCAAAGCATGATCCTGAGCCATCTGCATTCGTCGACTTCCTGCATCTTTTAGTATTTCTTAGTTATTTATGGGTATACCAAAGTGACACCCAGTGTGTCACTTAATAGCCATAAATTAGTTGTGACATCAACACTATTAATTTCATGCGTAAGACTAGTTTATTTGGAGCTTAGCTCTTGTACAAAACTATATTAAAGGCCACAATGTTGACTGCTCAATTAAAAATAGTTAATAAAACTTTGTACATCTTAATATATATAAATTATGTGTCACGTCGTTTGTCCGCGATGGACTCCTAAACTACTCAACAGATTTTAATCAAATTTGTACACCGTGTTCAGTTTGGTCCAACTTGAGAGATAGGATAGTTTTTTGCCCAAGAGCGATCCACAATTTTTCTTTTTGCGAATTTAAGGATTTTAACAGGACATGACAAAGGGTCGTTGAAAAGGGCAGAACAATGACTGTCTGGTAAGCTAGTTATATTATATGTCTAGGAACAACTAACTGTATTAATAAGATATGCTTAACTGAATTATTCCTGCTTCTATAAATTTATTTCTATGTAAGGCTTATTTCATCATTCAATTTATTTATGCTATTTGCCTGGATTTCGGCCAAGGTCTTACACTCAACATTTCTGATCTCAGATTCCTTTCCCTTTGTCACTAACGTCATCCTTGGACACTGTTTGTCTAAAATGATAATTAGTACCGTATACATGATGTTAAATTAAACAAATCAACGAAGCACACGGCCAGAAACATTCCTGGGCTCAGTTGATTGCTGTCAACCAGTGGTATAGTAGTCACTTCAGCTCATGATCGGCTACGGCTTTAAAAATGTTGCGTCTAAGCCTCTTAATGAGTTTATGGTCTTACATCCGGAACACAAATAGCACAATTCTTTGCTACAAAAATACACACAAGGACGATAGTACTCCAAGATTTTGCCACCCTGTGGTGGGGGCGTGAGATGATGCATCAACTACTTTGTCCTGCGGGTGTCGTAAGAGGTGACTACCAGAAAGGTATCAGATCCTCCGATAGCCGTCGTTTTTATCATCTCGATTATGTCATACGTAACATACCAAGATCGTAGACGGAAGCAATGTCAAGGTACGTGACGTCTTGCTAATCGGCTTATGCAGCGTGGTGAGACCGCTATGCAGCAGTGGAATTTTACGGCATGTTGAAGAGTACGCGGACGTACTCTTACGCAGAAGACATTTCTTTACAAAATTACCGCCGTAATCGTAATTATACTGAAGTTCGATTTGTTGTCAAACTGCTTTTTGTCCTTGAAATATATCTTATACTAGCAGCCCTAGGCTTTGCCTGGGTAGTATCTATTAATGTGGCGTTATTTAGATTTCAGACACCATCAACGATCTTTTATTTTATTAATTTTTCGGTTTCTGGAAACGTAAACTTCAAGTTTTTGAATAAGTATAGATCACTCCTGACATTGCTCTGTATCTGTTCGTGAAGTTTGTTTTCATCACATTCAGTTCAGCTATTTTTAAGATTAGCCCGTACATACAGACAGACAGTCAACAATTTTACTCGTGGCGTAATGGCAATCGCAACAATCATGTGAAAACAACACTTTAATGGTGAGAGCGCCCGGTCTCTCTAGGAATCTAAATTAAATTTTTTATAGATCCTTCCCTATAGTCTAGGTATACGCCTGGCGTTAACGCATTGGTCCACCACATATAAACACCTATAACCACATATAAAAGCAATATGAGATCTTTTTGGAATATCCCATAGTCGCCTCTTACTATACAGGGAGCAAATGATACGACGGTAAACTATTTCTTAGCCTGATATGTGTACACTGTACAAATAATAAATTACAAAATTGTATTAAGTTACGTGAGGGTAATATGGTTACCATAAGCTTTGCAACCCTATAAAACTAAAACTAGGAGAAGAACAGAGACAAAAACACAAAGTCGTGTGTATACTATAACTAATATATTTAAAAAAAAAACAAAAAGCTTAGTCAATAATTAGGAACACGAAAAATCAACCTAAGAAATATTCTTAGTCTATAAGAAAAACTAACTATAGTTCATAAAAGATAGCTTCATCTCTGCGACAGCTGTCAGTAAAATCACGCCTATGAAGTCCTGAATTTCTTAGTAGTACAGATAGTACCTGTCAATGTACTGTCTGTACTACTAAGGAGGTCATGCACTAATTAGGTCGGCATGCCCATAAAGTATGACATTGACAGGTACTGTCGGTACTACTAAGAAATTCAGGACTTCATAGGCGTGATTTTTACTGACAGCTGTCGCAGAGATCGAGCTATCTTTTATGAACTATAAACTGTGTAAAAATTTTTCATTCCGTAGAATTCTGACATTTCATAAGTGTTGCCACTAAAAAGTTCTCCACAGAAAAAAGGACAAATTTGACATATTTGAGGGCAATAAAAAATAAAATGCTACGTTTTTTTAGTAAAACCTAACATAAAAAACCCTACAAGAAACAGAAACAAAAACTTTTTTATTCAATGTAGATTATAAACAATACTTATTGAAAGTCAATTTTTTCATTTACCACTGGTTCGCAAAAAACCTCTGTCCTGGGAAGAACCAGCAAGAAACCCAGCGGGACTATTTTCTTTCTTTTTTTTTCAAATAACAGCTTACAATCATGTTTACAATTAACAACACAAGACAAATTAGAAATAGCTTGATCACCCTTCCCAGGGGTTATTATCATCCATAAATTCCCTAATATTATTATAACCCTTTTTATACAATATTAGTTTAATAAAATTTTTGAATTTTGCGTATGACAACTTTTGTATATTTTCTGGGATTCGTTGTAAAAGCATGTACATCGCCCCAAGAATGAATTACTGACTCGGTGGAGTCGAGTAACTGGTACTACTAGCTTGTGTCTGTTCCTAGTATTTACAGAATGAATATCACGTATTTTTGCAAAACTACGTTTATTCTTGTGTAGGTACATTACATTTTCATAAATGTATTGAGAGGCCAGAGTTAATATATTAATTTCCTTAAATTTTTGTCTCAGTGACTCTTTTGGTTTTAAATTATATATTGCTCTAACGGCCCTCTTCTGTGAAATAAATATAATTTCAGTGTCAATCGCGTGTCCCCATAGCAAAATACAATACGACATAATGCTATGGAAATAACTAAAGTAAACTATTCTAGCCGTTTCAACACTGGTAAGAGTACTAATCTTTTTCACAGCATATGCTGCAGAACTAAGTCTGCAGAAGAAGCACGAAAGTAGAATAAATGCTGTAGAAATGCGGTCTTTAAGGAATATGCTAGGGTTGAATCTGAATGACAGGGTAAGAAATTGCGTGATAAGAGATAAATGTGGTATGCAAGATGATGTTGTGACCAGGATTAAGAAAGGAATGCTTCGGTGGTTTGGTCATGTAGAAAGAATGAATGAGGAAAGAGTGACAAAGCAAATTTATATGGCAGATGTGAATGGCCGAGTCGGGAAGGGACGCCCTAGAAAATAGTTTATCGACCAAATTGGCGATATTTTGAAAATGGGCCACGTTAGAAGTACCCTTAACCGACGAGCATGTATGCGTAGATATATGGATGTAAAGGAGGCGAAAGAGGTATGTCAGGATCGTGCCAAATGGAAGTCCGTAGTCTCTGCCTACCCCTCTGGGTGACAGGCGTGAGTGTTTATGTTTATGTATGTAACTAAGTCTGCTAGCTAGTTTTGATATATTTTAATATAGTTTTGATATATTACAAAAAAGGTAAATCTAAATATTTACTTACTCAATTGACCTATATATATCGTATATATCGATTTAACTTACTTTTTACTTTATTTTATTCTTTAGCTGGCATCACTGCCTACTAATTCCAGGTTTGATCGTTTAGTAAACCTTTGAAAAAAATGTTAGCTGTCACGTTGTGTCTGCCACATTGATTGATTTTCCACAGAGTACTTTTTGTATACCTGAAATGATTTTCAATTTCAATCGACTTCTTTGAATGCTCGAATGCGCTCTTGTGTTCTCGGTGTTTGCTGCTATTTGTTGTTATTATTTTGTTGTTTTGAGTTATAATAAAGTAACCATATTACCCTCACTTATTATATTTAAACTTTCTGCGATAAAATTACGGCTTACATCGTGATAAGAGTCTCTACTCAAATAAAACAGTTGAGGATCGTTATGTAGTGCGCCTTACCCTAGAAGGTACCCTTATGTCTTAAGCCTGCAGTACACAAATCTCAATTACAGAACATAAATCTCAATTTATTGTGCGGCTGGCAGTACTGCATTGCATAAGGGCATAACGAACGTAACATTTATTAAGTCAATACTATAAATCATAGTAGTATAATTATTGAGGTTATAAGAAAACCTGGTTGAGTTATTGGTGGCACATTAACTGATGTTAATAATATAGATAACTCAAGTGTTTGTTACATCCACTAAAATGCACTTGCAAGGTTCTAGAAAAAAGATTTTTTATCTATTCGTATTAAATAAAGTTAAAGTGTCAGTCTGTAAGATCGACATAACTGACGTCTAGTGTGATCAGGGGATTATTTGTATGTTATTAAGCCATGAGAAACCATTTCAAATTTTTTTGTTCGACTGTCTTCGGAAAGTCTTCGTAGTGACTGAACCGATTCTGATGAAACTTGGCGAACGAATAGAGAACAAAACCAGGACTGATCTAAGCTATATTTTATCCGTAAAACACGCAGAATTTTTTTGTGAAATCGAAAACGTGATAAAATATAAATGGTTTTGATAGTTATCTCATAAACTAACATAAACATAAACTTGTACTTTAACACAAAAAGGTCGCGACGACAAAACGATGAGTTTTAAAGGATAAAGTGATAAAACATTTTTATAATACGTGGAATTCCTTAATTTTTAATATTGTGATTTTCCCATACTGCACATAGTTTTTATGATAATAGCTAAACAGCTGTACAGCTGCATTGTGGCACTACTGCTGCGTATCATGTCTGCAGCACAAACATTAGATCGATGTGACTAGAAGTCTGGAGAAGGACTACGCTTGGAAAATAAGAGCGTGAATTAGCAGCATTAGGCACTTGTCTCTCAACCGATGAGGAAGCGTCTAGCTTTCGACTATTTTCTCGCTCAGAGAACAACCAGCGGTTATTTCACTCTACAGTGCGTGCATCTGAGTGCACTCGCTTAAAGCCCAGCGACAAAACTATCAGAACTACACACTCGCTTCTCGCGACTCGCTAACTCTTATCTAGTTTCTAGTTCTACTCGCTTATCATTCATTCATTCATTCAGGCGCTGGGACAAGTGCCTAAAGCCCGGTTTACATTTTGAGAAGTGACAAGTACGAGTGACAATGACAAGTGTTTAGTGCGTGTGAACAGGCAGTGACAAGTGATAAGTGGGAATAAAATACGCACTAAGCACTTGTCAGTTGCACTTGCCATTCGCACTTCTCATTTCTCAAAATGTAAGCGGGGCTTAATGCTGAGTAAGTATAAGTATTCTATGACCATTTTTAACCGAATTCAAAAAAAGGAGGCGGTCTTTTCATTTTATATTTTAGTACAATTTTAACATTATAAAATAGTCACTAGTATTAATTATAATTAAGTAGAGCAACAACTTTTTTACAATCATCATGTATGGTAGAGCCATGCTGCAGCTATATTATGATTTGTGCACAAATGGGTCGGCTCGACTGGGAAAGGACCAAGCTCTTACAAAATACCAGGTAGTATTTCATATCGAGAACCGAAAAATGTTTTTACTGGTAAAGTCATCTTAGTGCTCAGCGGCGACTTACATCTTCATTTACATAGAGGTATATGGATCACAGCATACACTTTTTATCGAGTGAAATGTGTGCGCTCTTGTTAACCTTACTTCTCTATAAACATTATAATATCCCTATTGTTTATCAATGTAAACTATTTTTCTACTCTATCCATTGTAAACGTACTCGTAACATTGCTACATAGGTACCAAAATTGTATAATTGTATCCTTAAATATCAGGTATTTACACTGTAAATAATGTACCTGTTGCCCAAACAATCTCAGTTCCTTATCAGGATAAATATCACACCCAAACATACCCATATTTACTACGGATTGGTTATCATTAAAACTGTTGTTTTTATACAAAACTAGTTGTATCTTGACTGAGATGAGTTTAAATTTAAAAATAGAATATTTTTATTTTACTTCCATAAATAATTTGAAGAATGAGCAGTTAGATTCTTAGTAAACTGATTATGCTAGTAAGGTGGGTGTACCATGGAAGGCCACTCTAACAAATAAACAGATATTATTCGTTTATTTACTGCATAAATGAAACTAACAAATATTTAAGTAATATTTTGTTTTATTACATAACATATAAACCACTTTATTTAAATTGCAGATTTGATCAATATTGATTGAAATTAAGTTTCATTGGACTCTTCCAAATGGCCTTGCTAGGAACAAAGCTTCTTAGAAGGCCATTATAATAAATCAGTCATTTAACACTAAAGTTTAATAAATAGCGATTAAATCTATAATAAGCGATTAAAATAGCGATTAAATAAATAATAAAAAGAAGTTGTTTATATAGGTTACGTAATAAAACAAAATATTACTTAAATATTTGTTAGTTCATATATCCGGAAATAAACGAATAATATATTTATATGTAGAGTGACCTTCCATGTTACACCCACCTTATTTTAACGTCGTCGATTCCCGAAATCAATGCAGGA
Source organism: Parnassius apollo (assembly GCA_907164705.1). Taxonomy (NCBI): domain Eukaryota; kingdom Metazoa; phylum Arthropoda; class Insecta; order Lepidoptera; family Papilionidae; genus Parnassius; species Parnassius apollo. Next base: position 3,208,008 of record CAJQZP010000410.1, read on the forward strand.
GGGACCGTACTGCCAAAATAGTAGCGCGAGCGATTCGCCGCCGCGTCTGTGATATTCAGTTCGATGGGTGTTTGTGTAAGTAGAAGGAATTTGTCATCACATGGCAATAACTACGATATTTTAATAATTGGCCTTTGGAGGAGCATGGCCCTCCATGGTCCACCCACCTTAGTTAGTTTAAGAATTGTTTAAAGGATCACAAACCGTCCTTTATATCATAGGCTCATCCGTCTGTCTTTGGCATTTGGTCCTCGTTTTGTTTTCTAACCAGTGGTAAATTAAATAAAGTGGTAATTTCAAACATATGACTGAAGCCCATATAACAACCACAAGAGATTTGACACAAAAATTACTATCGTGGGCTACCAAAATATACAAGATTTTAGGCAAAGTTCAATCAAGGAGAGTCTGGTTAATTGCTTTTTGCTTCAGTCCACTGCTTCTTTATGACAAGACTCATCCGCAGAGTTTATTAGGCTAAAAGACAAAAAAGATTTAAGGATTAAGATCAGAATCTGTTCTTAAAGATTAAGTATTTGGGTTCCGGATTTCATCATTTGCCATATATACTATAGTTACAGCCTGGTAAAGTCCACTTCTGAACATATGCCTCCCCGATTGGCTCAGAAGGATATTTGCCACAGTTGCCACGCTTGGCAAGTGGTTTGGCAGCTGCAGTCTTTTATTTTAGTCGTTATTTGGAAGACGCTGCTGTTCCTCTCTTGTTTTGTTTCCCTTACAGCATCTTATTTTGCTTTCGTACTGGAGTAACTGGACACTGCAACGGGCATGCTAAAAGGAGTTAGATACATTCAATAAGTATTATTTATAATATATAATTAGTAAATAAGATTCTGTTTCCGTCTGCTACTAAAAATTATACCTAGGTAATTTATGGCTGCTCTTGTGAAACATAGTATTGTAAGCTCATCTTTATTTCGGGAAACTGGGTGGAAACGCAGATCACTTTGTTAATGCTTTAATACCAGTTTACATTTAATTACTACGCTCACAATATTATTTTAGTCAAACCACCTCGTCCGGTGCTTGTCGGCGCTCCTCGATCGAATGCCAATCCCCCGTTTTCCTTCCAGACATTATTTTATCCCCTCCGTTAACCAGTGTTGCCAATAGCGTTTTTCAAAAGTTTACAAAAACTTCTTGATAAATTTAACAGGACTTTACAGTATATAAGTCTCAGATCATAAAAACGACAACAACAACTGTTGTTTCTATGAACTGATATAAGTATAATAAGTTGCTCTTACACGAGTACTTTAATACTATGGAAATAAAAAGAACATTGATAATTTCATTTTACCACTGCTATTCTTAACCAAAAAGTTAATTTTTGTCGTCCATTTCACTCTAATCTTTCTGACTATCTTATGATGTAGGGGAAACAAAGGGACTGCCGTTCAATTTTTAAAAAAAAACACATTCCATTTAAAAAAATTAAACAAAGGTTAAACTATAATTACAAAACCTCAAACACAACAAGAATATATTTTTTACATAGAATCAGTACGAAACCTTACATAAAAACAGGTTTGAGCGCAGCATTGCATTGCCCCTGACTATGGGTAATACAGCTAAGGTTTAGGGGTAATGACGCTCATACCTATTTGTTTGAATATAACAAACAGAACTTTTATGTGATAGAGCCATGCTGCAGTTGCAGTTGCCTCAGCCAGTATCGGAATCCTCGGCGTCGACATATCGAGTGACGTGCAGTTTCGTGGTCACTTGGAAGAGAAGGCCAAATTGGCCTCTTAAAAGCTTGGCGTGCTCAGCAGAGCGGGACAGTATTTCATGCCGGCGCACCGCCTGCAACTTTACAATGCGCAGGTTCGGCCCCACATGGAATACTGTTCCCATCTCTGGACTGGAGCTCCCCAGTACCAGCTCCTTCCACTTGACCGCATCCAGCGCAGAGCGGCTCGAATCGTCGACGACCGAGTGCTTACATCTCTTTGCGTATTTTATCGCATCTATCACGGGGAGTGCTCTGAGGAATTGTTCGGATTAATCCCAGCCGCCAAATTTCGTGAACGCACTACGCGGCAAACGTCCTGATACCATCAACACCATCTGGATGCTGGCGGTCCACCACTGTACGTTTCAGAATGAGTTTTCTACCGCGTATGACCTCTCACTGGAATAGTTTACCACCGGCGATTTTTCCGGACCGATACGACCTGGGGACCTTCAAGAAAATAGCATACCTACTCCTTTCTAAAGGGCCGGCAACGCACCTACAATTCCCCTGGTGTTGCGGTTGATCATGGGCGGCGGTAGTCACTTAACATCAGGTGAGCCGCATGCTCGTTTTCCCCCTCTTCTATAAAAAAAAATAGTAGTATAGTTGTAGCACGAATGGGTCGGCTCGATCGGGGAATGAGCACGCACTCACAATAGCAGCTTAACGCTGCTGTGTTTCGTATGGTGAGTGCAGAGAACCGGAGACCCTTTTTTACTGGAAGAGAGGCATTCAATCTTAGTCCTCACGGGTGACAACGCATCTGCATTTTGATTCGTGATTGGGGATCTATAGGCCACAGCAACCATTTATCATAAGGTGGACTGTGAGCTCGTTTGTCACCCTTAACCTATAAAAAATATTATATTGCCCATATGTAGCCATTTAGTATATGCGCTCCAAGTATGGAACCCACAATGTAAAGTTTATATATCGCGTATGAAAAGTATATAAAATTAAAATGAAAATTTCTTCTTCTCGGCTTCAAAACACAAAAAATTTCAGCCAATTATCTTCGAAAGATTTAAGAGATACCATTTTTTGCCGTTGGAATATACCTAGATGTAAAGTTAATGATATTATTTTCTTCGTTAGTATTGTAAATGAATTTATTGATTGTTATTAGCTACTTACGTAATGATTCTGACTAATTTAATGAGATTTAGACAGCGACCCTTGCTATAAATACCTCTTGCTTCCACAAATTATGGAAGAAATTCTTTCTTTCTGCGTAGCACCAGGGCCTGATTAACCCACAGGCTTTTACACTGGCCGTGGTAATATTTCTCAGGAACATGTCATTAACTATCGGGACAAACTTGTGTCTGAAGTCGAGTTATTAATAAACCAAATCTCGGATTTGGGACGACTCTAGTTCAGTTTAAACTTCAGTTTAAAATACAGGTTTTTACGTTTTTCGCTAATTTTCAATACTTAATCGAAAACCTTAGATCAACTTTAAGTAACTGAACTAAAGGCTACCAATCGCAATTAAACATTATTTATCCGTATTAGAAATAACAACTATGACTAACCAGAACAGATTTTAATGTTAGACACAAATCCCAGATACCTAACTATATCCTTCTGGAGAACGCATCTAGAGCACGTAGCATAAAATCCGCATGTGGCACAACGATATCACATCTCATTAAAATTTTTTGCATTTGTTATATAATATAAGTATATCGAATATGTTATAATTTTTACCGTCCACGTCCATTTATTCACCCCTGTTATTGTTCCAAATATTTTATTATATTTTTGTCTCTTAATTGAGACTGGTCGCCGTGATCGGAATTCAGTCTGGAGGACATAATAATTATTACTCAATTTTTTATAATTCAACATCATAATTAACACGACCAATAACAAGTCACTGCTGTACCCATAGAATGTTATAAAAAAGGTCTTGATCCCGAGCCACCTGTGTGGGTTCAGACAGTCTTCCTGCATTTCTTACCAGGTCATCACATCATCTAGTAGAGTTCTTATACATAGAACATTTCTTTGACGATCCTCGAGATTTTGAGCACCCATGGACACCTAAAAGACCAAATTCAAACAAGGAGGGCACGGATGTGCTCTCACTTCCAAAGACTATGATGAAATGCTCGTAGCACGGGATTCACTGCTGGTAGCACGGGATTCACTGCTGCTCAGAAGTAAAAATAGATACGAGGGTGATATCAATCCAGCCAGACGCCAAGGAGAAATGAAACTCCGACACCTCAATAAACAACCCGCCTATGTCTCTCTCTGCTCCTAAAATTAAGTAACTTCTCTATTTCTTTACGTGGTAGAGCTACACTGCAGCTATATTACGGTTTTAACATGAATGGGTCAGCAAGCCCGGTGTAGGACCACGCCCTCACAATACCAACGTAAAATAGCGGCTTAAAGCTGCTGTGTTTCGTATGGTGAGTGTAGAGAACCGGAGACTCTTTTTACTGGAAACGAGACATTCCATCTTAGTCCTCAGGGGTGACATAAGATTCTTAATCGATGATAAATGTAGATGTCTATGGGCCAATGCATCCACCTACCATCACTTTTGTCACTCTTATTGTATAAAAAATCGCTTATGTACGATGTATTTCGAAGCGGATAGGTTTGCCTAAATCATTTATGTGGGAGTAGTTACGCAGTTTCCTTTTGTTTTCTATCCCCTATGGTTACCCAAGTTAGTAAATTAGTTCTACTAACTTGGGTAACTGTAACTAATTAGGTTAGTATATAAGGCACATTCAGCTATAGACTTTTGTGAGCATTAGAAAAGATGAAAACTACTTCTAAACGATACCCGCTTTAACAACTTGCGTAAAAGTCCATTACGATCACTTATTCGAGAGAGCGAGACTGAAAGACTACACATTCTGCAGGCTACAAAAACAATAACGCACAAATTACTGGATTGCAGCAAAGTTGTCAAACAATGTTACGTGTCTGATATAATAGAGGATATAAAGCCTATCTTAAATGAACATAGCAAGAAAATAGTCATTGAAAAATAAATGTTTGAAACAGGCCGTGGCAGGTGATACCGACTCTTAAATCCACGAAATAATTACAAATTTCCGGTGATATATTCTGTGGTAACTAATTTAAACCCGAGCTCACTTGTAGTTAAATGACAAATTATTTTTAGATGTCTCGTGTTTCTACTGTAGTAGCCGAGGCATTATACTGTAACTGCTGGACGTGTCGGACATGTGTCTCAAATTAACACACTAATAATAAGTAATTCAATTTTAACTTACACAGAACGACATGAAATGTGATAGTCTTAGAAAGACGAATTTTATATTTATTATAGTTTTATATATAAACTAGCTTTAAACTTACAAATACCTGCACATCTATAAAAGTGGTATTAGGTCAATTAGATCAATTATCGAAAAATCAGGTTAAATTTAGTTTTGGCTATTATCTCGAAAACTGTGCGATATAGGAAAATGTTAACATAAAGGTTGAAGATCGACTAATTCCACGTAAAGAAGTTCTTATCACTTGAACCTTTAATACAGCTATGATGTAAAGTAGTGTTGAACAAAAAATGTTAATAAATAATTTGATTGACAGTAGAAAGAAAAAAAATTATAGGAAATTTAGGGAGAGCCAGAAAAAAATAAAAAAAAAAAAAAACACCAGTGAGTGTAGAGAACCGGATACCCTTTTTACTGGAAACGAGTCATTCCATCTTATTCCTCACGGGTGACAACGTATCTGCATTTTGATTTGTAATCGAGGATGGATGTAGATGTCTATGGGCCACAGCAACCACTTATCATATATATCAGGTGGACTGTGTGTTCGTTTGTCACCCTATCAAATAAAAAAACCGTTCGGTGAAATCGAAAAACTGAAATAAAGTTTTTCGCTTTCACCAAAAAAGAGTCCGCACGTATTTGGAATAAAATATAGTCCAGATCACTCCTGACACTGTTCTCTACCCGTTATTTAAGTTTCATCATAATCAGAAAAACAAATGACCTGCTGAGCTTAATAGGATTTGTTGTTTTAATATTAAGTACATACAGACACTTCAATTTTATTTATATGTTTATAGATAACTCGCTTCCTTTCCTAATGTTCGTAGTACTTTAATTAAGCATAAATGCGAAAATAACAAGCTATGTTTCCAAGATGATACTTTATATTCCCAACTCGTTTTAAAAGTATAAAATGTAACGCATAACTTTAATATTCAATACACGTACGTGTCGCTTGATTACACACTCGTAGAGTGGTTATAAAATCACCTTTTATTAAGTAGGTTCCATTTTTATTATTTTATAGAATACGAAGAGAAGAAAAAGAAAAATCTTAAAGCGGGTTTGAGATTAAGTTATAGTCAGTATTTCTTTTGATTATGGTGCTATTTTTGACTGCTTCGTTATTTGTTATTCTACTGGTCATAATCTCGACTGCTAATTATGTGGTTCCGAGTCGCGTCCGGCCCGGGAGTTAGGAAGTTGCCGATGATTTACCCCAAAGCCTCGTTAGTACTGTGCCTGATATTTCTAATGTCGTGTCGGTTTATCGCTCCATCTTACTATGAGAGTGGAATGGAGAGTGCACATTTTCAAGAAACTGTTATTGAAACAGACTATGGTTTAAACTAAATTATTAACGACTTTTTACAATAAGACGGAATAAGTCTTACCATAATGTGCTTAAGAATCTTAGCCAAGCCTAGAATGTGTTTGTTAGTTAATATAGAAGCGTTAAATTAAAAGATGAGACTTGGGATCACGCGATAACCTGACCCTAACAGATTATCACGTTTACGTAGTACCTACAATACATTTGCTATTTATTTTGTGTAGATGTTTGTCTATGTTTTATTATTATTATTCTACTTTGACATAGCTTAGCTGTTCGTGTATGAAGAATTGTGAAATAAATAATACTAAGAGCAGTGGAGCTCAACAATTACCTTTCGTAGGTCATACAAAAAATTGTTCGCTGCGGGAATTGATCCCACGCTATTTACATAGCGTCGCGTCGCTGTCAAACGATTAGCCAATGCTCTACCAAGCCGACAACAAATAGTCAATGCACAAGTTTAAGTTAGCAATTCATGTACATTAATACAACCAAAAATTCTCGGAAACTACTCAATAGATTAAAATATAATGTTTTACTTTCCAAGTTTATATAGAGTTTCATCTCTGAATTTTTTTTTGTTACACCGAGCAAATCTCGTTCGCTCAGCTGCTTATGAAAGAAATAACATTTATTTGGGAAACACGTATTAAAACGTTAATATAAGTTTATAGCCCTGATCACATCTAGTCGTATAGACTAACAGCGCTAACATCCAGAAAATAGAGATATAAGTTTAACTTAAGATAATTTCATAGTAAACTGCTGTGCTAGTTTTTTGTTGGAGCCTTGTGACTTCATGGACCAGTTCGTGCGTGATATTTTAATTTAAAATTAAACATTGATGCACTACGCTATACTCGCTATACTATTCTACTATGATTGTTAGTTACCCATTATATTCATTTGAATACCTGATGCTGTTGAGCTACGTAGTGTAATGAACTCGTGAGAAATCACATAGAACGTCTTTTCGCCAGAAACCATTAACGTTTAGTACGTGGTAGAGCCACGCTGCAGTTATTTTGCACTTGTAGCACGAATTGTTCGGCCCAACCGGGGCAGGACCATGCTCTCACGGAATACCAGCGTAAAATAGCAGCGTAATACTGCTGTATTTCGTATAGTTAGTGTAGGCTCCGGAGTGTAGAAATCAGGATACCCTTTTTACTGGAATCGAGGCATTCCATCTCAGTCCTCCAGGGTGACAATGCATTTACATTTTGATTCTTAATTGAGGATAAATATGGATGTCTATGGGCCACAGCAACCACTTATCATCAGGTGGACTGTGTGCTCGTTTGTCACCCAATTCTATAAAAAACTTGTGCTAAGCATCAATTTTAAAGGAGGAATATTAATCGCACCTCCAATTTTTTTTACAGAATAAGGTTAACACGAGCACCGTCCATCTGATGGTAAATGGATGCTGCAGATGCGTTGTCACCCCTGAGGAATGAGATGGAACGCCTCATTTCCAGTAAAAGGTTTCCATTCATTCTGTGAGAGCGTGGTCGTACCCCAATTATATGTATAAGGTAACAGCGTAGAATATCTATTCTAGAATAATTTTTGCATAACATAGATAACAAAATTATTCCTGTTGAAAGTAACTTAAACTCTAATATAAATATCATCTCTTCCACAGAGATTTTTGTGGTTGACTGTCACGATACTGGTGATATGGAGTCCGTCGGCACGCTGTCGCAATGTCACGTAAGTAGTCATTCATCCTGTGTTCGCCCCTTTGATATATTTATTACTGCCTTAACTGGCTTGATGTTGTAAGCATTACTCTATGATCCCAAATGTGTATGATGTAAGTTTAAAATCCCCTGTCAAGAACACTCAGTAGCAGCCTGAAGTCAGGAAGTTGGTGGTGTTTCACTCCATTGCCTCGGAAAACACTTAAAGTCCTTGATCCCGCGCTCCTGCACCAGATCTCTCTCCGGTCGTGTCGGATCGCCGTCCCACCGGACTATGAGAGTGAAGGAATAGAGAGTGCACCTGTGCTTACTCACACAGTCGTCATTATAGTCCCGTCTTGCGCAGATGGCGAGTCTCCGTTGAGACTGGCCACCGTGATCAAAATTATGTATGAAAAACATTGTATATACAATTTACATATATTATATTATTTATTACTTAGAAGCATATAACTAAGTCTCTATATTACTTTAGATGTAGAAATAGGTGGTAAATTTTAGACACCTGATGAAAATGAAACTTTTTTGAAGGAAAGCAGTAAATAATATTAAATTTTTAAAAAGGCTTATAACCCGTTATTAACTTATAAATCGACACGTTCGTTAGAATACGAGCAGCAAAATACCTCTCTCGCTGTTGGGATGATTTGCCATAATAACCACGCTTAACGGAAGGATTGATGATCGCAGTAAAAGAGGAATTTGCCCCCGTAGTCAGTTTGGAATTTTGCAATGCAAATTGTCGGTGTCGCCCTGACAAAAATTACGGTATAAATATCAATTTGTTTTTACAAGCGGTCGCTCAACAACTGACGTCGGTGTTGAGTTGATCAAACCCTTTTTTTGTGCATATATTAGAAGATGCTATAGAATATACAATATTTTGTGAACTTTTCAAAGCCTTTGTCAGTGTTCGTCATGTGATATTAATTAGGAAACTATTGCATTAGGTACAAATAACATTGCTCTTAAACTTATTATTTCGTACTTACTATTATACTGTGCTAAAACGCAAAAAGTTATATTAAGGTAAAAGTTAAAACAATCATGATATAGTATCTATTATTTACAGACAGTACTTCATTGGTTCGCAATCGACATTCATGAAAGGTTGGAACGGCGACTATGACGAAGTGAATAAAACTATATAAAAATTAGTACATTGATTAACACTAACAATCTACATTAAAACTACAATAAAATAAATGTATAAAAAACAAATTAAAAAAATCAATTTCTTTTTTAAACGTGGAAGAACTGGCCTCCGTCGATTCCCATTATTTCGTAAAACTACTCTCAATTCAAAATTTCAGTAAGTACTCCTATACAGAACAGAATAATTTTTATTAAATATAGATTATGACATAATACTTGATTATTATTACTGAAAGTCTTTTTTATTTACCGCTGGTTCGGATAATACTCTGTCCCGGGAAGAACCAGCAAGAAACCCAGCGGGATTTTTTTTTAACATATTTCACTTTACAATAATTTTGTACAATTTTTTAAATGAATTTTGATAGAACCGGCATAGTAACGATCACCTCATTCCCAGGGGTTATTTTTATTCACGTATTTTTTGATATTATAATAATCCTTTACGTACAATTTTTCTTTAATAAAACTTTTAAACTTGTTTTTGACACATTTTGTACATTTCTAGTTTTTTTTTTTTGTAAAAACGATATATCGCCTACGTCTAAACTAGCAAGTATTAATCTACTTGATCTGGAGAAAAGATTAGTAGTCTTACTAGAGACGAGGGGGATAGATTAGTTTATTTTTGTTATTATATATTTGATACCTATGCATCTAAAACGTGATCCTTCACTGCTGGCCGTATGAGGACGCTCAAGATCGCTCAGCAGAAGGTTATGGAGAGGGCTATGCTTGGAGTTTATCTGCGTGATAAGCTTAGGAATGAGGATATCCGCAATAAAACCAGAGTGACCGACATAGACCAACGGATAAGTAAGCTGAAGTGGAAACGAGCTGGACATATAGCTCGAGGAACCGATAACCGATGGGGAAAAAAGGTTCTCGAGTGGCAGCCTCGTAAACGCAGGCGAAGTGTAGGGCGTCCTCCATGGAGTGACCACCTGGTAAGACATGCAGGAAGTCATTGGATGCAGGTGGCTCAGGACCGTGCTTTGTGGCATTCCTTGGGGAAGTGAACTATGTTCAGTAGTAGACTTGTGAAGGGCTGTAGTAATTAATGATGATGATGATGATATTATTTCCATAGCCTAATAATATTTTATTATATATTTTGCTATGGGGAAATGCAACTGATTTGGAAACTATTTATGTTTTCAGAATTGGGCCATGAGCGCTATTTTTAACTAAAAACCGAAAGATTCAGAGAAAATTTCAAGAAAATAAATATATTAACTTTGGTCTTTCAGTATATTAACAAAAATTTTATCTACCTAGGTTAACAAAAACAAAATTAGTTTTAACATAAAAAGGACATAGACTCTCTGTAAACACCAGGAACAAAATACAAGCTAGTGATGCCAGATAGTCGAATGCATGTCGCCCGTAATTCATTCATGGGCCAATGTACATACAACAAAGTCTAAAAAAAATGTACCTACAAGTTTAATTTTAATTTTAAACGCAGACCCTAAAAAGTATTATAATATAGATGGTAGCCTCCAAACTGTTTCTCAAATAATTATTATAAATTGTACAAGCTATTTTTTTGTTGTAAAATACTAATGCAGAAATTTGGAAATTTTTGGTTTCTTGCTGGATGTTTTCAGAACGAACTAGTGGCAAAAGTAAAAAATTACTTTAAATAAGAACTATTTTTTTCATAACCTATATTGAATTAAAAAATTTCTATTCTATTATTTTCTATTGGAATTTTTTTTAAATCTTTACATGGTTTAATCCAACAATGCCCTTCTTCTACCTCGGTCCTTTTGTGTCTTCGAGAGTAAGCTTCTTTCAAAAACAGTTGGAAATTACGTTGAAAGGATTCCTTCATGTTAAGCGTGAGAAAACACATAGTTTTACTGAGAATTTTCTTTAGTTTTCGTGATTTGATAAGGTGGAACGAACTTCAAAGTAATCACGTTTTCAGCCTTTTAAACAGTTAAACGCAATAATTGACGTTCGTAAAATTGTTAGCACAACAACAATACGTCGTAGTTCAGTCAGACGGGGCAGTTAATTATTTAAAAAATCGTTTATGTTAAAACATGTATACGCTAGAGATGAAAATGGAAACAAAATATAAGTAGATTATTTATTGCTGTTTGTAAAAATCGTAACAAGTGTTGCATGTACTCTCATGTTTAAAGTGAGTAAATTTACGTGACAGGCCTCCTCTCATTTCTAATTGTTTTGGAGGAAATAGTCCGATGCCCTGTTCCAATGTGTTCATCAACAATAATTTCATTTTCTTTACCTTCGCAGGTCAAATTATATTGGTCAAAAGTCAAGCCTACCTTGTACGTTCATAATTTAGGAAGGCACCTAAATACTTTAGATTTTTTGCATAAAGGCGTGCAAAATAAAATTATTTTTATTTTAGCCCGTTTGTAACCCACAGCTAAGTATACAGCTTGGCTATCTTATATTCCCAACGGTATGGCAGTTATTAAAAGGGCGGCCCATTGTTAGTATTCCGTTCATTGTATTTAAATTACATATTCATTGAGATAAGACCTAATCCGGAAATTTCATTTTAGATTTCATCACAAGCAGAAAATTTTTAGCTAGCTGCTATTATGTTAAAAACAAAACTACATCATAACTCAGTTGCCTAGACACACTTTAGTTTAAAAAAATTTCCACGAAGACAAAATCTATATTTATTTGAAATATAGATTGGTAACTTAACTGAACTTGTTTAATTTATCGACGGTAGTAACTTATAAATAATTTTAAAAAGCACGAACAGTTTTATTTTTATCTCGCCCCTAAATCATTAGTTAACAGAACGCAATAAATCTCTATTGAACGGCTAATGGATACCATGATAATGTACGTGCATCCACCTCTCTCAGCTTCTCAATTAGAAAAGCCGAACTCTATGAATAGAAATGCCGTGGATTATTCAAATCACTAGATCGTTGATCTTTCAATGTGATTTCTTATGAACACATGCGTAGGTTAAATGCTGATTTCAATGAACCAAAGTTAAAAATTCGAAGCAATACAACACAAACATTATTTATATTTTGAACATCGAAGGTTTGATCCAAAATTTCATATATGAAATACCGTCATTTACACTTTCAGGTGTATATGTATGGGCAACTATAGTAGATTTACTCGTAGTCTCATGGTATAATATACTTTGATATTAAGCACATTGCTTCTTTGACGGGTTGGCTTTGAAATTAAATCGCCTGAATTTGAGGACTCTGTCACGGGGGGGGGGGGGCAATTCAAGGGAGTTTTGTTAACAGTAACAGATACAGATTAGTTTTTGTTAACAGTAACAGATACAGATTAGTTTTTTTTTATAGAAGAGGGGGCAAACGAGCATGCGGCTCACCTGATGTTAAGTGACTACCGCCGCCCATGATCAACCGCAACACCAGGGGAACTGCAGGTGCGTTGCTGGCCCTTTAGAAAGGAGTAAGCTCTTTTCTTGAAGGTCCCCAGGTCGTATCGGTCCGGAAAAATCGCCGGTGGTAAACTATTCCACAGAGAGGTTGTACGCGGAAGAAAACTCCTTTTAAAACGTACTGTGGTGGACCGCCAAGCATCCAGATGGTGTGGATGGTATCGGGACGTTTGCCGCGTAGTGCGTTCACGAAATTTGGCGGCTGGGATTAATCCGAACAATTCCTCAGAGCACTCTCCTTGGTATATGCGAAATAAAATGCAAAGAGATGCAACATCTCTTCGCAGTGCCAGTGAATCGAGCCGATCGGAAAGCACTCGGTCGTCGACGATTCGAGCCGCTCTGCGCTGGATGCGGTCAAGTGGAAGGAGCTGGTACTGGGGAGCTCCAGCCCAGTGATAGTAACAATATTCCATGTGGAGCCGAACCTGCCCCTTGTAAAGTCGCAGGCGGTGTACCGGTTTGAAATACTGTCTCGCTCTGCTTAGCACGCAAAGCTTTTTACAAGCCAATTTGGCCTTCTCTTCCAAGTGACCACGAAATTGTCACGCCACTCGATACGTCAACGCCGAGGATTCCGATACTGGCTCAGGCAACAAGGGGAGTGCCTTGAATCTGAGGAGATACGACAAAGGGGTTCTTTTTAGCGGTTAACGCGCAAACTTGTGTCTTCTGGGGGTTAAACTGGACTAGATTTAGTCGCCCCCAATCCGAGACTCTGTTCAGCAAAGACTCGACTTCAGACACAAGTTTGTCCCGGCACTCGGAGACGTTTTCCCGAGAAATATTGGCTCGGCCGGTGTAAAGAGCATCACCAGTGCTGTCATCTGCATAGCAATGAATGTTACGGGTTTGCAACATATCATTGATATGCAGAAGAAACAGCGTTTGCGATAGCACGCAGCCTTGTGGAACACCAGCATTAATAGGCTTGCAATCGGAGCTTGCACCGTCTACAACGACCTTGATGCTCCGATCTGCAAGAAAGCTAGTGATCCAACCGCACAATTTCTCGGGAAGCCCATAGGAAGGGAGCTTCGAAAGAAGCGCTTTGTGCCAAACCCGATCGAAGGCCTTCGCAATGTCCAAACTAACGGCCAATGCCTCCCCCTTGGACTCTACTGCCTCCGCCCATCTATGAGTTAGGTAGACCAGAAGATCACCAGCTGACCGACCACGGCGAAAACCGTATTGGCGGTCACTTATCAGCTGGTGATTCTCAAGGTACCTCATGAGCTAGCAGTTTACAATAGACTCCATTGTTTTGGAAAACAAGGAGGTGATGGCGATAGGCCGGTAGTTGGACGGGTCTGAGCGGTCGCCTTTTTTAGGGATCGGGTGGACGAAAGCCGTCTTCAATGATTTTGGGACTACGCCTAGGGAGTAGGAGTACCGGAAAAGACGCGTTAAAACCGGTGCCAACTCTGGAGCACACGTCCTCAGCACAATTGGGGGGATTCCGTCAGACCCACTCGACTTGTGGATGTCCAGGGAGAGGAGTGCTTTGCGAACCGAGCGCTATATGAACTGCACTTCCGGCATGGAGCACTCACACCGCGGGATGGTCGGCGGCGTACTCCCCCGTCACCGAGAGTAGAGTTGGACGCAAAGAAAGAGCCTAGAAGATCGGCTTTCTCCTTTGCGGTATGGGCCAGCGAGTCGTCCTCCCTGTGCAGAGATGGAAGAGATGGCTGACAGAAATTCCCCTGGACAGCCTTGGCGAGAGACCAGAATGCACGGGTTCCAGAAGGAAGGCGAACTAGTTTCTCGCCAATTCTGCCTATGTGCTCTGACTTTGCCTTGGCAATGACTCTTTTGAAGGACCCAGAGGCGGAATTATACTTCTTTTTTATAGCGCTGGTATTTACATCCCGGGACGTTGATGCGTTAGCCCAGGCTGGGTAGCACTCCTGCTTATAGCATGATGCTATTTTACAGTAGCGACCAAACCATGGCTGAGATTTGCTCCAATGGGCACCACAGAGGAAGGAATAAAAAGTTCCATACCCTGAAGTACCACATCAGCGACAGAATCCGCAACAACGTTGGGATCGTCCGGCGAGAAGCAAACCCGCCCCCAAGGGTAGGATGCAAAGGAAGACCGCATCCCATCCCAATCGGCTGACCTATAGTGCCAAACACGGCGGCAGCCTGCAGAATGCAACTGCGATTTCAGCGTGAGTGGCACCACACTCCGGACAAGACAATGGTCCGAGGAGCCTAAAGAGGCTTCGACGGAAATCTGATATCCGTCCGGGTGAGAGGTCAGCAGAAGGTCCAACAGGGAAGGTGCATGATCCTCCACATCTGGAATCCGCGTAGGCGAAGTAACCAGTAACAAGGCAAAATCATGAACAGATCTCCCCTCGGTAAATACACTGTTAAAGTCGCCGAGGATCACGATCTCTGCGGAAGGGATCTGCTGTAGCAACGAATCTGTAGCCATTTGACGACGTCGAAGAGTCGGTCTGTTTCGGCATTACCGCTATGGGACCTATAGAGGCACCCGTAGACGCGCGAATGGTCGTCGCTGTCTACGCGTAGCCAAAGGATGGACAGGTCCGAACCTTCAAGTCTGCCGAGGCGTCGAGAACAGATGTCCTCTCTGACGTAAAAGCAAACTCCAGTCCGAGGCATAAAGGAGTGTTCAAAACGGAGTAACCCCATTCAATTCATCTTTACCGTTTGTCCCAAGCAGTTGTAGTCTTGAGCGGAATTTTGCCCCCCCCCCCCCCCAGAATACGCGGGGCAGCCTGAGCACCCACGCTCAGAAGTGGAGAAACATGGACGTGGATGCTCAGCGAGGGATTCTCCAGGGGTGCTGGTACCCTCCTGGGGTAGTCTATCATTATTTAATTCCACTACCATGTTGATAGGGCGGGGGGAATTGGGCCTCCGGCCACCTGCACTCACCAGACGAAACGCGGAAGCAGAGCTTCCACTTCACGCCGGTATTCTGTGAGGTCGTGGTACCACCCCGGTTTGAGCCGGCCCATACGTGCACCAGCAAAGCTGCCGCGTGGCTCTACCACTGTTAAGTTTACACTGTTAAGTTTACGTCATTCCGTTGCTTTCGAGTTTAAGTAAATGTGCTTCCAAACATTTTTATCTGCCTCTACCTGTTTTTCGACGACTTCGCTACCCCTCTGGATCCTTTTTTACAAGTTGTGGTAGCTATAATTATGTTTATAGTTTAAATTAATTATAAAAATTAATATTTCGGTGTTTTATTGAGCGAGCGAAGCGCGAAACTCACACGCGACAGAATCGAAACCTTCAAATGAAATGCAATATAAAATACAAATACTTTACGGCAAATGATTTATTTAATATTATAATTTAAACTACAAGTTCAGCATAAAATATAAGAATTTTTTTATTAAGTGTGAGCAGCTATGCAGGTCTAGGGAAAGAGACCAGTATCACTGCGACTTAGAAGATCTATTGTGATCGCTGCTATGATTATAGTTCACGGCTAAGCAACTCCTTCTATTCATTGAAGATATAGGGCTAGCAATTTCACTTCTTCTGGGCGGAGTACATAGTTTCCCAGATGAGTGTTAAGTTTGCGCAATAAGGGTCCGCAATCAGTTAGGATGTTAGAGCGTTTCTTCCGTTATGGAACAGAACCGACACATCCTTGAGTTGCTTAGTCCCAGGATGGATGCTTGAATGCTGTAGTGCTTTTTAAGACAACAGTGTCCAGTTAGGGCTCTTGCCAGAATGCGCAATTTATTTTTACTTAATCCCAGGGCTTCTGAAGCGAAGTTACGATCAAAAGCCCGGATTAAGGTTTTAGAATGTTTTAAGCCTGGTGTGTCAGACCAGATCTTAAGTGATTTATTGGAAAGAGTTTAAGGTACTAGGCTTTTCCTTTAAAGTCCACCAACCGAAAAGTCCTGGGAAAGAAATTTTCCACACCACAGGCTGTCTTAGAGATGGCCCGTGTTAGTGCCCGGTGGACCAGCCACATCTGGTCCACACTCGTGGGATTCGAATTGCGAATTCCCACACGCGTGGAGCCAGCTACGGTACTGAAGCTGAGCTTCTTCTCCCCCGTTGCCAACTTCACAGACTTCCTGGGCTGGTCTTTGGGGGACTCTTCCTCAGATCGACTGCGTTTTTTCGCCCTCAGAACTGGGGGAGATTTGGGCAGAGGAATTTAGTCCAAGGGCTTCTGGCAGAGAGAGAGGGCCTCTTCGGCTCTGATCTCAGCTGCTATCAGCCGTCGGTACCTCTTCCTTGCTGCCCCACTAAGCTTATAAGGCATAGCGTACTTTTTCTTTTCCCCTCCCTGGTTCGTTTCCGATTGTGATTCGGTTGCAGACGTGCCCTCCACTTCACGACTCGTCCCAGGTTGGGGCATAGTGTTGCAGGATATTGGTGAGGCTAAAAGAGCCTCTTCCAAATCTACAGATAGTACCATTAGAAAAGATTTTTCGGTAATCTTTTCAAAATGTCGATTTTCATCCATTTTGGTCCCACGATTAGCTAGGGAAATCGGTCACCCCCGGCAGAGCCCCGCATGCCGAGGGAAGGGCTAAAATACTACCCGAATTGCCCTGGCTGGTTAGGCACCGTTTGCGACTGGACTCCCTCCAGCCACGCATCCATCGGAACGGTACGCTTGACAACTTGGATTGGGCTAGAATGGGAAAAAGGGGGTGGGATAAAAGATAAGAGGTACGTCTAAGTATTTCAATTCTGTCTGTTTCCTATTGAATCAGACCAAATAAAAGGCGGCAACCACGTGAAGGAAGAACTCCAGAGCCATTCGCCGAATTCGAATCCCGGGTCGGGCCAAAAAATCAATTATTGACTTTTTCTGTCAAAAAAAAAGAAAAAAAAAAAAAAAAAAAAAAAAAAAAAAAAAAAAACAACCAAGAAAAAAAAAATATTCTCAGTAGCTGCCCGGAGTCAGTGAGTTGGCGGTGTCTCA
Organism: Parnassius apollo; assembly: GCA_907164705.1. Taxonomy (NCBI): domain Eukaryota; kingdom Metazoa; phylum Arthropoda; class Insecta; order Lepidoptera; family Papilionidae; genus Parnassius; species Parnassius apollo. The sequence continues at coordinate 3,225,602 of CAJQZP010000410.1, forward strand.
CCCCCGTGCCTCGGAAAAGCACGTAAACCGTTGGTCCTGCGCCTGATCTCTCTCCCGGTCGTGTCGGTTTACCGTCCCATCGGATTACGAGAGTGAGGGAACAGAGAGTGCACCTGTGCTTGTGCATACACTTGGGCACTATAAACCTGTCCTGCGCCGATGGCTCCGTTGAAGCAGGCCGCCGTGGCCGAAATTCGGTCTGCTATTTTAAAAGCTATTTAATAGAGGACAGATAGAGAACAGGTATTTGTGAGCTGCAGCATCCACAAACTAACAGCGATACTATAATATGCTCGTTTATAAGTAAAAACGTAGCTCTTACTTGTAAAATGTGTTCCAACATGTATGCGCATGTAAATTTGTCTTCAATTTATAATTAAGAATCAATAGATACCTACGTAAAGAAGCATTACGCACGTTACATAACGTCCCTAAGTTTTAAACTAAGGTTAGCGGAGAAAGGTGACGCTTTATGTAACATCAGTAAGTACGAAATACTACACACGAATTTCTTACACTGATAAGGAACTTGTATAATAACTCGAAAATAAGAAAAGCATGCCAGTTACAAGTGGTGTGTATTTATAATTTAGACCGAAGTTCGTATTCGACTGCACTTGAAGTGGAAAATTAGATAGCTGTTAATACATTTCATTTGTTGCTTATAAATCTTTTTGTTTACATTTTGTTTATTGTCTTAATAATTGTGTTTCCAAGATTTATGAAACCAAGTGATGATGAAGAGTATCTCCTCACCATTAAAATTGTAAAATCCCTAGAAATCCACACCGGTAAGTAGACCACCACTGCAAGACCTCAAGACATAGTTAATTCATTTTGCATAGATCGGACCATAAACAATATTTAAAAAAAGCTGAAGGTACGCCGGGTTTAACAATGGCATCGGGACGTCTGTCACCTAAGTACCCGGTGACCATGGGTGCTGGAAAGCACCCGAAATGTCGGGAATAAAAAAAATTAGGAAAAATTAAAATTAAACGAGATAAAATCCGTAAAAGTAGTTTTAATCAATCAGCTCAAAAATAAAATTTATTACAGTTCTTTTATAGTGGAAGTACTCCTTAATCCAATTTTTTTCTTATTTGCTGCTGGAGGTAGGTCACGTTCTTACTTCCTTAACTATTCTACTTTAAAGTCTCTATATTTGAACGCAAAAATACATATTGCAGCACTATATTTCTTACAAAATTGAGAACTTGATATGTAATCGTACCAATTGTATTTAGAGTTGTTGCCATTTACAGTGTCGGTTTGCGTTATGATGAAGATTTCCAGCATTTCTAATGTGATTACAATATGAATCATCACAACCAACAATAAATCATTCACATGCATCCACTGATACTACAGCTTCAACCTAGAACAATGGTCATAAATACAAAATCCACCATAAATGAATGTCCTCTGGTGGCCAGTCTCAACGGTGTCTAGCCTCTGCGGAGTTATAGTGCCCGAGTATGAGCACAGGTGCACTCTCCGTTCCCTCACTCTCATAGTCCGATGGTACAGTTTTCGAGTACGAGGGTGAAATACCACCAACTTCCTAACTCCGGACTGCTACTGAGAATTTCTTGACAGATAGCCCAATAACTGATTTTTAACCAAACCGGGGTTCGAACCCTGGACCTTATGATTAGTAATTGCGTATACTACCACTAGACCAACTAGGCAGTCAACTATAAGGGTCCGTTCACACAGATCGGCTTGGAGAAGAGAGCAAATTTTGATCACGATTAAAATAGAGCTTTAGATTATTGACATAAGGTTTATTTTTACATTTCACTTCTTTTATTATATAAGGATGCTTTAGAACTGACCTAATGCACTTAGTGTAAAACTATTTATTATATTATTACCGGCTATTAGACCGGCTGCCTAAGTTGTCGCGTATTTCGCGCTCGGCAAGACGGCCGGCTCCTTTTGCGTGCTCTTTCGCGCTTGCGTAGCCGACCGGCTCCGATTACGTCCTCTCGCTCCGCGTGCGCATACAACCACCCTTCTCTCTGCTTGCACTTTCGTTGTTTTGTTCTGCTTCAAACAATTTTGCTAACAAATGTATTTCTTCATCGGAGCTATCCATGTCTCAATTTAAAATCACACCTAATAACACATCAAAAAAAAAAGACGAACTGTGTGACAGTAGAGGTACCTAGTAAACGCCTTCGAAGAGCACATGCTCGGCTTCAAGCGCATCCACTTTAACAGTACCTACTCTTCCAGCCGTTCTGTGTGAAACGGTTTGGTTGGCTCCGGACGGTTCCATCTGGCGCAGATCTGTGTGATAAGAAGAGCACCGTCCGATACTCTCCGAGCCGGTCTGTGTAAACGTACACTAAGAGCAAATACGAAATCAATTACGGTCCGTTTAGTTTAGTATTATACTTGCTAAATTCACATTTATCTAATGATGTGAAGTTGCGGCGTAAGAATATCCACCACTACCCCATATCACCCTGTAGGTGCCATAAGAGGCGACAGAAGCAAACTGAACAGAAGATGGGCAGCAGCATTTTCCTGATAAAAATTGAACAACCAATAAAAAGTTCACTAATGAACATAGTTTTTGAACATTTCGTTTCCCATTGTCGTCTCTTATGTCAGCTACTGGACGATATGGTTATAGTAGATATTCTTAATTTGTACAAAATATTAAATTATAAACCTTCTTCGTAAATTAGTCGGTCCCTTTGTGAAGACCAAATAAAACCTCCAATGGTCGCCACACACGGTCAGTCCAACTGATCAGTTCAAACTAAAACTGTTGATATTTTTTAAAATATTGGATTTTCAATATATCGATAAATAAAATTACATATATATATATATATATATATATATATATATATATATATATATATATATATATATAAAATATAACTCCGATATTGATATATACTATATACTATCAATATATCGAAAATTCAATATTTTAAAAAATATCAACAGTTTTAGTTTGAACTGATCAGTTGGAATGATCAGTTGAACTGACCGTGTGTGGCGTCCATAATAGTTTCTGAGATTTACGACTTTTAATAGACCTCAATATCTTATAACAGCTGTCAAATTCTTCTCATTTCTTTCTGAAAGGGTTATAATTAAACGAAAAATTAGGTGCTCTCAATTTAGAATTGGTGGATTATACGTGCTGAGCTGTCGAGCTACGACGGCTAAGAATTAATATTTTTTGCTGTATTCCAGCACGGAAGACATCCGAGACGCGATGCTTTCTCTTATCCACATGTTCCGAGTATCAGAAGACAAGCTGGAGCGGCACGAGTTCCGCGAAAGGAATTTTGGGGAGCAACTAAAAAAGATGGTCGCTGGGTTGGAGAAGAGGCATCGGGCGCTCGAACCGATGAAGGGCACCGTATCGAGACTCGATGAGAGGCTGTCTAATGTGGAGACGATACTATTACAGGTAATTATTATTTTATGCGTCAATAAAGAAAAAACTTTAATTAAGGATACATTAAATCAATAAAAAAAAAAAAAACAAACTAATACGCTCGCTATTTACATAAGTTTTAAAATTAACACAAACTAGAAATCATTCGATTTCGATAATCGTAGGAAGAAATATTTTTAAGTCAGTATTAATAGAATCATGGATTACGCATATGATATACCCTACATCGTTTCAGCTATACTATTATTTATACTCTAATGCCCACAGCTGGTCATAGGCCTCCCACAAAACACGGCCATGAATCACCTGTATCCATAGACTTCCTGCAGCTTCACTTCGCCAATCGATAAAAGGCTGACACTTAAAAACTTTTTTCTCTAACGGTTCTTAGTTTTTCAAAAAGAAAAAAGGCCAGAGTCAAAATTTGACTCCCGCTGAGATTCGACCCTAAGATCCAAGGAACAGTAATCAAGTACTCTTAACAAGCCAGTTATTCCTTCGCTGAATAATGTAGAATCCAAAATTAAAACATTATAAAATATAAGTAAAATTAAGTAAAAAGTAATAGTCTATATACTTTCCACTGCTGGGCACATGCCTCTTCATATTTCCGCGAGGGTTTTAGGACAAGGAAAAATCCGCCGCGAAAATTTGTTTTCGAAATATTGTTTTTCTTATTTCTCAGACTGCATGTCTGTCTGTCGGTTTCACGATATTTCCCTTCACTGCCGAGCACATGGTAAATCAGCGCTTAAAATTGCAATTAGGTAACAATTTCATTGGTGCCGGCGGGGATCGAACCCGGGTTGCTCGCGTACTGTGAAAGTTTCAGCGAGCGCTTAGCCCCTGAGCTACCAGGGCAGGGGTCTAAAATATAAGTACAATTAGTTTAGTGTTAAGGTATGATAGCAAACAATTTTAATATTGGTATTATTTTTTTAAATAATATTTTAATCGTGAAAATGAATTGTAATAAAATGGACATTTATTATATCAGAAAGAGGAAAGAGAGAAAGGGCAGCGAAAAAAGACTGAGGAAACGCTTGATGAAATAAAGAAGTCTATTCAAACACTCACAGCCACAGTAACTAAAAATATCAAAGCTATCAGCACAGCGTCAGACACGGAGAACAATTTAACCACGAATGAGGAGTCCGTAAATAAAAGACTTGATACCACAGATCAAAAATTAGACCTAATACAGAAAGAGATTGAAGTATTGAAGAAAAGTTTGAGCAAGGTTAGTTATTTTTTAGTTTTTTAAGGGTAAAGAATGAAGAAATACGAGTACTATACAATATCTATATTATATTAAATTTCACTAATAATTTATCATATTTCCGATAGAAATCGCGGGGGAATTATTATTAATAATTATTATTAATTTATATAATATGTCATTTGGAGTTAGCCTCATCAGATTTTTACCCTATAAAATTTTTTCAAAGTTCAAAATAAATTAATAAATAGATAAAACGTCTAGTTACTATGACGAGTTTATCAGTGGATGACAGTTTCTAGCTCCTGAAATGTTGATACAGTCCGTTATACAACGTTATGATACGTTAGTGGACGAATATTGTTGTAGAGTAATAATAATGTCCTCCAGAACGAATTTCGGTCACGGTGGTCTGCCTCAACGGAGACTAACCATCTGCACAGGACACGATTATAGTGCCCAAGTGTATGCGCAAAGCACAGGTGCACTCTCTATTCCCTTACTCTCATAATCCGATGGGACGGTAAATCGACACGACCGGAAAGAGATCAGCCATAGGAACAACGACTTTATGTGCTTTCCGAGGCACGGGGGTGAGACACCGCCAACTTCCTGACTCCGGGCAACTACTGAGAATGTCTTGACGGAAAATCTCAATAATTGATTTTTTGACCCCACCCGGGATTCCAACCCAAGACCAAGACTAACGAGGCAGTCAACAAGTCAATATTGTAGAGTTATAGTGCACCAACATAGTTGACAAATCTCGGTTGTTTGCTAGCGAGCTTGTCTATAATCACTTACAATTCTTTACATTGAAGCTTTAATAATACAACACTGCAATTAACTTCAAACAAAAAGGAACTGTCACCCCTTAAGACTCGAAACGCCTCACCGCCTAGAAATATTTAAATTACTAAATAATATTTATAACACACACTTCTTGGTCGCTGAAACAGATAAAAAAGTAACAGAAAGAATGTTTTGCTTCCAACAGTATCTTTTCGTTTGTATAAAATTAGTAGACGTATTTACCTAATGTATTTGTTATTTTTTATGTCTCAACAAGTTTTCTTTTTTGAGCAGGAATCTTTGCACGCCATGTGCATGGGCATTGCGACCGAGGTGAATCCTTTCGAACGTCACATTACTGAAGCGGAGAAACTGTTGAATAAATACGAGCTGAAACTGAACGAATACAACGAAACCGTGAACAAGGTGCCCACAGACTTCGTTCCGCTCAGCGAAGTTGCTCTCGCTGATGAAGCCTGGCATAACAAGATGACTACCGGTACGTCCTTAAATCGGAGCCGGATTAACCTAAAGGCAAAGTAAGAAACTACTAATGGCCCTGCGGTCTGTGATCAATCTTTTTTTACGAGGTTCGGAATAAACATGCAAAAAGGATTTCACAGGATTTCATCCGGCTCTGCTTTAAATTAATGTGATAAATAATCAAGCAAACACTATATAGAAAACTTAAAGACCGCTTTCTTAATTATCTAAAAAGTAAAATACAACTTTTAATTTAATTACTATTAAAAATATATATAAATAAAACAATAACTAAGCAAAAAGCGAGTTAACACTTACTGCGGTAATTTTTTTTTAACTTTATACATATGAAATTTATTTCAAAATCATTGGGACTTACATTAATTTTGTGTTTATAATCACATTATTAATCTTTTTACCGTCTTGATCAATCTGACTGGCTTCTTTTCTTATTACTTTTCCCATATATAGATATTTTCAGCCCTTGACAGGAGACTACGCGCTGTGAAGTGTAATTTATTCATGAAATTATATGCTCTACATCTACACGGTACACGCCCAAATAAATTTCACTAAAACAAAATAGTTTTTAGGGTAACCTAAAATAACTAATACTACACTAATATTAAGACTTGGTTTTATTATCCTTCTTATTTTTACTATCAGTCATGGAACGACAAGAAGCGGATATAAAGAAAATTCAACAGTTGCTCTCCGATGCTGAAAGTACTTGGAAGGAGCTTCCCCGGCGATCGGAGTCACAGCTTGGTTTGAATCTTACATTGGAGGGAATTCAAAGTATCAAACATTATCTTACAGAAACAGAGGAAAATTGTGAGTAAACTTAATTACTATAAATAATGTATAACCAAATGTAGAGTCACACTAGATTATGTAGTGTGACTCTACATTTGTATTTGTAGTTCGACTCGCCCGAAAAGGAACTTGCTCTCGCAGAATCATCATCCGTACGTAAAGTTGCATGTGGCATAGCAGCGATCCGTGGAGGTAAGGAGGACAATCTCCCATAAGAGAATAGTTGAAAATGTGTCCATCTGTAAGCAGTAAATAACAGTTCAAAAACTCTCCACAACAGCGCTCGAGTAGCTAGAGGGTATGAAATGACTTAGCAGTTCTCGACGGAGTGAAGTGTGCTGAGTTGAGAAATTTAATATTTGTGGTGACTAGAATAGGTGATGAAACTGCAGTATTTAAAACCTCAACTACTTACTCATATTTTAGTATATCATAATTTAGTATATATAAAACCTAGAAAAAGTCGCCGTACACGTTGAGTGATTGTGAAAAAAAAAAGATTGGAAAACAAGTAAATATTTATTATAAAAAGAATTATGATGAGTCTGTGCAATAAAAAAATATAAAAAGTTCTTTAAAATTTACACTCTTGCTACAGTGGCGCCACCCTTATTTAGCGCTTTTCTACGGACACATTTTTATACAGAGTTTGTTCTCCTTATCTCTACACTCCATACATGGGTCTCTCTCGTGGTGGGGACGAGGGAGATAGATCGCCGTACCAGGTTTCACAATATACCATAAGGTGGACTTTTAACTCGTTTGTCAGTCTATTTATTTTTTGTGTGCGAAATGTAAAAACTTAAAATATGTATCCAGTTTTCTATTCTATGTCAATTACCCTACTTGTTTTTCTGCGGATATCCTCTTAACGGATTTTGTCAAGCAGAGAAACTCCCAAGTATAACTCTCCATGTGGCACTTCTTAATACTATAAACACTACTTGTACGCTTTTGTTTTAAAATTCTGAGGTATACTAGATTTTCCTAAAAGCAGACCAGCGGAGTTGAAATCATAGTTGGTCGAAATTAGACTGACTTAATCGAACATTTTGTCCCAAGTAGGTACAATATTGACGCTGAACATGATTTTTGTCATGTTTATCTAAAACCTCTGTCTCCTTTCTCTGTTGGGAGATATTGAAGTCATTAAGCACAATGCTGAGGTACTCCTGCTCCTGTACTGCTATAATAATCATATAAATAAAATTTAAGTAGAAAATTGTTTTATTTAATACACTAGGTATTTAAAATTTTGATTTTCTTATAGCTACATCCAAGATAACAAACAAACTTCGTGAAATGAGCGATCGCCTGGCGGCCACCAACGTAGACATTCAGAACAGCCTGACACAGAGCAACACAATGAGTGAGCGCGCATACAACGATATTTTGAGCAGCTACGGTACATTGCTTACAGAGGTTATTACAAATCTACCTGACATATATTTACGATAAATTTTACCTTCAGTTTCTAGTTTTTATTTTTATTTTTAGAATTTCTGTCGATAAGCAACAGTGCACCAAATTCTGCGATCCGGTTTGTAGGACTGAGCCAGTTTTATATTTAAAGTCTACTCTATCTCGTTGGTCTAGTGGTCGTTAATCATGAGGTTACGGGTTCGAAACCAGGGTCGTTCCAATGGGTGCGTTTGGCAGAAAAAAGCGCTAGCAAGCGCTTGTAAGCAAAATGGCGATCGTAAGCGGTAAGCGCTGTCAAATCGTAAGTAGCTATTTTCCTCCAGGACACGATGTTAGTTTTAACCGGGAAACCTAACCTAATTTAAATATATGTTTGTAAAGTATTCATATTAAAAACTTACCAATCATGAATTTTTAATAACATGTATATGTTTATTCATGTCATTATATTACTTAAAACTAATATTGCACAAAACAACTTATAATCTCTACTTCAAAACAAACAAAATTAAATAAGCAAAATGGCGGATTGTGTCAGCGCTACCGAAGTAGCAATCGTGTCCTGGCCGAAAACTATTTCAGCGCTTATAAGCTCTTGCTAGCGCTTTTTTCTGCCAAACGCACCCAATTTTATTGGGTTTTTCTGTCTTTCTTGACTTAGGGCTGCTACTGAAAAATTCTTAGCAGCAGCCCTAAGTGAAGAAGTTGGCAGTGTAACACCCCTGTGCCTCAGAAAGCACGTAAAGTCGTCGCGTGCCGAATTTCTCTCCGGTCGCATCGTATTACCATCCCATCGAACTAGAGTGAATAGAGATTTCATCGGTATTTGCGCATATACACTTGGCCACTATAATTCTCGCAGATCAGTTTCCGTTGAGACAGGCCGCTGTAGCCGAAATTCGGTCTGGAGGACATTATAATGATTAATCATATGAGTCACTTTAAAATGAGGTATATCATCTTAGTCCTCATTGGTTGCAGCTGGAGTTACCGCTTACCATAAGTTGCCATTCTTATACTATAAAAATACATAATTTTTTTATGTTATATTTTATTTATATTTATTTAATATGATCATTTTCAACCACGAGTCCGGCATACAATATAAGATTAAAGTTTAATTTTGTAGCAAGTAATTGTTACAATCCTTATTTCTGGTCTAATAAATCAAAAGAATATTTTCTTTCGAGTAAAATTCCTATTTAATAGCGCCACCTACTTTATTCTATAGGTAAAGTAATTTTAATCGAACAAAAATTTTTGACTCTTAAAGTGGTACGTGGTAGAGCCACGCTGCAGCTATATTATGGTTGTAGCACGAATGGGTCGGCTCGACCGGGGAAGAACCACGCTCTCACAGAATACCAGCGTAAAATAGCAGCTTAATACCGCTGTGTTTCGTATGGTGAGTGTAGAGATCCGGATACCCTTTTTTACTTGAAGCGAGGCGTTACATCTTAGTCCTCAGGGGTGAAAACGCATCTGCATTTTGACTCATTACATCTTAGTCCTCAGGGCTGAAAACGTATCTGCATTTTGATTCTTAATCGGGGATAAATGTAAATGTCACACACCAAATGTAGGGCCACAGCATCCACTTACCATCAGGTGGACTGTGTGCTCGTTTGTCACCCTTATTCTATAAGAAAAAAAGCGCTAGAAGCGCGTAATATTTTTAACTGTTTATTTTAACAGATAAAAATACAAGTTTATATTAATCATCTTTAAAGCACCGCACAATAAGGAGCCCGTAATAATAGGAAACACTTATTTTATACTAGCAATGCTTAACATTGGGTACCAAAATTCCCTTTAACCCAGAATCTTTCGATTTCGCGGTCCACACCCTGCCAAAGAAGGTTTTACTTCAAAAAAAACTGTTAATACAGAAAATTAAGCAATTTTGTTACAAAATTTTTAAAGGTCCATCATCTATAATTGACGGTGTAAATGAAGATATTAAAAATAGCTTTTTCATTATAACGCCTCTAGATCGTATTTTATCATTATATCGTTTATATAATTATTAATATAATATATTTTACGGATATGTATTTTTATAATATATTTGTACCGTGAAGTGGCGGTGTAAGAATATCCCCTACTCCATATCATTCCGTGGGTGTCGTAAGAGGCGAGAGAGGGCAACAAATCAGGAGATAGGCAGCAACGTTTTCCTAATAACGACTAAATGACTGTGGTTGTCAACCCGCTTGCCGAGCGTGACAACTATGCCAAATATTTTTCCTATTAGGCAATCTATGATGGAGGCCTAGGTTAAACAGTGAACTTTAATAGGCTATATAACGGTAACGGTATTTTATAATAATACATTTAGAAAAGTGTGCAATTTTGGATGTCACTCGCGGTATACACTCATGGCATGTATACCGCGTACTGGTCTCGGGTAGATGAGACCGAGCGGGCATGCCAGGGGGTCGGTATCATTCTTTCAGAAAGAATGAGTCAATGTGTGAAAGAGTATGAACGCTATGGATACGAATGAAAATGGGCTTAAGGAAGTTGTTTGTTCTAGGGGTCTACGCCCCAGACATGTCTAAGCCCACTTATATCAGAGAGCAGTTTTGGGAGATGGTAAGGATGATGTTAATGAAATGTAATAGAAGTGAAAATATTGTTAAGTTAGGAGATTTTAATGGAAGCGTTGGGGTGAAGAGGCTTGGTTATGAAAGGATATTGGGAACGTTTGGTGATGAAAGTAGGTATACATGAGAAAAGTGTAAGCCTTGTTTGTGTAACACTTTCTTTCGTTATAAGAAGATTTACACGTATACATGGGAAAGAGGTGGTGATAGAAGCATAATAAATTTCGTAATTGTAGATGAAATAATGAGGAGTGCAGTGGTAGATATAAGAGTTTACGGGGGATCCAACATAGGTACGCCGATGATCAAGTTATATTTGCATCGCACGCGGCCGAGTTGCAAAATAGTTTAACAGTGGTAGAGCCACGCGGCAGCTTTGCTGTTGCACGTATGGGCCGGTGGTACCACGACCTCACAGAATACCGGCGTGAAGTGGAAGCTCCGCTTCCGCGTTTCGCCTTCCTTCTGGAATCCGTGCATTCTGGTCTCTCGCCAAGGCTGTCCAGGGGAATTTCTGTCAGCCATCTCTTCCATCTCTGCACAGGGAGGACGACTCACTGGCCCATACCGCAAAGGAGAAAGCCAATCATCTAGGCTTTTCTTTGCGTCCAACTCGACTCTCGATGACGGGGGGAGTACCCCGCCGACCATCCCGCGGTGTGAGTGCTCCATGCCGGAATTGCAGTTCACACAGCGCTCGATTCGCAAAGCACTCCTCTCCCTGGACATCCACAAGTCGAGTGGGCCTGACGGAATCCCCCCCAATTGTGCTGAGGACATGTGCATGTAAGTTGGCACCGGTTTTAACGCGTCTTTTCCGGTACTCCCTAGGCGTAGTCCCAAAATCATGGAAGACGGCTTTCGTCCACCCGATCCCTAAAAAAGGCGACCGCTCAGACCCGTCCAACTACCGGCCTATCGCCATCACCTCCTTGTTCTCCAAAACAATGGAGTCCATTGTAAACTGCCACCTCATGAGGTACCTTGAGGATCACCAGCTGATTAGTGACCGCCAATACGGTTTTCGCCGTGGTCGGTCAGCTGGTGATCTTGTAGACCAGCGGTTCTCAAACTTTTTGGTCACGGAACCCTTTTGACAAGCAAAATACTAGACAGAACCCTACAATAAAACAATAGTTTTTAAAAGTGTATTCTTTATTATATAAGCATAATAAAAGTACAATGTAACAGTTACTAATTATTACTTACTTTACCACATGGCAAGTACTAAATAGAAGATATTAAAAATGAAAAAAATCTTATATACTTTTCAAAAGATGCGCGCATTGAAGTGAGATATTGGACTAATTCCATCATCTTGAAACATTTCTGAGTCGTTATCGCTAAGAAACTCACTGAGTGACGTAAAGCTTTCTATTTCTCTCTTACCAACGCAGATAATCCAAAAATCTAATTTTCTTTTGAAGGCAGTTATTTTGTTATAGGCCTAGAATACTATTGTCTCTTTACCTTGCAATGATAAATTCAATTCGTTCAGTTTTTGAAAGATATCCGCCATAAAAGACAATCGGAATAACCAAGTTTAATCATACAAACGGTCTTTCAAATTAAAAGAAATTGTATCTGCTGAAAGAAACATTTGTAAGTTCAAATAGCCTTGTTAAAGTTTTACCCCGAGACAGCCATCGCACTTCTGTATGGAGCAGCAGTGTTTTATGTTTGCTGCCATAATCTTCACACAATAATGAGAACAATCGGGATTGTAGTGGTCGTGATTTGATAAAATTAATTATTTTTACCGCTTCATCCATAACTAATTTTAGATTTGACGGCATTTGCTTCATCGCAGAATACAATGGCTGGAACTACATTAGGCGTTTTACTTTTTATTCGTGATACTGCTCCTGCTGTTTTACCTGTCATCACCTTGGCCCCATACGTACAAATGTCAATGCAATCGTTCCAACTAAGATTATTTTCCTTAAAAAATATGTTTATTTTATTAAAATTTCTTCCCCGGTAGCGGTGAACACATAAGCATGTCTTCTTCAAAAGAACGTTCATATGAATATCTCGCGATCTCACCTGTGACATCAGATGACTCATCCATTTGCAAGGCGAATCGTGTTTTTTGTAGACGTGCAACTAGTTCTTGTTTGACGTAGCTTGCCAGATCATGGATTCGCCGTGAAACAGTATCGTTTGATAGCGGTACAATAGAAAGATGCTTTGCAGATTTTTCATCGAGCATACATTTTGTTATGTCTAACACACATGGCTTTATTAAATTCTTAGCGATAGAGTGCGCTTCACCTGCTTGTGCAATACGATAGCTAACTAAATATGGTGCCTCCGTGGCCTTTTCATTGATAGTTTGTGTTACATGCATCATATTTTTTTGACTTTCCATTAACTGTTCATTTTTACGAACAAAAAATTCTTTATTCTTGTCTTTAGACTCGGGGTGTACAATTTCTAAACGTCTGCGCAATTTGGCAGCTGCCATGGAACTATTAGGAAGCAGTTTACTACATAACATGGAGAGAGGTGAGCCGTTGGAATCAACAAATCCGAAACTGATATATGATTCATCATACTTCCTTTTTTTCGTCTTCGAAACCGTCGAGCTTGACGTCGTGTCATCATCGTCTGGATCGGTAATTGCTGTATTCTCCGCGCGTACTGCTTTTGAACATTCAGCGTCATTAGAAGATGTTATTGCAACACGTTTAACGCCTTTAAGCCAACGTTCCATTCTTCTTTATTAATAATGTTCCACGTCAGGATGGTGGGGTCAAAATAATGCAAAATCGTTACTATGAGACAAAGTTTAGTCCAAAGAAGAAATGTACAAAACTGATACAATCAGAATAAAGCAGGCAGTAGAACAATGAACACTAGTTTCATATCACGTTTAAACTCCGCAATTCGCTAGCCAGCTTGTAAGTAGGTAGGTAGGAACTTATCGCTCCGAACGCTAATCGTCAACTGACTGACGAGGCGCGACGCGCGATCACCGCTTTTATACTTAGTCCTAGACTCGAACTCGAACATTCTCAAAAATACTCGAGTCGGCGCCTTTGATAAACAAAAAGTGGAAATACAAAAAAAATGCGTTGTAAACAATCTCGACTTTATGTTTTTGAAGATAGAGCCGAAAGTCGCTTGTTCACAACTATAGCGTCTAATTCAGAGGCGGCTTTTATCAAAGGGACTGCGCGCTCGCAAGTATACGCGGGGCGGGCGGAGTCAAAACGTTCGACTAGTGACCAGAGAGAGGTGTTTTGATTTTTTTTTCTAAATTCTTGCGGAACCCCTACACAGGTATCGCGGAACCCTAGGGTTCCGCGGAACACTTAGAGTACCGCTGTTGCAGACGGTGCAAGCTCCGATTGCAAGCCTATTAATGCTGGTGTTCCACAAGGCTGCGTGCTATCGCCAACGCTGTTTCTTCTGCATATCAATGATATGTTGCAAACCCGTAACATTCATTGCTATGCATATGACAGCACTGGTGATGCTCTTTACACCGGCCGAGCCAATATTTCTCGGGAAAACGTCTCCGAGTGCCGGGACAAACTTGTGTCTGAAGTCGAGTCTTTGCTGAACGAGTCTCGGATTGGGGGCGACTAAATCTAGTCCAGTTTAAACCCCAGAAGACACAAGTTTGCGCGTTAACCGCTAAAAAGAACCCCTTTGTCGTATCTCCTCAGTTTCAAGGCACTCCCCTTGTTGCCTCAGCCTCGAACCGTCGTCGACATATCGAGCGACGTGCAGTTTCGTGGTCGCTTGGAAGAGAAGGCCAAATTGGCCTCTAAAAAGCTTGGCGTACTCAGCAGAGCGGGACAGTATTTCATGCCGGCACACCACCTGCAACTTTACAAGGCGCAGATTCGGCCGCACATGGAATACTGTTCCCATCTCTGGGCTGGGGCTCCCCAGTCCTTCCACTTGACCGCATCCAGCGCAGAGCGGCTCGAATCGTCGACGACCGAGTGCTTTCCGATCGGCTCAATTCGCTGGCACTGCGAAGAGATGTTGCATCTCTTTGCATTTTCTTTCGCATATTACAAGGAGAGTGTTCTGAGGAATTGTTCGGATTAATCCCAGCCGCCAAATTTCGTGAACGCACTACGCGGCAAACGTCCCGATACCATCCACACCATCTGGATGCTGGGCGGTCCAGCACTGTGTGTTTCAAAAGGAGTTTTCTTCCACGTACAACCTCTCTGGTGTATAGTTTACCACCGGCGATTTTTCCGGACCGATACGACCTGGGGACCTTCAAGAAAAGAGCTTACTCCTTTATAAAACGCCGGCAATGCACCTGCAATTCCGCTGGTGTTGCGGTTGATCTTGGGCGGCGGTAGTCACTTAACATTAGGTGAGCCGCATGCTCGTTTGCCCCCTCTTCCTTAAAAAAAAAGATAGTTAAATTAATGAAAAGGTCGTTAAAAGAAAGGGGAATGAAAGTGAACGCAAGTAAGACGAAAGTTATGCTTTTTGAAAGATAAGAAGTAAAACAACATGTGAAATAAGAATAGAAGGATAGTTGGTTGACCAAGTAGATGAGTTTGTATATTTGGGATGCAGCAGCAGGGATGGGAGATATGATAATGATATAGATCGACGAGTGAACGCAGGAAATTAAGTAAGCGGGGCTCTACACTATATTGTGGAAAGTCAGAATGTGTCAAAAAAGGCACGTATGGCAATTCACAATGCTGTGTTAGTCCCTACTTTAACGTATGGTAGTGAAAGTTGGGCATGGCAGAAGAAGGACGAGAGTAGAATAAACGCAGTAGAAACGCGGTTGTTAAGGATTTTAGGGCTGAATCTGAGTGACAGGGTGGGAAATTGTGTAATAAGAGAAGAGTATGGTATGCAAGATGATGTTGTGACGAGGATTAAGAAAGTAATGCTTCGGTGGTTTGGTCATCTAGAAAGAATGAATGAGGAAAGAGTGACAAAACAAATTTATGTTGCAGAAGTGAACGGCAGAGTCGGTAAGGGACACCCTTTGCGAATGTTTGTCGACCAAATAGGCGATCTATTGAAAAGGGGCCAAATTAAGAGTACCCTTAACCGACGAGCATGTATGCGTAGGTATATGAATGTGGAAGAGGCGAAAAAGGTGTGTCAGCATCGTACCAAATGGAAGTCTGTAGTCTCTACCTTCTGGGTGACAGGCATGAGTGCTTATGTATGCAATTTGCGTACTACAATACTGCCATTGTTTTACCAGTATAAAGATACTCCAATAAATTACGGAATCAGATGTACCTACCGGAATGCAACATCAATGACAAAGTCGCGACACATGGCTACCCGAATATCAATAATTTATACTTTTGTACAAACATTGAACCGATACCCCTTTTTGTTGCTCACTAGTCTTGTACTCCGAGCACTAACTACGCGGAAAATATAATTTGTCGTACTAATATCAAATTAAATTGGTTGATAATTTTGATTGTATAGTGGCGGGGTATTTACTATCACATATGTACGTGGGCTACGTAAGTGGCGACAGAGGGACACAAATCAGGAGATGGGCAGCAGTTTCCAAAGCAGCAGGTAACAAAAACTAAAAAATAAGACCTGCCTGCCAAACGCAGCAAATATCCCTGTGTGGCAATCTACAGGGGAACCTTGGTTTATTAGTGGACTTTGATAGGTTGTAACGGTAGCGGTAACGGTATTATATTGTCTTAAATATTGTTACGAGCTTGGGGTTCGAGACAATTAAAAACTACCGAGTGAATTACCAAAATTGATACTTTAAATACACAACACTAATTACAACTTAAAACCACACTAATAACAAAACGCAATTGTACTACTGATCACTTTAGTTCGCAGTTGTATCGCTTCGAAGTATTCGCTTGAATCGCCATTTCAATACTGACCCGGGTCCCGGTCTATACCGGCCTTATTTAGGGTCTTAGTTCCAGAACCTTCTACTGTAGAAACATCTAGAATGCCCCAGTGCATACCGGTCCCAACTGATTACATGTCGATAGTTTAAGATTGTTCTTCCATGGAAATTTCATAAAAGATCTTGACTCTCCTAGTTCTACTTATCGATACTAGAGGGCGCTAGTGGTAATTAGTGTTGCCATGTACCAGGCACTAATTGTGGCGCGCAAAAATATTAATATTCCTAAATTTTACAAACAGGTCCAAGCTCTCTCAAAGAATGAACATGTGATGTTACAAACAGCCGACAACGTGATCGCAAACAAAAAGCGCATCGACCACGGTATACATCTGATACTGTTGGAGATGAAGGATCTGGTCCACAGCCAGACTCTGCATTTGAATAAAACGCTCATCGACAGGTATTACAATACTTTTCAAATTTAATATATTATACACAACTGTTGGTTTGCTAACATAATCTCCTATGAGTGTTGCCGACAACAATTGCTTTATTTCTTTTATTACGTTCTCGAACAAATTAATAAAATTATAACATTAGACTAAAAAAAGAAAACAATACAAATTAGTCTCTTACAGGACAATTCAATTTTTAAGTATTTATAAAATAAGTTTTTAATACGAAAAGGTAGGCAAATGCTTTCATAATCTGATCATGATGTTCGAGATTTCTTATTATAGCTGAGGGCCAAAAATGAAAACCTCGTTAAAATTTTCACTTTTCTTATTCATCGTATAAAATTTCAATGTTAAAAAGCTAATTTTGATTAAAACTACTTTTATGGTAAACAATAATTAAAAAAGCTGAAGGTACTCCGGGCTTAACAATGACATCGGGATCTCAGTCCCCCGTGACCATGGGTGCTGGAAAGCGCCAGAAACGTCGGGAATTAAAAATAATAGTAAAATAAACGCAATAAAATCCGTAAAAGTAGTTTTAATCAATGTGTAGTGTTCGCGTAAATATAAGGAATTATTATGTAAAGCTAATTTTGTTACTTGTGATTCTACACAACAGTAAAACAAATACTGGCGTTGAAGTGATCCATTATTACGAAGTGATATATTATATACTTAGTCGGGTCATAAGTTCTGTCAAAACCTTATTATTTAAAATTTTGAATACTGGCTAGATCAAATTCACCAATTTTAAAAATATAACGTTTTCAATTGCCGAAAATAAAAAAAACTCATTAATTTTCATTCATTTTCAAATATGGAGTGGTCGAAGAAAGAAGATAGAGTAGCGGTTATCGCGTTGCATCGCTGTGGTTACGCGCCAAAAGAGATTTTCAATATTCCACAAAAATTAAAAATAACCCTACGATTTGTTTATCGCACTATCAAACAATTAACTGAAGATTTAAGCTTCGAAGATCGTAAGAGGACCGGCCGACATCGTACAGTTAGGACACCAGCGATCATCGAAGCAGTGACGGCGCAAATCCAACGAAATCCTGTTCATAAACAACAAATCTTAGCTCTTCAGATGGGCCTAAGCAGAACCACGGTCAAAAGAGTGATCCATAAAGACCTAGGACTAGGAGCTTATCGTAAGAAGACCGGACATTTTTTGAACGAGCGTATGAAAGAAATTAGATTGGATAGATCCCGCGCTTTGTTACGGCGGTACGCGGAAAAAATACCGTGAAATTTTGTTTTCGGATGAAAATATTATTAACATCGAGGAAAGTTATAATAAAAAAATTATAAGGTGTTTGCCCATAGTAGTGAAGAAGCCAGCACACGTATTCCGAGGGTTCAACGAGCACATTATCCTTCGTCACTCATGGTTTGGCTTGGAGTCTCATATTCAGGCTAAGGTGTTTTTTTGTGAAAAAGATGTAAAAACCAGTGTCGAGTTGTACCAAAATACCGTCCTAACAAACATAGTGGAACCTCTTTCTCAAATAATGTTCAAAAACAGACATTGGATATTCCAACACGACTCCGCATCAGCTCATAGGGCACGAAGCACGCAAAACTGGATGACCGCCCATGGAATTGACTTTATCGGACATAAGGACTGGCCCTCTTCTAGTCCAGATTTAAGCTCACTGGATTATAATATATGGAAAAATTTGGTCTCCGCTAAACCTTATCAGAATTTGGAATCTCTCCGAGCATCTTTGGTTTAAGCAGCGGTAGAACAAATAGTATGAGTGTGGTGCGTGCTGCGATTGATAATTGGCTGCGTCGATTAAGGGCATGTATTCAAAATAGGGAAGGGCATTTTGAATAACGTAATAATTAAATTATCTTTCATTTCATATACAATTTCTATATAATTATCAAATGTGTCATTAATTTTATAAAAAGTTTTTGACAGAACTTATGACCTGACTAATTATATCCAAAATAACTTGATAGCACAATTATTATGCTCCTCGCGCTGCTCGTCGCTCATCGATGTTGCGCTGTCTGTTCACACAATGCACTGTTCTACTCGCGCAATTAATCGCGACGCTCCACACTAGGTCACTCGCGTGGGAGCGATGGGCATGACGAGGAGCATGACGTGCGGCATGATGAGGATTGTGGCGACACTACGTCTCTGCCTTCTTTCCTCGCTATTTCCCGACGAGTGTGTGGCCTTGGGGGTTAGAAGAAGACAAAAAAAATACATAAAAAGGCTTTGAAAAAAGCCGTTTGGGTTTGTTTGAGCGAAAGAAAAAGATATTTACATACAATACATGAACAAAAGAAAAGCATCAACAAAGTACAAACAAACTATGTACAAAATTAATAAAACAAATTATTTATATTCTAAATCGAATTGTCTGTCTCTCTTTCTTAAGAAAAGATTTGATTACGTCCGCGTAAAATGTTGGTGAACGTTTTAATTGTACCAATAACTGTTTTTCAATTTCGATAATTTATAAGTCTGAAAGACGCTCTTAACCTTGTGTATTTTCTCAACAAAGTTTAAAGATTTTACCTTTATCTCGCCGATTAGCATTTTAACACACTTCAATTCATCACAAGTAAACAAACAGAGTATAGAGTAAACATTGAAATGTGAAGTGAACTTGCAAACGTATCGCCCGCACACAAATTCACACTATAAAGCCAGGCTTTTTGCTTCATACTAATAGTAAAATTATTAAATTATAAATTAATTAAATTATGTAAACATTTCGTAATTATATTTCATTATAGAACATTTTGCCACAGGTTAGAAAGGGAGCGATTGTCTTCTCGAAAGCCCGGTAAACTGCTCACGCGTGTGAAAGAGACGACTAATCGCTCAACTCCTTTTTTTATGACGCCAGTATCGCTAAGGCTACGAGTTTAGTTCTGACGTGTGTAGAACAGAGCAGCGCGCGGGAATTTTGAAATAGTTTGAAACAGCTTATGAGTTATTTATTAGTTGATAATCGAGAAGCTTGATAAGACAAGCCCAGCTTTTCGGCTTCCATGGAGGCGTGGCCGAAGGTCCAATCCCCCTTCCCTTTCATCAACATGGCAGCGGAATTAAACTTAAGACTAACCCAGGAGGGTACCGGCACCCCTGGAGAATCCCTCGCTGAGCTTTCATGACCAAGCCCACTCCTTAGCGTGGGTGCTCAAGCTGCCCCGCGTATTCGGGAGGGGGAGGGGACAAAATCCGCTCAAGACAACTGCTCGGGGCAAGCTGAGCAACAACACCAAGGTGCCCACCACGCTGAATGGCTTGGTTCACGTTTAACCGATTATGCGGGGAGTCTGTTCATGACTTTGCCTTGGCAGCTGGTTACTTCTCCTACGCGGATATCAGATGTGGAGGATTATGTACCTTCCCTGTTGGACCTTCTGCTGACGTCATCCGGACGGATATCAAGTTTCCGTTGACGCCCGTCTAGGCTCGTCGGACCATTGTCATGTCCGGAGTGTCCTGCAGGTTGCCACTGTGTTTGGCACTATAGGTCGGCCGATTGGGATAGGATGCGGTCTTTCGTTGCATCCTACCCTTGAGGGTTTGTTTCTCGCCGGACGACCCCAACGTTGTTGCTGATTCTGTCGCTGGCGTGGTACTTCAGGGTATGGAACTTTTCCCATCGGAGGCAGATCTCAGCCATGGTTTAGTCGCTCCTGTAAAATAGCATCATGCTATAATCAAGAGTACTACCGGGCCTGGGCTGACGCATCAACGTCCCAGGATGTAAATACCAGCGTCCTTAAAAAGAAGTATAATTCCGCCTCCAGGCCCTTCAAAAGAATGATTGCCAAGGCAAGGTTAGAGCACATAGGCAGAATTGGTGAAAAACTAGTTCCTTCTGGAACTCGTGCATTCTGGTCTCTCGCCAAGGCTGTCCAAGGGAATTTCTGTCAGCCATCTCTTCCATATCTGCACAGGGAGGATGACTCACTGGCCCATGCAGTAAAGGAGAAAGTCGATCTGCTAGGCTCTTTCTTTGTGTCCAACTTAACTCTCGATGATGAGGGGAGCACACCGCCGACCACTCCGTGATGTGAGTGCTCCATGTCGGATGTGCAGTTCACACAGCGCTCGGTTCGTAAATCACTCTTCTTTCCGGACATCCACAAGTCGAGTGGGCCTGACGGAATTCCCCCAATTGTGCCGAGGACATATGATACAGAGTTGGCACCGGTTTTAACGCGACTTTTCCGGTACTCCTACTCCCTAGGCGTATCACCGAAATGCACCCGATCCATAAAAAAGGCGACCGCTCTAATACGTCTAACTATAGACCTATTGCCATCACCTTCTTGTTCTCCAAAATAATGGAATCCATTATAAACTGCCAGCTCATGCGGTACATAGAGAATCACCAGCTGATTAGTATTATATCACCAGTCATAGATGGGCGAAAGCAGTAGAGTCCAATGGGGAGGCATTGGCCGTTAGTTTGGACATTGCGAAAGCCTTCGTTCGGGCTTGGCACAAAGCGCTTCTTTCGGAGCTCCCTTCCTATGGGCTTCCCGAGAAATTGTGCGATTTAATCACCAGCTTTCCTACAGATCGGAACATAAAGTTCGTTGTAGACGGTGCATGCTCCGATTACAAGCTATTAATGCTTGCGTTCCATATGGCTGCGTGCTATAACACTGTTTCTTCTGCATTTCAATGATATGCTGCAAACTAGTAACATTAATTGCCATGCGGATGACAGCACTGGTGAAACTCTATACTTCTTGAGAAAACGTCGCCGAGTACCGGAACATACTTGTGTCTGAAGTTGAGTCTTTGCTGAATAAAGTCTCGGATTGGGGGCGGCTAAATCTAGTCCAGTTTAATCCTCAGAAGACACAAGTTTGCGGGTTTATCGCTAAAAAAAATTTTACGTATTTTGGGGATAGCGCGCCACAAACATTTAAATCGGGAACGAATCGCGAACGGGGACGTTCCCGATTTAAATGTTTGTGTCGCGCTATTCCCAAAATACGTAAAAATGTCGCGCTTTGACAAACAAAAGCGTGACAATCACGCATACCCCCGTGCCATCATTATGACACCGCGTGTACCAGGTTTGCATAGCTTGTCTAGTTACGTGATTATTCTGAAAAGCTACACTTTTGAATTTTAAGTTACAAAGTGACAATTTTTAATTAATCTACAATAAATTATCAAATAACATAAGATATTTCCAATTAGTATTTATTTGATGTTTAGAATTCACTTTTGATTATTAAAAGACTCAAACAACTATGTGTTTTATTTATAAAACTATATTAAAGGGTTCCAGATTGATTTTTAATAATGGCGTAAGTATAATACTAACATATACAATAAGTGTAATACTACTGCTACTGAGAATTTTGTGACGGAAAAACCCAATAAATGATTCTTGACCCGACTCGGGTTTCGAACTTGAGACCACATGATCAGCAATTGCGTTTACTGCCATTGGACCAAGAATGCAGTCAAAAGTGTTAGAACTATAATAATTTTAAAGGCGTCCCGCTCTGAGGAAAAAATTTATGGTCACTAAAAAGCCGGGCTTTTTAGCTCCATACTAATTGCTATTTATACAATCGTAGTTATATTTCATTATAGAACATTTTGCCACAGGTTAGAAAGGGAGCGATTGCCTTCTCGAAAGCCCGGTAAAAAGCCCACGCGTGCGAGGGTGAAAACCAATCGCTCAATTCAACTCTCCTTATATGTATGACAGCAGTATTCGACAGGCTACGAGGTCGCACAGAGTGCGCGGGAAATTTGAAATAGTTTGTAACAGTTTACGAGTTATTTTATTACTTAATATAATTGATTGATTCATCTTAATGAGGCAAGCCGAGCTTTTAGGCTTGTATAGAAGCTTCGCCACTGGGTGTAATTTGTTATCAATAAATATCGATTTAGTTCAATACAGATGGAAATGAGCAAAAATGTTGAGTCCATTCATAGTTAATTGTTGCTTGTAAAATGCTGCACAATTGAAGACGACAAATGAGCAGTGCCTGATTTAGAGTTCCAAGAGTCCTAGGCTAAGTATGAATATGCCCCCCCCCCCTCTGCCATCGGCCTGTGCCGCTGGGATTAATCTGAAAAATTTAACAGAGCACTCCCCGTGCGAAAGAAAATGAAAACTGATGCAACATCTTTTCGCAGCTCCAATAAATCGAGCCAACGGAAAGCACTTGGTCGTCGACGACTCGAGCCGCTCTGCGCTGGATGCGGCAAGTGGAGGGAGCTAGCACTGGGGAGCCGCATCCCAGAGATGTGAACAGTATTCCATGTGAGGCCGAACCTGCGCCTTGTAAAGTTGCGGTTTGCCGGCATGAAATACTGTCCCACTCCGCTGAGCACGCAAAGCTTTTTAAAAGCCAATTTGGCCTTCTCTTCCAAGTGACCACGACACTGCACGTCACTAGATATGTCGACGCCGAGGATTCCGATACTGGCTGAGGCAACAAGGGGAGTGCCTTGAAACTAAGGAGATACGACAAAGGGGTTTTTTTAGCGATAAACGCGCAAACTTGTGTCTTCTAAAGATTGAATTGGACTAGATTTAGTCGCCTCCAATCCGAGACTTTATTCAGTTTATAATTTCCATTATTTTGGAGAACAAGAAGGTGATGGCGATAGGCCTATAGTTAGACGTATTAGAGCGGTCGCCTTTTTTATGGATCGGGTGCATTTCGATAATACGCCTAGGGAGTAGGAGTACCGGAAAAGTCGCGTTAAAACCGGTGCCAACTATGTATCATATGTCCTCGGCACAATTGGGGGAATTCCGTCAGGCCCACTCGACTTGTGGATGTCCGGAAAGAAGAGTGATTTACGAACCGAGCGCTGTGTGAACTGCACATCCGACATGGAGCACTCACATCACGGAAAGGTCTGCGGTGTGCTCCCCTCGTCATCGAGAGTTAAGTTGGACACAAAGAAAGAGCCTAGCAGATCGACTTTCTCCTTTACTGCATGGGCCAGTGAGTCATCCTCCCTATGCAGATATGGAAGAGATGGCTGACAGAAATTCCCTTGGACAGCCTTGGCGAGAGACCAGAATGCACGAGTACCAGAAGGAACTAGTTTTTCACCAATTCTGCCTATGTGCTCTGACCTTGCCTTGGCAATCATTCTTTTGAAGGGCCTGGAAGCGGAATTATACTTCTTTTTAAGGACGCTGGTGTTTACATCCAGGTACGTTGATGCGTCAGCCCAGGCCCGGTAGTACTCCTGATTATAGCATGATGCTATTTTACAGGAGCGACTAAACCAGGGCTGAGATCTGCCTCCGATGGGAAAAGTTCCATACCCTGAAGTACCACGCCAGCGACAGAATCAGCAACAACGTTAGGATCGTCCGGCGAGAAACAAACCCTCAAGGGTAGGATGCAAAGAAAGACCACATCCTATCCCAATCGGCCGACCTATAGTGCCAAACACGGTGGCAACCTGCAGGACACTCCGGACATGACAATGGTCCGACGAGCCTAGAGGGCGTCAACGGAAACTTGATATCCGTCCGGATGACGTCAGCAGAAGGTCCAACAGGGAAGGTACATAATCCTCCACATCTGATATCCGCGTAGGCGAAGTAACCAGCTGCCAAAGCAAAGTCATGAACAGACTCCCCGCATAATCGGTTAAACGTGAACCAAGCCATTCAGCGTGGTGGGCACCTTGGTGTTGTTGCTCAGCTTGCCCCGAGCAGTTGTCTTGAGCGGATTTTGTCCCCTCCCCCTCCCGAATACGCGGGGCAGCTTGAGCACCCACGCTAAGGAGTGGGCTTGGTCATGAAAGCTCAGCGAGGTTCTCCAGGGGTGCCGGTACCCTCCTGGGTTAGTCTTAAGTTTAATTCCGCTGCCATGTTGATGAAAGGGGAGGGGGGATTGGACCTTCGGTCGCGCCTCCATGGAAGCCGAAAAGCTGGGCTTGTCTTATCAAGCTTCTCGATTATCAACTAATAAAATAACTCATAAGCTGTTTTAAACTATTTCAAAATTCCCGCGCGCTGCTCTGTTCTACACATGTCAGAACTAAACTCGTAGCCTTAGCGATACTGGCGTCATAAAAAGGAGTTGAGCGATTAGTCGTCTCTTTCACACGCGTGGGCTTTTTACCGGGCTTTCGAGAAGACAATCGCTCCCTTTCTAACCTGTGGCAAAATGTTCTATAATGAAATGTAATTACGAAATGTTTATATAATTTAATTAATTTATAATTTAATAATTTTACTATTAGTATGAAGCAAAAAGCCTGGCTTTATAGTGTGAATTTGTGTGCGGGCGATAGGTTTGCAAGTTCACTTCACATTTCAATGTTTACTCTATACTCTGTTTGTTTACTTGTGATGAATTGAAGTGTGTTAAAATGCTAATCGGCGAGATAAAGGTAAAATCTTTAAACTTTGTTGAGAAAATACACAAGGTTAAGAGCGTCTTTCAGACTTATAAATTATCGAAATTGAAAAACAGTTATTGGTACAATTAAAACGTTCACCAACATTTTACGCGGACGTAATCAAATCTTTTCTTAAGAAAGAGAGACAGACAATTCGATTTAGAATATAAATAATTTGTTTTATTAATTTTGTACATAGTTTGTTTGTACTTTGTTGATGCTTTTCTTTTGTTCATGTATTGTATGTAAATATCTTTTTCTTTCGCTCAAACAAACCCAAACGGCTTTTTTCAAAGCCTTTTTATGTATTTTTTTTTGTCTTCTTCTAACCCCAAGGCCACACACTCGTCGGGAAATAGCGAGGAAAGAAGGCAGAGACGTAGTGTCGCCACAATCCTCATCATGCCGCACGTCATGCTCCTCGTCATGCCCATCGCTCCCACGCGAGTGACCTAGTGTGGAGCGTCGCGATTAATTGCGCGAGTAGAACAGTGCATTGTGTGAACAGACAGGGCACCATCGATGAACGACGAGCAGCGCGAGGAGCATAATAATTGTGCTATCAAGTTATTTTGGATATAATTAGTCAGGTCATAAGTTCTGTCAAAAACTTTTTATAAAATTAATGACACATTTGATAATTATATAGAAATTGTATATGAAATGAAAGATAATTTAATTATTACGTTATTCAAAATGTCCTTCCCTATTTTGAATACATGCCCTTAATCGACGCAGCCAATTATCAATCGCAGCACGCACCACACTCATACTATTTGTTCTACCGCTGCTTTAACCAAAGATGCTCGGAGAGATTCTAAATTCTGATAAGGTTTAGCGGAGACCAAATTTTTCCATATATTATAATCCAGTGAGCTTAAATCTGGACTAGAAGAGGGCCAGTCCTTATGTCCGATAAAGTCAATTCCATGGGCGGTCATCCAGTTTTGCGTGCTTCGTGCCCTATGAGCTGATGCGGAGTCTTGTTGGAATATCCAATGTCTGTTTTTGAACATTATTTGAGAAAGAGATTCCACTATGTTTGTTAGGACGGTGTTTTGGTACAACTCGACACTGGTTTTTACACCTTTTTCACAGAAAAATACCTTAGTTAAGCCCGAATATGAGACTCCAAGCCAAACCATGAGTGACGATGGATAATTTGCTCGTTGAACCCTCGTAATACGTGTGCTGGCTTCTTCACTGCTATGGGCAAACACCTTATAATTTTTTTATTATAACTTTCTTGGATGTTAAAAATATTTTCATCCGAAAACAAAATTTCACGGTATTTTAAATATTCATAAATCTTCATACCTAACGTTGAACTTAGGTATGAAGTTAGTCGAGAGAGGAGGCGCGCGGCCGACGCCGACGAGCCGACGATATGTTAGCAAGTTCGTGTCACATTTCAATGTTTAGTGTTTACATTGTGTCAAAAAGTACTTCTACTTTGTGCATTGTGTGTTGAGCTTGAGCGAATGTATTGCGAGTTTAAAATTTATATTTTTTTAAAGATTTTTAGTGAAAATGGAGGGAAAGAGTGTTCCTTGTGATGAATTGAAGTGTGTTAAAGTGCTAATCGGCGAGGAAAAGGTAAAATTTTTAAACTTTGTTGAGAAAAAACAGCTCATATCCTCGCCGAAACCAACGCCTGGTCTGTGTATTTCTCAGACGAGTAAACCCATAAACGGCAATTTAATAGATCTGTTTACAAAACTCATTGGATTGTTGGCTGCTCACATACCAATAAATTGTACTATTGGTGTTGTAGGGGAGGTAGGGGAGGGACGGGCAGTCGGGAGACATGGGCACCCCCTTTTATTCTGGTCCGGTCACAGATTTTATTTTTTCCCTACTTTGATAGTTTACTTTACCGACTGGCAGCACTGTTCATCCATAGACTATGTCATTTCTGTCAGTTGTCAAACACAGACACGTTTGAAGGTTATGTGCTCGTAAAAGTATTTTGTTGTGGTTTCGGATTGTGATAAAGAGAACACGAACGAAAGGTATGTTTATTTTTCATTGTATATCTATTGTATATTTACGAACCTATAAATAAAACTGAAATTCATGCTTAAATAGCTTAATAAAAAATACCGATTACTTATGTTGAAAATGTATACGGAGGGAGTAATGGGCATTCTGATGTGAGGGAGGTTTGGGCATGCCCAATGCTCCCTCCTTTAAGTCTAGTATGGCAGGATTTTTTAAAAATTCTAATTACCTGCTTTAATTAAACTATTTGAATTATATTTAATTACAGAAAGATGCCATTTAAATTCAAAAAGAAAGGTCTGCGACGGGAAATTCCTAAGGATGTGATATTACGAGCCATAGAAGAGATACCAAAAGGATCAAAAATAAAAACAACGGCTGATAAATGTAAAATTCCTAGATCAAGTATGCAACGGTACCTTAAACAAGATTCAAGAACAAAATCGCATCTAAGGACTAGATAAGAGGATTTTTAAATAGGCAATCTCACTTATCAATACGGACACCAGAAGCAACATCATTGTCACGTGCAACAAGTTTTAACAAAACAAATGTTGATAATTTTTTTTTGAAAATTTAAAAACGGTCTTTGAGCGACATCAGTTTGGTCCTGAAGCTATATATAACATAGATGAAACAGGATTGACAACTGTTCAGCGCACACAAAGAGTTATTGCTTCAAAAGGCTCGAAACAAGTTGGACAAGCAACATCTGCAGAGAGAGGCTCACTTGTCACAGTTTGCTGTGGAATCAATGCTATTGGAAACTCAATACCTCCGTATTTCATATTCCCAAGAGTAAATTTTAAACTATACATGCTTCATGATGCCCCCATTGGGTCAGATGGCTCAACACATCCGTCTGGATGGATCACATCTTCAAATTTCATTAAATATATGCATGATTTTGCGAAACATGCAAAACCGACGCCTGAAAATCCAGTGTTGTTGCTCCTAAATAATCATGAAAGCCATATTTCTGTGGAAGTCTTAGACTTTTGTAAAGAAATTGGCATTGTTCTGATGACCTTTCCACCACACTGTACACACAGCCACTTGACTTAACAGTATATGGACCACTAAAAAAATTACTACAATAAAGCTTTAACAGATTGGATGGTCAGCAATCCTGG
Source organism: Parnassius apollo (assembly GCA_907164705.1). Classification (NCBI taxonomy): domain Eukaryota; kingdom Metazoa; phylum Arthropoda; class Insecta; order Lepidoptera; family Papilionidae; genus Parnassius; species Parnassius apollo. Next base: position 3,254,193 of record CAJQZP010000410.1, read on the forward strand.
AAAAACTGTAACAATCTATGATATCCCCAAACTAGCAGCCATTGCTATACCTCTAGCTTTCAAACCACAAAACATACAAAAAGGATTTGAAAAACCTGGGATATGGCCTTTCAATTGAAAAATATATTCTCGAATGAAGATTTTCTTTGCTCTTCTGTCACGGATCGCGATGCACCCGTAACTGATGAAACGTTATCATCCAGATATGACCCTATAATCCAGCCAATTTCAACTCAAGTCATTCCAGAACAGCCTGAAAGAGAAAATCAAAATGAAGCAGATCCTGTTAATTTGAATAACATTGCTGTCGCTAATTCTTCCTCATCATTTGCTACATATCAAAAAACAATTGAAGTCGCTGAAGTTGTAACCCCTGAAATAGTAAGACCATACCCAAAGGCTTGCCCAAGAAAACTGATTAAAAATGCAAGGAAGAAAGCAAAAACAAGAATATTGACAGACACACCTGAAAAAAGACTAATAGAATTAGCAGAACAAGAAAAAAAAGCAAGAACAAGGCTAAGAAAGAGAGGCAGGAAAAAAAGGTTCTCAAAAATACAGGGAAAAAACAGATTCCTAAACTTCCATCAGAACTAACATCGAATAGAGTAAAGAAGAGGCAAATGAGCAGTAGTGATAGCGACATAGAAAATGTTTTACTCACTGATAGTTCTGAGGGATCCTTTGCTGAAGACACGTCCGAAGAAGAGTTAGATGAAGATGATGTGATAATGGTTGACAGAAATTTTCAAAAGAATGATTATGTGCTCGTTAAATTTAATGTAAAAAAACTGTTGTGCACTATGTCGGCCAAATCGAAGACATCAGTCATACCATGGCTACAATAAAATTTATGCGGCTGAGTAAGATAAGAAACACCTTTTTTTCCTGAAGTAGATGACATAGCTTGTGTCCTACTAGATGACATCAAAACTAAATTGCCAGATCCAAATACATGCAATGAAACCAAACGTGGTAGCTCTAAGTAAACATTTGATAAACCTTTATGGGTTATACCTAATCTTAGATAAGCGTATGTATTTTAGATGTTTTTACAGTTGTTAACTTTTATTTTTGGATTGTATCAGATATTAAGTGTTTTATATTTGGATATTAAGTGTTTTATAGGCCATGCCCAAGCTTCCCACAGGGTGTATCCAAACCTCCCTGCCATAGGGAGCATTGGGCACTTTGACTGAGTTTCAGAAATTATCTTATAATGTTGAGACTGATCATAATTTTAAGAAAGTTCTTTCTAAGATATCTAGCCAAATATGTGGTGCAATAAGAATAGACATTAAATGTTGATTATCTATAAAATATGATTTTTTATGCATCAAATTGTGAAAAAGTGCCCATCCCTCCCCTACGTCCCCTATATTCTTTTCCAACGACAAAACGGCTTGGAATACTACTGGATATGTCGATTTAAATAACTTATCTGGAGCCATTAAAAGGCATATGAATTCTCAAAAACACATGAATGCGGTAATTTCGTTTAGTAATTTTGGAAAAAATCGGATTGAAACATCTTTGTCGCGCCAGTTATCAGAGGAAATTATAAAACACAACATGCGTGTTGATCACAACCGTAGTGTTTTTCAAAGATTAGTCGATATTGTTTGCCATCTAGCACAACAAGAACTTCCTTTCAGAGATCACGATGAGTCGAAAACTTCATTAAATAGAGGCAATTTTTTAGAACTTGTATCGCTTCTCAGTACATCTCGTAAAAGCATATACAATATCAACAAAGCGACAAACGGCCGAGTTATTTATCTAGTACAATCCAAAATGACATTATTCATTCTGTCGCTGATGTAATGAAAACTCACATCGAGTACGAAGTAAAATTGTCAAAATTCGTTTCAATTATTATTGACGAAACTCCCGATGTTAGTCACAGAAAGCAATTGTGTCTGATTCTCCGAAATTATGGAAACGAACATTTGAATTCTGCAACAGCACTTGGTTATATTGAATTAAAACAAACATGAAAAAAATGTATTCGAGCAATATGTGGGCTTTAAACCAACTGAATCATGTCAACAGGTGTTTAAAAAACTTGACTTATTACCCCTACCATGTCTTTATATTTATGAAATATGTCTGTTTATATGGAAGCATAAATATTTATTTATTTAACACGACGGATGATGTAAATCCTCGGATCCGGCGAAACCCGTACAAACTCATATTAAGTGATAATCCTAGAATAAGTAAATATAATAAAAGCTGTTTATCTATGTGTGGTTATATAACAAGTTACCAAATAATATTAAACTGTTAAATACTAGATTATTTAAATCGAAATTACTGGAATACCTAGTTAAGAATAATTTCTATAGTGTTATGGACTATATTAATCACAAGTCTTAATTTACGATAAAAATCTTTTGCATGCTATATGTAACTCTAGCAAAACATGTTGTTCGATTATATAATATTTGTGAAATCTTTTTCATACCATGTTTTAAGCAAGTAAATATATTATTATTATTGTTATTATTATGACTGCACCACAAAACTAGTTGCGCAAAGCTATGACGGCGCAAGTGTCATGCCCGGTGTCAGAAATGGAGTGCAACAAAAAGTTAAAGATATTTGTCCCCAAGCCATGTATATTTGGTGTAATGCACACATTTTGGCATTAATTTTATCTAAATCTTGTAACAGGATTGGGGAAGTCAGCACTTTTTTTCAGCCCTTCAGGCTTTATTTAATTGTTTAATAAGAGCACAAAACGGTCGTCTTTTTATGATGCACATTGCAGCAAAAAATTGCCTAATGCCCCCGCAACTCGTTGGACGTATACGTCACGAATTGTGAATACAGTATTCGAACAAAAAGATAATCTAATTAATTTGTTTTCGGATATGTGCGACAATCCGCAGAACTGGGACGGCGATACGATCTTGTCCGCCAAGAATTTTGAAAACACATTGTGTTCATTTAATTTCAATTTTTTTCTTTCAATTTTCCCACGGGTATTTGAAAAAACCGACTTCTTGTACAATATTCTACAAAAATAAAGTTGATGTCGGTTATTGCAGTCATAAAATAAAGGAGTTTCAGACATGGTTACGTACTGAATTTCGGTCGGATTTTGATCACATTTATGAAAACACATTACAAAAAAACCTCTGCTCCTCGTTTGAGACGCAATGTGCGCTGTGCTCAGACAGAATATAAACGCCTTTTTTGTTGAAATAATTTATAACATATCTTCAGAAATTAATGGCCGATATTCTGAAATTTTCAAATTAAAATTTTTCCAATTGTTCAACAACAAAGTATTCGAAAAATATCGTTCAGATTTTCCTTTAGAGGCATTAGATTCATTATTTGAAAATTACATAAACCAATTTGATAAACAAACATTGAAAACCAATTGATTTCATTGCATTCCTCCCCTGAATTAAAAGACCGTAATGTTTTCGAACTCATTGACTTTATAAACGAAAATAGTCTTGAAGAGGCCTTTCCCCAACTTTTAAAGTTAGCTTATCTTGTCGTAACTATTCCAGCCACAAGTTCCTCCGCGGAACGTGCTTTGTCATCTCTGAAGCGCATCCATACTTATTTGAGAAATACACAAGGTTAAGAGCGTCTTTCAGACTTATCAATTATCGCGATTGAAAAACAGTTATTGGTACAATTAAAACGTTCACCAACATTTTACGCGGACGTAATTAAATCTTTCTTTAAGAAAGAGAGACGATTCGATTTAGAATATAAATAGTTTTTTTTTTTTAATTTTTGTACATAGTTTGTTTGTACTTTGTTCATGCTTTTCTTTTGTTCATGTATTGTATTGTATGTAAACATCTTTTTTTTCGCTCAAGCAAACCCAAACGGCTTTTTTCAAAGCCACCGAAGGTATGCAATTGCTGATATGCCATACAATCTATCTAGCAGTAGTGTGCCTTCGGTGTACTTTGTTAAATACGTCCTCGACAGAACTGATTATAAAACTGAAGAGTGGAGACAGATCAAGATAGATGTATTTTTAAAACTGCTAAAAAAACAAAAGCATATCTTGAGCTTGCCCCAGTTTGGAGCCCTAGCTTCGCCACTGATTCCACCCACATACATTTGTTTATTAACCCAAATTCTTCAATCATAATCTGATAGGCCAAAACGTTTGCCCTTACAAATCACAACAGCTTCTGTCATTTTAAATCAAAGCTAATGAGTATTATAATTTTAAATTGATAATAATTACAAAAGAACGTATAGGTAGAATAAATAATAGATTCTCCACTTAATATTAATGGGTAATTCTTTTTATTGTTTATAATTAAATAAAATTCACGAAAACCGATTTATTTTGATGTTATTCACGGCTCTAAAGGTTTTTCTGCACTTTTGAAAAATACTTAGTTTAGCTCTTTTAACTGTCATAATTTTCGTTAGCACATTAAAATGTACCTCTGCTTTAGCAGGTGATATTCGCCATAATTCCTGTAGGAAGATTATCGATCGTACATTCTCACACCTTGTATGTACGCTGCTCTTCATTGCCAATCTAAGGTATAGAACTAGTTAAGAGGTGGTTATACCATCACCTTCGGAGCCATTAGATCTTTTAGGCGTTTACCATACTTAGTTGCCTCTTTCACCCATCCACACGACTTATTGGAGCAATATATCCTTTGGCACTTCTACCACCACACCATTTAAATGTAATTAGAAGAATAAAATTGAAATTGTTGATTTCATAAATAAATTTAATAAAATCAGTCTATCTGAGTATTAAAATGAAATCAAGAAAATAAACTTTTCGTTTTTATTGATTACCTAGACACAACATCTCATTTATAATATCGATCAGTTGGGTAGATAGTAGTACTTCAATAAGTTAAATCAATCGTAATGTTTGATAAAAATGTATCAGTCATTAAACATTGATCAGATCATTACTTCCCTAAACCACAGAATAGTATCTATTATTTATTCTGTGATAGTACTATGTACCTAAACTGTCGGTCATAAAACAAGGAAGGTACTTGGGAATATTTATTTTCCGTTGGTTGATGGCTGTCTAGGGTCGGTCTATTACGTCATTCACTAACACCCTAATGTTACCTTATTTGAGAGTTTTATGTGTTTTATACCCGGTAGAGCCACCCTGCAGCTATATATAATGGTTGTAGCACGAATGAGTCAGCTCGACCGGGGAAGGACCACGCTCTCACAGAATACCAGCGTAAAATAGCAGCTTAATACTGCTGTTTCGTATGGTGAGATCCGGAGACTCTTTTTACTGAAACCGAGGCATTCCATCTTAGTCCTCAGGGGTGACAACGCATCTGCATTTTGATTCTTAATCGAGGATTAATATAGATGTCTATGGACCACAGCATCCACTTACCATCAGGTGGACTGTGTGCTCTCGTTTGTCACATTTAAATCTATAAAAAATGTTTCTTTATTTTAGCCTTGATTAAGATGTACTTTGATGAAAGGGTAACCTGACGAAATAAGAATTTGTCTAACCGAGAATAAACTTTCGTGATGGCTGCTTTGTCACAAGCGTCACACTCGAACCCTTTTTCTACCCTTTTACCCTAACAACTGTTCCACGCGATCGACACTTGTCAAAATATTAAATATAAAAAATGTTGAATAATTTACTCAAGGTAATTAAACATCGGTAGGATCAATGAGACGGAGTCGTCGATAGTGAGCAGCCAAATGGGCGCGATGGTGGCGTTGACTGGCAAGATTGAGTCTGAGATGACACAAGTTTGGCGCCAGATCGGTATTATGTACCAGCAACTAACTGCCAGCAAAGCGTCGCTCGACAAACTTACGGTTAGTTCATAATGCGCAATGTTTAAAGTTAAAGTTACATCCTATATACGTCTCACCGCTGGGCACAGGCCTCCGCTCATTTCTGAGAGGGTTTTAGGGCAAGGAAATGTCCGCCGCGCTGCCTTAATGCGTGTTGGCGAACTTCACGTGTACGAAAATATTTTTTTTCTTATTTCTCAAACATGCAGATTTCTTCACGATGTTTTCCTTCGCCACCGAGCACGTGGTAAATCAGCACTTAAAATTCATTTTTACTGGCAATTTCATTGGTACCGGCGGGGATCGAACCCGGGTTGCTCGCGTACTTTCACATTTACATGGAGCACTTAGCCCCTGATCTACCACGGCTTAGCGTTGCTTAAATATTAAATAAATAAATAAAACATACATCCCGCTGCTGGGCACATCTCTTCTCAATACTCAAATGTTTTAGAGCTACGAAGTTTTAGCCGCACTACCCTAATTCACCATTGTTTTTCTCAGGCATGCTTCCTCACGATGGTTCCCAGCATTACTGAGACCGTAATAAATCAGCACTTAAAATTACAATTAACAATTCAAAATCCTACTGTGAAATTTCGGCGAACGCTCAGCCCCTGATTTACCATGATAACGTTTCTAAATATTTGTTAATTTAATGAACCACGTACTAGAAATTTGTAATAACTTAAATTAAAAAAAACCGAAATAAAAAGGAGCTGTTGATCTTCAAACGGCTAAAAAGATTTTCTTAAATCATGACTAAGAACACTTCATCAAGTCACCTTTCAAACAAAAACTAAATCTAAATCGGTCCAACGGAGCTACGTTGCCACCATAGAATACTATAATACATACATAATAGAACGGGGGAGTGGGCGGAGCACGCGTAGCCACTAAAATGTCACTAACACGTCGATTCACACGTATAAATGTCAACATGAGATGTGTTTTGACGTTACAATCGTTTCCAAATTTCGCATGCAAATTATTTAGAAAATGTCAAATTGCACCCTGTTTACAAATAAATATGTATTAAAATTTAAACGATTTTTTTTAATGACGATCTTGAACATTATAATCAAAAGTCTAAAATGTGTAAATTTACTCAATCTGTCAACACAGGGAATCGGGTTTGGCGACGCCAATTCTCGTACAAAATAAAGCTGACAGCCATTCTATTGTGTATTATAGTATTCTATGGTTGCCACACACGGACACACAGACACACTGATACACTCGTTAAACATATAACAACCCCTCTTTTTCGTCAAGGGTTAAAAAGTAATTATTACGTTTTAAAATAAGGTGAAAATTTATGGTGAAATTTCAAAGCATGTAATTTACAAACCTACATGCCTTTATAATACTAACACCCTTATCAAAAACATTCATTTATTACTGGTATAGAAAGTGACATGGATAGTAGCCATTTGGCTAAATGGAATTCCATTACACTGAGTGAGATTGCCACGACTTGGTAATTTACATTTTTACGAATGTAAAGTAGGTTTTTTTTTCATATTGCATTACCGACCATACAATTTCTAGTGTGTTTAATTTTAACTAACAATTCCGTCACTCAGAATAATAACTATTATTTCACATACTTGCAGGGACAAACTGAGCAATACGTTAATAGCAGCGCAGCTACTCTGGAAAGCATGAATGATAAAGTAAGTCGCAAAAAGAACCTTTAGTTCTATAGAATAAGCCTTAGTCGAATTTATTATTTCGATCGCTTTTCTTTTAGGTGGGTTTGATTACGACACGCATGACTGAAGTGGATGATAATTTAAATTATCTACTAGGAAGGTTGTCTCTTGTGACACAGGAGTTCAGCCAAATTAAGACCGGTCTTGGCGACGCATTGGACAAAGCAAAATCTAATCTGAAAACTGTACAATCAAAACTTGACAGTAAGTATAAACTCACTCAAAAAAAAAACTATAAAGTGTATTGAACTCTTCATTATAACCTGAACCAGCACAATGTTAATTATACGGGGTTATTTTTAGAGTAGCCAAATTTTAAACTTAAGTTCAAATATATAAATAATGATGATATAGGTACCGCTACTAGTTTTTGAAAATACTAGTGAATAAGGTTTCTACCTTCATTCGAAATTATCCTAAATTGAATGTGATTTAACAATGTTTTGCCTACCGTTCGTCCCTTACGAATGTGTACGTGCGCAGTAAAATCAGTTAAAACAATGCATTACTACGCATTTTGAATTTAAAAGATAAAAAGGACAGAATGTTCGAGATTTTTTTAATTAATTTTTCTACACCAATTGCCTATATTATTTATTCTGAACCTACTCTGCTAATTAGGCTGGTTATTGCAAAATAAGATACAGAAAACTTGCCAAACCTTTCAATTTGCTACCTTTGTGATAATTAGAATATTTTTGGTTCAATTAATTGAGATCAATCAAATGCAAGTCAAGGTGCATATTTACTTTGATTTAATCATTTTTAGTAAAACATTACACTTTTCAATTTTAGATGGCGGCGCAGGTCCCCACAACATCGACAAAGGCGAGAAATCACCACAGTGAAAATAAATAAATATGAACCAAATAATGTAGATCTAATAATAAATATCATATAAGCTCTAAACAAACTAGAAATTAACATGTAATTTGACTGATTAAGGAAATGTGTTTAATGTGTCAAAAATAAAAGTTTTTAAATAACTTTTGCAAATATTTAATCTCTTTCATAATTGTGGTTCTATAATATTTATATTGTACAAGTTATGTTACAATTAAATTTTACTGTGACAAATATCCAAATGTCACAAGTAAGCGCATAAAATCAACAAATATACAAACTGACAAGGATTCTGTTACAAATCTTGAATTGAACTGTACATACAATCATACAGATATAATTTTATTGATCTTAAACAATATATAGGAAAATTATTTGTCTCATTTTTAATTTTATTAAAACCTGTTTACAACCTCAATTTCCTATGTGCAATATTAATAAATAAATTCACCTAATCCGACAAACTAATCTAATTTAAAGTCAGTGCCCTTACAAAGAACCTTTATTATAATTTATATTCGTGAAAACATTTGAAAAACAAAAATTGTTACATAACATGATTTAGCTATTTGTGTCATTGATCTCCAAAAACAATGCAACTAAATGCACTAAATGCACAATTTTTTATATAGTCCATAATATTTCTGATTTACAAAATTACGTCTAAACCTAAACAAACAAAGTTGCTTTTCCACCGCCTAGTCTTCTTCAAAATTTGTGTATATTCATGAATAAACAACAGGTATTTGAGATGCCATGATCTTTAAGTTAGAATTTAGAAGTTTAATATTTACAGATGGTATTCTTGAATTATTAAAAATATTTTAATTGTATACAAATTTTAAATTAGTGATAAATACAAACAATTCTGCATTACTTTTTCAAGGAAAATTTTAATAAGCATGCAGCATCCATTTTCTACAAAAAAATATACCAAACTTAGTCAACAAAATATCGAACAACAATTTTAACGGAATTTCATTTAACCGACGATAAAAACTTTTATTTTAACTAATTTATTCCAAAAACTACATATTAACATATTTCTATTTTATTGCTTTTCCACCTAAAAATATGGCGATCATCGAAATTCCATCATAAGTTCTGCCTTAAAGAATACATAAGATCTGCAGTGCGATTAAATAACTTCGGTGGGAAGAGCTCAGAAGTGTATCAACAAAACTATAAAAATGTAACCATCATATTCTGTTCCGATTATTAGGTGTTTAAATAAATTAAAATACAAATTACTACAAAAGATGTGGTAACACAAAACATAAATACATAAAAGTCTATACTTACTGAAAAAATCTGAGGAAAAAATAACAAAACAGCTGTCATCGTCAGGTGTTTAACACCCCTTTGACCTCAATTTGATACTTTGCAGTAACTAAGTATATTGTAAAACATATTTAAACTACAGATACTTCTACCAATACAAATTTTTTTGTTGTCACAAAACATAGTAATTGTCAAAAATAGTTTTAAGTATGATTGGACATAGGTTAAGGTTGTACAACATCTAATAACAAAGTATTTCATTGAAAATTCACTTAAAGGTAAATTTCTAAACACATTCGTTGTAATAAAACAGCCTAAAATGGGTTAACGTTCAAATATTCACATGCTAACTTAAGTGCTCCAACAAATCAAACATTGCACCGGAATGTGTGGAGATTGCTTTAATATGTATAAAAAGTAATGTAACATAAACCTAAGCGAACCAGTCGCTAATGTCATTTCATTTAGGAAAACTTACTATTTTACTATATTTTACCTAGATACCTTACATGTGCGGCAGAAAAAAAAAACCCGATGACTTTTAATACAAACCCATAAAATTGACAACAACATGCCAAATAATTTTATATCCAATAAATGTAAAGAGGCAAATTGGTAATGGCAGTGGCACACCTAACAACCACACACAAATAGCACTCAAGTTTTTTTACATATGAATAACTATTATGTACACAGATATTATTAAATGTATACTATATCAATGCAAAAGAATATATACAAACCTTATTAATATTAAAAAGCACTTATTAACCCATCTAAATCCACTCCCAAAATTCTATTCAAAAGAGAAATGTGATTATTACAAAGGAAATCTAAGTGATAAATTAATCAACAATTTGTGCTTCATTATTACAATTCTGACGCAATAAGCATAATATGTAGATAATATGCAAACAATTACACATAATTATGCAAAAACTAATCCAATATAGTGATTTTATGAAAGCTTTTTATGCGAATTATATTTATAGTTGCCTATGAGACAAAATGATCATAATACCTGTGACATCTAATCTTTGTACAATGCAGTATCAAAACAATGTCAGTTAAGAGTGTGACAACATTCTCGCAATGCTGATCGCCGGCTAGCCCCTGTTGTGCGTTTATGAATTAAGCCCAGTACAGACAGTAGAAAAATGGACTCACACCTCCACAGCCGGCACAGCTTAAATTTACTTAACTCAGACTACTATTTATAATTTATTACAACCTAACTAATTCTTTTGTTACATTGTGCAAAATACAATCCCCAAGAGTTTACTATTTTTAAAGCTGAATTCATCCGAATTCTTTCTATACCTTAATGCAGTATTTCAATTTAAAATTCCTGAACTTATTTTTAGAAATGAAATATAATGAATGAATAGATTAGTTTTGAAATAAAGTTTGAATAATCCACCCGTTACACATGGTGTTTGTAGCAAATCGTTTTACGAAACATGGATAGTTAGTTTTGCTCACAATACCCTGAATTTTTTATTGAAGACTTTATATTACTTTTTAAAATGATCTAACTTATGATTCATATAAAACGTCATGCTATCAGTTACTCCCTTTTACATTTCTATATTAACAACTATGTATATACCGCTAAGTCGGCAAAGATTCGGATTATTGAAGCTTTCTAAGGTTAAATCATTATAGCCTAAGTTACACAGTAGTGGCCAACCATAAGGTATGCAGTTGTGGGCAGACATAAGGTAATGCCGTACCCTAATTCTGATCACAAACCTGTGTTACCTTTTCTCCCAAATTATGCTAATCCTGATCTTATGTGATGGATCTTAAATAGGAAGACATAATATATAACTATAAATACACGCCTTTAGTATACAACGCAAATTTAAAATTATTTAAGAATTATACTGCATTATGTGGGCGTAATTAAGAAAATGTCATCGATAGAATAAATGAATTATTGTACTACCATAACAGTAAACTTCAAAAATTCCATACTCTCATGGCAATGTGTGACATGCAAAGCCTGAAACATGTCTGCAAATTAACATATGATCACCCCATTAAATTTGAGGCACTTAGATGACCTTAATAGTAATGATATAACTACATACTAGTGGTACCAAATTTCGCTTTTTGTCATCTCACAGAGGACCCGTTGATACAACGGGTGTGACACATTTAAAGCTATGGACATGTTTCATGTATAAATTGTTAATAAAAACTAATCTAATATGGAAAGAGTGTAGAGTGCGGTCGTAAATGTACAACATACTTAATATTATAAACCTATATGCATTTCAAAACTTACATGAACTGTTAACCAGTGCAATTTCAAAGGTGGTATTGTAAATTCAGTGTTCATAATAAAAAGTATTAACTTGGTGTTATGATAAAAAACATATGTGTCTCCCAGTGTGTTGCTTTTAGAAATATTTAAACAAGTGCAGTCGAGAATAATAGATAATTCATAGAAACAAAATCACTCTACCTTTAATTCACTTCATTCAGATCATTCACATTTAATTCACTTCAGGGTATCGCATCAACCTGGTCAAAAACTGAACCTACTAAGCTGAATGATTCAATGTCCATGCATGATCTATGTACATATTGACAAGTTACAATAACAAAACAACAGTTACTTTTTTAATGTATACTTTAAAATTGTCGCAGATAATATGTACAAATTCAACGGGCTTGTACTGAACATAACATCAATAGGGCTTTATACATTGCATGGCAATTTGGCAATGAGTCCAAATAAGGGAACTATGATAGTTATAACCACATGGACTATGTGCCTGAATGTAGAGTCATAATGAAATATCCCCACGGACCAAATTCGAACAGCCAGATAGTCTCTGTTAAGATATAATAATGCATTAGGTCATAACAAACATTGTTACATTGAATAAATCCTGATAATTGTTAAAGCTCGTTTTAGATAAGGCTCAAGCAAACTGCCATGCAAAGCGTTCCAAATTATTATATCTTATGTACATATTGTCACTTGAAGATAACGAGTAAGGACTAATGTCTAGGTTATGTATGGGATATAAAAGGTATGGTCGCGGGGTTTACCTCCGCGTGCTCTTGGAGGAGGGGCGCGAGTGGGAGTGCGTGTGGGGGGTCGCGCCCCCCCCCCGCTCCTAACTGGAGCATGAAGCGGCGGATACCGGCGACAGCGGCGAGTCTCTTGGGCACCCTGACAGCGTTACCACAACCTGCAGGCCATGATAACATATTATGTAATGATAAAAACATGAAAAACATTTAAAGTTGTTGAGCCATGATATAGCTATATTATGGTTGCAAAACGAATGGGTCGGCTTGATCTGGGAAGACCTACGTTCTCACAGAATGGCAGCGTAAAATAGCAACTTAATTTAGCTGTGTCGTATGGTAAGTGTAGAAAATAAAAATGCTTTGTTACAAGTAAAAAGATTCTCCATATTAGTCTTAGGACCATCCCTGAGGGGTGACAATATATCTACATTTTGATTGATATAAGTGTTTGTGGGCAACAGTACCAAACTTACCATCAGGTGGATTGTGTGCTCATTTTTCACCCTTATACTATAGAAAACGAAGCTCCAGTACCATTCCTCCCGGCAACAAATGAGTAAAAGGTACTGCGCAGGATATAATGCTCCTTTTAGAACTTAATTTTCCTAGCCTACCAGACAAACACAACAAATCCCGATAAAACTTGCAAAAACTGATTTTTTTCGCTGATGTTCTCCACGATTCCCGACCACGATCCACGACCAATCTCTAAGATTCTAATCCAAAATCCCTAAAGTAGTAATTCGGTACTCAGACCACTACGCCACAATATATATATATATATATATATATATATATATATATATATATGCATTATTCTGGTACTTCCCTTACTTCAACTGTAAATAAAACAATAGTATATCACTCTAATGACCTACAAATATCTCAATCTAAGTACTGTTAACATATTTCTAAAGTCTAAACATATAAATACAGATAAATGCTATAAGATAATAGACTCAATGTATCTTGACTGTTACAAGATAATAATTCCAACTAGTGCTTGATGTGCTTTTTTAAAACAAAATTGTAATAAAACGTGTCATTTAATTTGTTTCAAGTTACTGTTAATCTAAATAAGAAGCCATGTTATAGGTATTATTAGGATGTAGACAGCCACTCAAAAATTTAGATTCAAATCAAACCATTACTATGGATAGACCCACTCCTAACACAAGCATCTTAAGCTTGCCTGCAGGGGTAAATAGGAATATTTGTAATGTCAATAGCATTTCTAGTGTTTTTTTTTAAATATTACAATGCATTGAGAATATAATAAAAGTTAATTTACCTTTCGACTGCCAGCATGATTCCGATGTTCACAAAGCCATACTCCTTGCCATGTACCAAGATTCAACTTTCCATCTGTGATTGGTATAGTGAGGGATGAGCCTAAGAAACATGCTTTCACATGTGCTGGCTGTACAAAAAGAAATATCAAATCAAACACTGAAAATCAATATTTAATAAGTATATTCCTATTTTTTTTAATGTCATAATTACAGCTAGTAGTACCAGTTACTCTACTTCACAATCAGTATTTCATTCTAAGGGGATGTATAAGCTTTTGCATATGAACATAGCTCAGGACCATGCTTTGTGGCATTCCTTGTGGGAGGCCTTTGTTCAGGAGTAGACTTGTCAAGAATTGTAGTGATGTAGATGTCAATGATGATGATGAATTCCGCGGTAATTCTTCAGTGTACAAATTCTAGTTTAACTACTTTTTCTAATAAGACATATATTTTTGAATATTGACTACAATCCCCAGAGCAAAATTCCATAATACAAATGCAAACATACATTATGCTATGAATATAGCTAATACAAACCAAACCATTTTCAATTACAGTAGGCGCTCGATAATCTGGCACGCTGAGTAGTCCGGCACTTTGGGACTCAGGTAGCCCGCTCTATAATCCGGCATTTTACACAGCTGAACGCCGGACTACTGAGCAGTTGGGTTGAATTGTTCGAGCAGTTTCTTTCTTCCCTTGCTCGACAGTTCTTTTTCGGCAATAATTTTATTTTTATAATAAATTCATCTGACCATATTAAAATAGTATTTTACTGTGGATATATTTTACTTCCTACACAAATTCGATAATCCGGCAGTTCCAACGATCCGGCATAAAGGGAAAAAATTGGGTGCCGGATTATCGAGCACCTACTGTATTGACTAAATTGGCGATATATTGTAAATGGGCCAAATTAAAGAGTACCCTGAACCGATAAGCAATTACACATAGGTATATGGATGTTGAGGAAACAAGAGGTGGTCAGGATTGTGCCAAATAGGAGTCTGTAGTCTCTGCCTACCCCTTTACTAAATCTTTCTAACAATATGCTACAGAAATAATGTCTGCTTTCTAGAGGCTCACAAATTACTATTCCCTACAACTGCACCTCTAAACACATGATATCTTGAATTATTTAGACTTTGTAACTTGAACAAAATGTTATTTCACTGTGAGGAATTGATAGTACATAATATTTATACTTTAACTCGAATTTCAAAAAGCAGACTTCTTCTTTCTCTCTCTAAATTTTTAGTGGTTTCCCTTCTCGAAAATGGTGCATTACCTTTTAATTCGAGTGACATTGTTATAATCATGGACCAAACATATACCAAATAGAACATCTTACTCCCCCAAATTCCTACCAAACAATTCTAATTCCTACCCGAACTATTTGATTATTCTATAACGATTCCTAGTGCTACTGAATTCTAAATTGCACAACCCACAAGACCCAATTAGAATTGTATTGGAGAAGCACTTTTGCAACTTTCAATCTTTCAATGGATTCATTCTCAAGCAATCATTCTCAGTTGTTGTCCAATGTATATAATTATCATATTTGGATTGATTAATGAAGCAAGCAGAAGCAAACCTTAAAGTACCAAAAAATATGACTACCTATATGTTATTTAAAAATATCTATCATATAATACAGTTTCTACTGTATGATATGATAGATATTCCTGATAACTCTAACTTGGTTAGATGAATAAAATACCATTTCCTTTCGCTGCACTGCTAAATACTTACTACAATAGTAAATATTCATAAAAATTCTCTTGTTATTAATAATGTAAACATATAATCATTAAAAACTGTGCAGTATTGTATCTTATGGAAATAAGTGTACAAATAAAGACTAAAATATATTGTGCATTCTTTGGCATACTTAAACATTTGAAGTGTTAAGAAACAATGTTTTGTTTTTCATAATCATTAAATAACATTTATCATGTCAGTCCTAAGTATGTAAGATTCCAAAGGAAAGTCCATTGATTGTTATTGATCATTGTGTTATTATAACATTACACATTAGTCGTTATAATTAATGTGTTGCATGCAAAACTGCACAACAGCAGAATAACAGGATAACTGAAAACTTTTTTTTTAGCAGTTATTGAAAAATAATACAGTAGTAAAATTGATTACTGGCATAAGGCTAGCACTAGTGGCTGTTTAAAAATATCTTCAGAGGTTTTTCAGAAAAAATCTAACTGAACAGAGGTATATTAGCATGAAGACCCAGTATCACTGAACAACAGACACATATATAGCTAAATCCCTGCCACGAGTTATTATATGTAAGATTTCAGGTCATGTAAATATGAAATAATATAAACTAAGGAATTTGGTTAATTAACCATACATAAATATTTTTGTATTATTTGCCACAATCACTTTTCACTGCCATGTTATATTTGGATTATTTTAAATAAATGAAATTAACCAATTTTAATTAATATTGGAGCAGGTTGAAGTTTATATGGGAGTCCTTTGGAAGTTTACTTGATTAAAAAATCAACAAAACCTTAACATCTCCAAGGCTATTTAATATAAATCACATTAAAAATACTGTTGATACCTTAACATTTGACACAAGTAAAAAATTTAATCATACATTAAACTTCATAATACAAGAAAAAAATTATAATGTGCATTTTAAATTGCTAAAGACAATAATGTGTGTTGACAAACATTCACACAACAAAATGCAAATAATAAATATATCGGAGGATATATTGGATAGTCAAATTTGAAATTAGAACAACACAGGTATTTCTAAAATAAGAGTTGCGATCTTACCATGTCATCAGGGCCTTCACATGAGTGGCGATAGGGCAAGCCTTCTGGCACTATTTTGTTAAGCATCATTTCCATATCGTCTCTGACATCAGGGTCCCAACTTTCGTTGAGTGCAAGACTTGCCGAAGTATGCATTACTGTAAAAGAATTTAATGACAGGACGTTAACGTTATAGGAGAGGAATTGGTCATGTTATTATTATCATTAGACAAATACACGTTACCTATTGAATATTAGCATGATATTTAACTATTAAAAGAAATAAGCAGTGGAAGGAACGGGATGCAGATTGTCGGCGGCAAGTTTGCGGTCTTATCAAGTAGTACTCACTTTGAATATGGCAGAGACCGACCGCGAACTGTGAGAGTTCAGGCACCTGCTTGAGGATTTCCTCGGTAACAAGGTGTACGCCCCGATGTTGCGGTCTTAAGTTCAGCTTCCGTTGAAACCACGCGGATCCAATCTGAATTCCTCGGTTCGAGGCCATGTTTAATTTTTAAAATGCTACAAAATGACCGCAGAAATACGGTAGATCTTACACAACATCACTTAGAACAACCTTTACACAAATTAAATCACAATTATCATAAAAGATACATCTTCAACCTTTAAATAGTAATAAATATATCGGAGGTTATAGGACAGATTCGACACCCTATTTTCTGCGGGAAGATGAAACAGTCTATAAACGAAAGAGAAAAACGATCGAACTAATATGTTGTCATTTTTCAAAATAAAAACAAAACGCCACAAACGGCCCCACCCCCCCTTAGGGTTATAAAAATTTTTTTTAAATTTTAAAAAAAAAAAAAAAAAGGAGAAAAAAAAACACAGCGCTCCGCTCGCCTTCCGCTGCCCCTTTTTATTGAAAAAAAACCCCCCTTTTTTTTTTTTTTTTTTTTTTTTTATTATTTGAATTTAAAAAAAAAAAAAAACCCAATTTAAAAAAAAAAAAAAATTTTAAAAAAACCCCCCCGCGCCCCCTGTGTAGTCACACAAAAATATTTTTACTTAATTTAATTACCAATATAAATACATTATTTTTATTATGAAAACAAAAAAAAAACATAAAAAATATTACATTGAAAAAGCAATAATTATCACTTTATTAACACTGTAACAACTTTTCCTATAAGCTCTTATGAGTATTTGCAAAAACATTGTAGGAACTTAAAACATTTACATTAAATTTAGCTTTTATAAACAATTGAAAATAATGATTTTACTGCTTTTTTACATATTATATAACTATTTTATTTTTATATATAGAAACCCAAAACTATCGCGCGCAATGCTTGTGCGGGAGATTCAAAATACAAAACTAAAACCAGTTTTATTTCATTTCCTAAATGAATATAACATGCTTTTAAGTTATTAGTTACATGGAAGAATGAGTTTTAATTTAATGCAGTGGGATATGAATCAATAGTACATGTCAATAGCACGACTACAAATGAAAACTAAGGGTGTGTCGAGGGTGATAGCATAGGTGCGGCTATTAACCACTCCTTGAAATTGGGACAATTAGTTTTCGCTTTAACTGAAGTGTTTTGCGGACGCGTTACTTGTTGCATCTCGGTTGTTTTTATAACAAATTAAAATGGATCCTCTAATGGATGCTATCAAAAATTCTGCAGAACCAGAATGGCTTGAAAGGAACGTTATTGGTGAATTAAGAGTTTGGCAAATTTTATTTCTTTGTTTGGGTGGAATAACATGTTTGGGTGAGTATATTGCTTTTTATTCTTCACGATAGAGTAATTTTCATATATAAGGAATTCTTCACGAAGACTCCTGTGCTTCTTCACGCGTTAATAGTAAGAAAAATAATGCAATATTGGTTTCTGACTAAGTACTCTCTTATATGAAATTTTACAACCTACATAAAATTAATAACTACTGGTTATCTTAAACGAAGCAATTTTTATTGATATTAAAAAAGGCAGATTTCGGTAAAGCGTGTTTCAATTTCAACTAATAGTTCTTGCAAGTTACAGGCCTTACAGACAATCTATCGGCAAATAGAGGCGATTCGTCAAATCATTCATAATATAGTTCTTAGGTTTGATCCTGTGTTATAAGTATTCGAATTACGCATATTTTGTATGTGCACATGCTTAGTATTAAGATATAATTCACGTTTTATCGTCATTGTATATAGAGTTGTCGGAATCGTTTGTTACATGAAACACTAAATTCATAATGCAAATATTATTCAATAATTGAAATATTTTATTTATATAATCATATTTGACGCATTTATAAGTTTAAATAAATAATATCTGGAAAAATTGATGCAAATGCGATTAAATATTTATTTCTAATTTCTAACTGCAGTGGTAATGCTCTGTTGCTGTTTCCGTTTCCGTATACCGCGCACGAAGCAACAAATCGAGGCAGACTACCAGCGTCGGAAGATCACCTCTAAGTTCCGTCAGCAACTTAAAACTATTCAAGATTCCAAGATGGATGCTATGTCACTAAAAGACGGTATTTAATTACCACGCTTCCAAATTATTGTTATTATTACATAAAAAAATATATGAGACGCTCTTTTAGAATGCATAAAGACTTTTATGTATTCTTTTAGACCGGAAAATCAGTACAAAACTGTGTCACAGCCGTGGACCGCCCGCGCTATCGCCGACTGTGCCGGTAACTGGCACGGTATATGTGCTACGCACTTATATTTTAATAGGTATTTAGTACTTAACATAAAGACTTCTTTGTATAAATACTATACTGGAAGAAAATCAGTACAAAACTGTGTCACAGCTGTGGACCGTCTGCGCTAGCGCCGACTGTGCTGGTAACTGGCACGGAATATGTGCCACGCACTTGTATTTAATAGGTATTTAGTACTTGACATAAAGACTTCTATGTATAAATACTATACTGGGAAATCAGATCAAAACTGTGTCACAGCTGTGGACGTCCTGCGCTAGCGCCGACTGTGCTGGTAACTGGCACGGAATATGTGCCACGCACTTGTATTTAATAGGTATTTAGTACTTAACATAAAGACTTTTTGTATAAAATACTGTACTGGAAAATCAGAACGAAACTGTGTCACAGCTGTGGACCGCCTGCGTTAGCGCCGACTGTGCTGGTAGCTGGCACGGTATACTCGTATGTGCCACGCACTTGTATTTAATAGGTATTTAGTACTTAACACAAAGACTTCTATGTATAAATACGACACTGGGAAATCAGAACAAAACTGTCTCACAGCTGTGGACGTCCCGCGCTAGCGCCGACTGGGCTGGTAGCTGGCACGGTGTATGTGCCACGCACTTGTATTTAATAGGTATTTAGTACTTAACACAAAGACTTCTATGTATAATACTATACTGGGAAATCAGAACAAAACTGTCTCACAGCTGTGGACCGCCCGCGCTAGCGACGACTTAGCTGATAGCTGGCACGGTATATATGCCACGCAGTTGTATTTTCATGTACGAGAGTTATTGTTTTTGTATAAATACGAAATAAAGTTACATAATTCTTTGTAATAAACTTTAAATGAAGTGCGCACTTAATTAAAGACAGCGTTTTCTTAGTCATATTAAACAAAATCAATGTTAGATTGTCGCAAACAATGTTCGTGAATTAAGTACAAAACAAAGAACTGGTCTTTTCTTTTCGCACGCTCGCAGTTGACTAATGGCACTAAAGGAGTTACGGCGAATAAACCGTCACTTAGTGTGCAATATATTAATGCCGCCGATACCGTTTAGTATTAGAACATAGAAGTCTTTGCTTTTCTTCATATTAATGTTGTTCCAATTACTGAGTAAGTGCCTAGTGCCTACTACTTGATACTTAATGTGAGAACTTGACACGTGCCTCCGTGTTAATGTGGACATACATGATTAATGATTATATTATTTGAAAGTTTGAAAGGAAAGATAACCTTGTCAGATATTTGTTATGTGCATACTGATAAGATAATATTATCAAACCTAAGAACTTATGTGACATAAATATTACTTTGTTCTCTGCCTCGCTACCGCCAGCTTTGGAACTGCTCCACGAAAAAAATCATCCAATGGAGGATCATCAGCAAGGATCGCAGCCTAGCTCCATCATGTCACCGCAGCAGAGTAAGAGAAAACTTTGGAAAAGATAGTACTTACCTATGTTATAAATGTTATACGCATTAACTGTTTTATTCAGAATTAGTTAGTAGAGGAGTTTGCGAAAAGATTTTAGATTAGAGATTTGAGCCACCTCTAGATTGCTTAAAGTTGTTGTTTTATGCCATAATTTATTTAAAAATAAACCCAGGCGCAGAGAAAGTAGATTATAAAACTATTAACTATATGATATAAATATATTTCTTAAATAAGAAACCAGTTTATAATGGGTGTATTATTATAGAGGTGATTGTGGTAATTAAAAATTAATTATATTAGTTTATTATAAATAAAAAAGATAGATGCATTGTAACCCCTGAGGACAAGATAGAATGCCTGTTTACTTCAGGTAGAAAGGCATTCCCCTCATATTATTTTAAGCTGATATTCTATGTTAGAATGAATTTTCGTTATCTGTATTTGTAATATATTATTCTGTTCCTTCTTGGACGACTTTCTTATTATTTTGGTAACTACCAACTAGGAAGGAAATCTTATAGTGCCACATATATACAAGCTGATACAGAGGCACTTTTTCCTCGTGCCCGATGTAACGTTTATATATTTTAAATAACGATAAGGCTAAAGGTTAGCACGATGTGTTAGTGTAGGGTTAGAAACATGCCAGGAAACATTTACAGAACCTCCATGAAAAGTAGGTAATCGATTTTTAAATTGGCTTGTTTTTCATTTAAGCGTAAAAACCATAAATATAGCCTGTATGTCCTCAAAATATTTTATTTCGCAGCCATGCAGATTTCCTTGCGATGTTTTTCTTCACGTCGAGCACGTGGTAAACCAGCACTTAAAAGTGCAGTAGACAATTTCAGTTGCCGGCGGAGGTCGAAAATGGATTGCTCGCGTACTGTAAAATTCATGGCGGACATTTAGCCCTTGGGCTGCAACGGCATTAAGATATAAACAATATTATATAGTATATTGGCCATAAATAGCGTTGCTCCGTGGTCAGTTTCCCCTCCTGCCACGTTGTAGATCCTAGCCTCGATTCTCTACCAAGCCTATTTTTGTGTATTATCATAATCATTTCAATCCATCACGAGTCTACAGCTGAACATAATTCAGCAAAATATCAGAGTACTATAACACACGGTACTGTGCCACCTGCGTAATGCAAAATTCAGTATGGCTGTATTCTGTATGAGTGCTCTGAGGAATTGTTCGGATTAACCCCAGCCGCCAAATTTCATGAACGCACGTCGCGGCAAAACTCCCGATATCGTCCACATGATCTGGATGCTCGGCGGTCCACCACTGTAAGTTTAACTAGAAGTTTTCTTCCGCGTACGACCTCTCTGGGGAATAGTTTACAACCGACGATTTTTCCGGACCGATACGACTTAGGGCCTTCAAGAAAAGAGCCTAACTTTTCTAAAAGGCAGGTAACGCACCTGCAGTTCCCCTGGTATTGCAGTTGTTCATGGGCGCCGGTAGTCATTTAACATCAGGTGTGCCGTATCCTCGTTTGCCCCCTCTCCTATAAAAAAATGTTTAATTAGTTTATCGGTCATTGTACATCACAAATTAAAGGATTTCAAGTCTTGTTAAATGACCTTTTACAAATGTTACGTACCAGCGAGGATCGAATTGAGTATAACTTTGTTTGTGATATACCTACTTTATAAGTTTATCTTAAACGTATAATTAGTTTAATTTATATTTGTCTCATTACATGAATTTCAAATACGTGTTCTCCACATCATTTAGGTTCGCTGGACGCGTCGTTTCAACCGGAAGGCGGTCAGAAGCCGGAATCTCAAGTATCTGGATTGAATTTTGTCAAGTTTGCAACAAAAGTAGCACATCTATCCAAAGTTAGCCAGACAAAGTCGCCGACGTCTTCTCCATCCGGAAACAAAATTGATTTTTAAAATTTTCTGAATAATCGTTAGAAGACATTAATTTTAGTATTTAAAAATTTCTGAGAATCTCACGGATATTAATGAATAAAGAAATAAAGACTTTTCAAACAATAAACATTTATTTCTTATAATTGAAACCAAACATATTTATATATTGGTTTTATTCTTTTTTTAACCTTTATTTGTGTTTTTTACATATAGCTACCCAGGCTGGATGAACCTAAATCTAAATACATATGTTAAATATTACTTAATTTTATCTGGAACACTATACACGAACCTGTCAGGATTTTGTGTTAAATAAGTAAAGTCTAAGTATTTGTCACTGCTGCTAGGCACAGTCCTTTTTCCTGAGTCGGTTATGGTAGAGTCCACCGTGCTGCTGCAGTATGTGTTAGAGTGCATTTAATTTCTCAAACATGCGGATTTGCCACATAGCCTTTATCGTGAAAGAGGTCCTTAAGCTTCGACACTTGGCCATACCGAAATTTAACATTTTCTGTTAAATCCCTTAATTTACATTATTTTACTTCGCATTTCGTATACTTTTCACTTCTTTATTGGAACAGACTAGTCAAAATTGGTACTGTAAACTAATTTTATATAATTGATAATTTGGTTGGGAGTAGTGGTGCGAGTTGGGATTAGTGGTGCTGGGAGTAGTGGTGCTGGGAGTAGTGGATGCTGGGAGTAGTGGTGCTGGGAGTAGTGGTGCTGGGAGTAGTGGTGCTGGGAGTAGTGGTGCTGGGAGTAGTGGTGCTGGGAGTAGTGGTGCTGGAAGTAGTGGTGTTGGCATTGGTGGTGACGGGATTAGTGCACGCAATTGAGGGAGGGCGGGAGGTGCTCTTCAAACTAGGGAAGACACATCATTTTATTTTATTTAGCGGATGGTTGCAAAATAACTATTAATATCTTTACTACTTTTTATAATAAGACGAGAAGGTTTTGAATTAGTCGCCTTATCAAATATTTCCGGTCTAGAGCCTGACTTGATCCAGACCTAGCGGAATTAAGCCAAAATTTGCTACTTAAGTCCCACGCCAGAGTCTGTAGTCCTTTCGTGTGGTGTGGATCAGAAGCATGTTTTAGGATCCCTTACTTACCTCTAACTAACTTATATCAGTTGAGCGTGCAAGTATTAAACTTGGATGTAAGTGTCTATCATTTCATCATAACTTGTCGATTCATAACATGCTCTCACGCAAATCAATAGATAAGGTCATTCACATTTACTATACTAACCCACTCGCTCGGAATCAAAATACCAAAAAGCGAAAAAATATTTTTTCTTCATATTTCTCTAAAATTGAGGCGCCTACTGGGACTTACCTGAGATGCCTGGAGAGGCCGCTACACTCGTTCTATGGTAGGTCCAGCTCTGTTTTCGTGGAATTAAATGGTACGTTAAACTGTAAGTATAATTGAACATTTAAAGTATGTATCTCACGTCAACCTGATTTGAATTTGAACAGTGCCGAGGAAGCCTCACTTACTAATTATAACTGTGTAGTTAAATTCTTGAGAAGCATTTTCCCCTTATCTAGAGCTAAGCCCTATCTGGTGTGATTAGTGACTATAAATTTCTACGAGGCTAATACAACAGTATTACTTTAATGTAATTAACGCGCCAAAAATTAAAGGATAAACACACTCTCATCTCACATTGGAACTCCATCGTTGATTTGCTAACAGTATATGTATTTTTTTATTTTTACACAGCCCGCTTGATGGTAAATGAAGGCTATTAAGTGGATGTTGTAGCCCATAGACATCTACATCTATCCTTGATTAAAAATCAAAATGAAGATGCGTTGTCACCCCTGAGGATTGAGATGGAATGCCTAGTAACCAGTAAAAGGGTGTCCGGTTCTCTACACTTACCATACAAAACAACAACAATTGAGCTGCTATTCTGAGAGGGTGGTCCTATTCCGGTCAAGCCGACCCATTCGTGCTACAACTATAAACATAGCTGCAGCATGGCTCTATCTCGTAAGATTATTACTTTTTAAGACGACCAGGACCGTTAAAACTCGACCTTATTTTCCATAGTTTGATTTCAGTTGTCATACAAACAATACAATAGTACGAGGGCGACACTGAAAGTTTTTAGAACTGGCCACTTGTAAACGATATAATAAAAAAATAAGTTCAAATTTTGAAAATGGAACTCTTCGCCAATATTATTGGGTGCGTTCGGCAGAAAAAAGCGCTAGCAAGCGCTTGTAAGCAAAATGGCGATCGTAAGCGGTAAGCGCTGTCAAATCGTAAGTAGCTATTTTCCTCCAGGACACGATGTTATTTTTAACCGGGGAATCTAACCTAATTTAAATATATGTTTGTAAAGTATTCATATTAAAACTTACCAATCATGAGTTTTTAATAGCATGTATATGTTTATTCATGTCATTATATTACTTAAAACTAATATTGCACAAAACAACTTATAAACTCTACTTCAAAACAAACAAATTAAATAAGCAAAATGGCGGATTGTGTCAGCGCTACTGAAGTAGCAATCGTGTCCTGGCCGAAAACTATTTTAGCGCTTATAAGCGCTTGCTAGCGCTTTTTTCTGCCAAACGCACCCATTGTGTGGGTATTTTATTAATTTGTCATTTGTTTACGATTTGGCGGCAAATCGAAAAATGTCTGTGTCACGACAGCATGAATTTAACGCGAGAAAATTTTCGTACAATGATTTTTTATGACTTTCGATGTCATTTAAGTCAACTAGAAAGTTATGATAGACTTCGATTGGCCTTTCACGAGGAAGCTCCATCTCGGGCCACTGTTTACAACTGATTTAATTAGTTTAAAAGTGATCGCATTAATCTCACCACTGATCTGATCTGAGTGAGGGACGGCTTTCTGGGGCGATTACTGAAGATAACATCTTAGTTGTGCGGCGTATGATAGAGACTGACAAAAGAGTGACTTATCAGCAGATTCGGACAAGCTTAGGCATCGGTATGAGTCAACTGCACAAAATCCTCCATGAAAATTTGGCGGTCAGGGAGCTTTGTGCCTGATGGATACCTCATAATTTGACAGAGGCCCAAAAACTCCATTGTGTTGATTGGTGTCGTGAAATGGTTCAATGATTTAACGGAGGTGACTCAAATGTTGTGTTCGACATACTTACAGGTGACGAAAGCTGGATTGATTGTTATGATCCTGAAACTAAGAGAGAGTCTACTGTCTGGGTGTTTCCTTCAGAGGAGTCGCCAACTAAAGTGAAGAGAGGGAGAAGCGTTGGAAAATAGATGGTGGCCGCGTTCTTCAAAAGGACAGGTCGTTACGCAACAATTGTTTTAGAGGATCGAAAAACAATTACTGCAAAGTGGTACACAAAAATTGATTGCCACTTTTCTTGGAAAAAGTTCGGGAGAAACGACCTCACAGTAGGATCTTCCTTCACCACGACAACGCCTCGTCACACACCGTCAAGCAAACAATCGACTAC
Organism: Parnassius apollo; assembly: GCA_907164705.1. Lineage (NCBI taxonomy): Eukaryota > Metazoa > Arthropoda > Insecta > Lepidoptera > Papilionidae > Parnassius > Parnassius apollo. The sequence goes on from CAJQZP010000410.1 coordinate 3,280,461, forward strand.
TTGGCGACGTCAGACGTGGAATTACTGGGTCACCCGCCCGCCCCGACCTCGCACCTTGCCTTACACCTTATTTCCGAAAAAAATAAAAAACCTTCGAGGCAAACGTTTTATGGACGCCGAGGATGCAGTGGCTACGTTTCAAAATGTTAAAAATGTTTTTACGACCTAAATGAATTTGTGTGGAAAATAAATCTTACATCAGTAATATTGGTATATAACTATTAATTAATTAATTATGAATAACCATCAAAGTATGGACATTACCAATTAAGTACAATTATTATTACATAATCTGACTGATTACTAAAATGACATTATAATTTTGACATCAATTAATTAATTAATTTTGTAATAATCATGAATTTACACAATTGCGTTACCACTTGCTGTTTAAAAAAAATTGCATGTGTACTTACTTATAAAATATTTGCACACAATACATACCTAGTGGTAGAATGTAAATGGGTAATCAGACATAATTTAAAATCATCCTTTTTTAAAGAGGGGTCAAACGAGCATACGGTTCCCCTGATGTTAAGTGACTACCGCCACCCATGAAGATCCGCAACACCAGGGGAATCGCAGGTGCGTTGCCGACTCTTTAGAAAGGAGTAAGCTCTTTTCTAAAGGGTCGGCATACTTTATTGCACACCTACTTCTGGCAAATAAATTTGAATAATATAATCGACAGCCACAAAAACCTGCTACGAGCGAACGTGTAGTATTAGTATTGTATGTACCCTACACGGCAAACTAAACACATTAGCAGCTCAATTTTTTAAGCAACGTTAACGTTCGTTTTTAAGTACCCCTTTGTTGATTCTTGCAATCATCATCATCATCATTACAACCCTTCACAAGTCCTCTGCTGAACATAGGCCTCCCCCAAGCAATGCCACAAAGCATGGTCCTGAGCCACCTGCATCCATCGACTTCCTGCATGTCTTACCAGGTCGTCACTCCATCTAGTGGGGGGTCGCCCTACACTACGCCTACCGGTACGAGGCTGCCACTCGAGAACCTTTCTTCCCCATCGGTTATCGGTTCTTCGAGTTATATGGCCGGCCTATTGCCACTTCAGAGTCTTGCAATGTTTCTTACAAATTGAATATTAGAAATAATTGATTTTATTAAATGCTAATTTCTGGGTAAGAAGAGTAAAAAGTTATCGCTCGAAACAATATTTTAAAGAGAAAATGGCAATTACTTCCAACATTTGCAACTCCTCTACCGCAGGACGGCGATATGGAGCGAGCGATGTGAAACAGATAGCAATTTTGAAAATACCTACTCGCGCCGCGTATCGGCACTTCACAATCCTCTAAGGTTTATGATCAGACGAAATTGTTTATAAAAAAGTAATATTACATCTTATATTTTATTAATGCCTTATGTAATGCGAATGTTTGAATGTTTTTTTTTTTATGATGATTAAAGGGCGTGAGATGAAGAACGCGGCCGTACGTTTTACTCTTTTTAAGCATATTGCGCGTGCGGAGGTGTGTTAAATAAAACATACACTGTTTACGGTCACACTGCCATTGTCAAGCACATAATTGCAAATAACACATAGATGTCTCATGGACAAATTGTTATTTGTTGACGTGCATACCACCAATAAGCAAGCACAAGCATGTGTATGTTTCTTTTACTCTAAGACCAATGTCAAACACAATAGTCTGTGGTTAAGCCATTACACAGAGTAGATCAGTAGATTGTCGCCAAAGAATTTTAAACTAACTTATCAACAGATAAATACTGACAGATTGACCTATTCAAGTGGAATATTTGTTCATACTATATGATACTTAGGCGTAAATGTGCAGTAGAAATTGAAATACATAGTTTTTCAAATATACAAACTCAAAAGTTTTATGAAAACGGTCCAATTTCAATCACTAGTTTATATAATATAGCCATAAGTCCACAAAAAAAAACTCGTCCAAGCCAATTCAGCGCGATGAATTGCATCACGTAAGTTACATTAAGGTGTGCAATGCTTTTATACGTTCGGAGATGGAGGTGGGCAAAGTGTATCATTTTTGCGATTGAAACATTTGCATCTCGATCACTGAAATGTTCCGAAGCACTGATATGTTTCATTTGGCTTATTTGGATCATCGACTCAAAAGATATAAAATACAGAATGTTACGAATACATTAAGTTGCGTCGCGGGCGTTTATTACTGACTGATTCAGTGAAATGTTATGTGGCAACAATGCTGAATGATTATAAGTGCTTAAATTATTTTTATCATATATTTAGTTATTGTTATTTATTGTGTACCGTAATAAGATTGTATATAAAATCGATCCTCCTTTATATTTTATCCAGACTTAGGACTGGCGGCTAGTCCTTAATTTATGGCAAGCTGGCCTATTATTTATGATGAAAAGGAAGAAAGTAAGTCACAATAATCACTACGCAAAGAAATCCTAAACAGAACTCAGTTATGTTTTCGTAAACAGGCGCAAACGAACATAAACAATTTGACAAGTTAGTGCCGGATCAACGTAAAAGGACAACTTGTTAATGTAAACATTATATGCAAAAGACGACCGTATAGTATTTGATACGTAAGCGCCTTAGTGGTCATTTTTACGTGCATGAATAACTATAGTTAAAATTTGTACTAGTTGAGCTTGAGTTATACACTTCTCATTTGTTATCTCTTTCTGACTTGTATAGATTGTTATTATTTCGCGCGCTCACTCGCCACTCTCTCCCTTGTGGCTCAGTCGCCTCGCGAGCGAGACGCGTCGCACTAAATGAGCAAAGTAATGTTCCAGATGCAAATGATGCATTTGAAACATTGTTACTGAACCAATCTTTTGAAACACTTCAGTGATTCGAATCAGTGAGTCAGTTCCGTAAAGAGTTACACACGCCTATTCGGAGATACTGTAGAATATGACACGGAGGAAAGCTTGAAAGCAGAGACGGAAGCATAAGGCCTACCGCTACTTGTAAGAATCAAGTAACTAATTTGTGGTACATGCAAGTAGACTTGACAGACAGAAAATTTTGTTTATGCTATTCGGCAAGTAAGTGCTGAGTAATGTAATGAATAATTAAATAAGTGTAAGATAGAATGATATGGAGCATAATTCCCAGAATACCCTTGTTCCAGTGGGCTCATACAGGCCGTAAAAGAAATGTATGATAAAAATAAAAACAATGTTTATTATTGTATTGTGTACCTGTATTAAGAGTCAAATAATTAATATTTGTTGCAGTAAAATGTCTTCTTTAATCTAGAAAATAAAAAACACAGTATAAACGGATATTAGATCACAAGAATAATTACATATTCACAAATAACGTTTACATTACGCGCAGTTTATATAATCTCGCGTTAAAACCTGTCAGTAAAAACAATGATCAAATTGTAAGCAATAACTTTAAAGCAACATTTAACTTACTTTATAATACATAAATAATACATCTTGCAAATAAAAATTACATAAAATTCAAGTTAGCTACAATTTTTAAATAGTTATAAATTGTTTCTACGTGATGATATTACTTTTCTTTTTATTTAAAACATAATTTTATTTTCGCCTGTCACAAATATCGTTTGTATGCCACAATTATATCTAACTAATAAGTATGACTTAGTGAATTTTATCCATTGGATTCGAAACACTATTTTGATATCCTAAAATTCTCAGTCCATGACTTTCTAGATTTGCCACATTCTCATCATGCAAATAAAATAATGACCTTATCCACTAATTACTCATTTCTTTTTGTTTTACAGTTCATTTTACGTGTGTTCAAATTATGGAAAAAAATTTGTTAACACCTTTGTTTGTTGAACAATTTAAGTAATATGGAAATAATATAGATTATTTTTGCGGCTGCTGTTGGTAGTTTAAAATTTAAATCAATAACGGTACAATAAAAAATACAATTTCTAAAAGTTCTAAAAACAAATTTCAACTTTATCCAATGAAATAAATGCATCATGGAATAAAATATGTGAATCAACGAATTCCACTGTAGTATCAGAAAAATACCAAATATTAAACTAGCGAAACTAATAAAACAAAGCGTCAATGGCTTCAACAAACTAGGCAAATGGAATATATATATATTATTTTACAAATAAGGCCATTATAATTCACTTATCAAATTCTCTTGACTATGGAAGAGTATCTATTGGGAATTATTTATACACTTTCACTTATATTAATAATTGAATGGGGCCTACCTAAAAACAATACAGAATAACATTTAAAATTATTATTGTTCACATTATTGCAGAGCAATAAATAAGAGGAGTGCATTTCAAAATAACCATTGATTAATTCGTAAGTTTTGTGCATGATAATTGTCTCTTACTCCAGACATTTCAACAAGTTTGTAACCGGAAACAGTTAGTATAGGCTACAATTTATAATACAGTTTTACTCTACATGAGGATCGGTATTTGCATAACTTACATCAACAAAATTACGTAAATAAGTTAATAGAAAGGTCCACTCCTGATGGCCGCTACAGTGAATCTATCAATGCATTTACATGAGTGTATACTATAGATTTAGGAACCCAAATGACGAACGTCGTAGTGCCATCGCTATAAATAGAACTCTCATTATAATAATAATAAAGCATAATTTTGTCAACAAACACTACGGCAACATTTGACTTCACTAGGCTAGGCTTCAAGAGTTTATAGTTAATAAATATCTGTATAACAATGTGCACATTTCGTTTCGCGTTTGCAAAATAATCTAATGGTATAAATATTGAGCATATGCAATATTTGGCAATCCGTTTCGAATGATGAATGTTGGCAGAACATGGTGAATAGTAAGTACTTTGTGACGAATATTATTTTCGATAAATACTCAAAACTCAACACCAAGTACATATTTGATCTTTGACTATACGGTGGATATGAGAAATACGCACATTGTGGGAGCTTCGGGGTCGGTTTACGCGTTCACTCGAATAATATCTACAGTGTGTCACAACAATTAAGTCTGGCTCTTAAAGTGATAGGTATAAGCAAGAGTATCGTCTGCAGTGAACGCATGCGGCGCTGGAGGCAGGTGTTCCCGGAGTGGCGCGCCGGAGTCGCGTGAACAGACGTGTTCGGCGCCTACGTCCCGCAGGCACGCAACACTCAATCTCGCCTAATAAACGTTCTTCCCCTGGAATTATTTATTTATTCATTATAATTTGTTATACAAATTACAAAGGTCGCTCAGCGAGCTATGGAGAGGGCTATGCTCGGAGTTTCTCTGCGTGATAGACTCAGAAATGAGGATATCCGCAGTAAAACCAAAGTGACCGACATAGCCAGCTAGTAGTAGTACTTTAGTAAGCTGAAGTGGCAATGGGCCGGCCATATAGCTCGAAGAACCGATAACCGATGGGGAAGAAAGGTTCTTGAGTGGCAGCCTCATACCGGTAGGTGTAGTGTAGAACGATCCCCCACTAGATGGAGTGACGACCTGGTAAGACATGCAGGAAGTTGATAGATGCATGTGGCTCAGGACCGTGCTTTGTGGCATTACTTAGGGGAGGCCTATGTTCAGTAGTGGACTTGTGAAGGGCTGTAATGATGATGATGATGATGACACAAATTACAGACGGGGAGGCCGCGCCTAAAAATCTTTGAATTAACTAAGGCTAGTTTTCTTATATAATTCATTACAATTATTGTGTACACCATCATACTGGAGTAATAAAATGAATTTACTAAGGCTGAAAATTGTTATACAACTTATATATTGCATATAAATAAAAGTTGTGATGGTCAGTCAGCTGAATATGAGGACGAAGCTGGTCTGTCGGCCGCCGATGTTTTTAGGCCCTGGTTCTTGGACCGTTACAAAGCCGAACTGAATTTGGAGTATTAACTTGTTGATGCGCTGACTTAGCACCGACTTTGGAAGCTAATAAAGTCATATTTAAGAAATAAATTTATACTTTATTAAGCTATTTATGCTAAATTAAGGGCGACAAACAAGCACACAGTCTACTTGATGGTAATCTACATTTATCCTCGCTTAAGGATCAAAATGCAGATGCGCTGTCACCCCTGAAGACTGAGATAGAATGCCTCATTTCCAATAAAAAGGGTATTCTTTTAAGTTTTTTAAAGTAGGTTTTTATTTCATTTAAGTTCAATTTTTTTGAAAACTGTAACAACTAGAATGCCATCTAAATAATTATTCTAAAAATGACATCATCAATTTTACCAATTTTAGGGATGATTTTATTTCTTCAAATTTAAATTGGACCACTTTGGATTGGATGTAAGTTAAAAAACCATATGGTCGAATTGAAAAACTGCTTTACTAATCCTAACAGATTCCTTTTTTGTCAATGTGCTAGCAAAATATCTTAGAACCAATAACAAATAAACTATGAACAGCTAATATAAATACTTAAAATAAGAGCACAAACAGTTGTGTCTATTCACAACTTTTTGTGTTAATCAATTGTTTGTGCTTTTCATCATCTTTACGAGCAAAGTGTTATTTCCTAAATTAGGCTACTAAGCTAGTTAGCAGGTTAAATAACAGCTTATATTCCAAACATATCAGCTCTAAGGATTTATATGAAGGTTTTTTCGATTATTCTCTGCCAATGTCAAGATTGAGAGGTAAAATAGAAAGTAAAAATTAAAAGAATGACGGAGCCTTTTTTTAAAGATCAAGAAAAAGAGAATGCTTTCTTTTTGAATTTGGTTGAAGAGAATTGCAAAGTGAAGTAGTTGAGCACTGGCTCAGAATAGTAAAGAAAAATGTGTGCAGTTCCCATGCAGTAGAAGTGAACCCTTGGAAAAGTAGAGAAGAGTAGGGAGGCTATGAAGCATTGTACATCGAGGAGGCTGAGATAATAGGAAATAAAGTATACTGTATGTTAACTCATCCTCTCGCAGGCTATTGATGTATATGTCTGTCTCTTTTTAGTGTCGTATTTTCGGTTAATCGAGTTACAAATTACAACGATTCTAAGTTTTCATTTTTTTTATTGAATAAGGATGACAAATGAGTGCACAGTCCACCTAATGGTAAGTGAGACATAGACCATAAACATCTACGTCTATCCTTGATAATGAATTAATAATGAAAAAACGCAGCTGTGTCGTCACCAGTGAGAACTAAGATGGAAGGCCTCCTTTCCATTAAGAAGGGTCTTCAGGTCTCTACACTCACCATAAAAAACACAGCAGCATTAAGCTGTTATTTTACGCTAGTATTCTGTGAGAGCGTGGTCCTTCCCCAGCAGAGCCGAGTCATTCGTGCTACGACTATACTAGTAATATAGCTGCAGCATGGCTATATGTATCTAGCACGTAATTGAGTCGAAAAGGAATGGCGCAGTACTAACGTGATAGTCTTCCGCTCCGTGGGTCGCGCGGAGGCCTGCGGGCGTGCGCGGTTGAGCACCTTGAGCAGGTCGCCAGCCTTGGCGCGCATGCGCGAGTGTACGTACACCTTGGAGCACTTGATGTGGTAGTGCAGGTAGTTGCGGAACATGTGCAGCAGGTCGATCGTGTTGTCGCGCGCCGCCGCGCACGTGTGCCGCGGGAACAGCACTGCACACATGCCAGTACACATTGTATGTACTATATTACAACTAGGGATGCATCCGATACCAATATATCGGCGATATTTTATTTTACTTTTCTCCGCAAAACTTATGAATACTTGTTTTTAAAACAAAAATCTCATCAATGTTAATTTTAATTACTAAAACTATTAACTAATCTCAACCTTTCTATAGTTTCAAACGGTTTTATTTAGTTTGTCCTATTATTTGTTCTTTATAACTTGACTTGTGTTTATTTTACCTTCAGTTTTGAATTCCATTAGGGTATCGGTGTCGGTATCGCCGATATTTTTATACCAGCATCAGTATCGGTATCGTATCGGCAAAAAGGCGTATCGAGGCATCTCTAATTACAACCTTTTATTATATTTGCGATAGAGAAAGTAACACGGAATGCTGCATACATTTAAGTACATTTAAGTGAGGAAAAAAAATAAAGCAAACCACAACACAGGTTTTTAAAAAAATTAACAATACTATTAACAATATTAATATTTTCTTATAACACTCTTTTAAAATGCTTTTGTGAGAAGTGATTCACAACAATAATCGGATAGAGAATTAGAACCCACAAACTCTGAGCTCTGATTTCGCGCCCTACCATTGCAGGCTATTGTTGCTTGATCAAGTTATTGTATGTGTAGGTAGAACGTGAAAGAAGCGAGGAGAGAGATATGTCTGCATCATGCCAATTGAGAGAGTCTTTGTAATGAAATTCTATACCCTCTGGGTAGCAAGCATGAGAAGTTTGTAAAGCAAGAGATGTTTATATTTATTGTAGAAATTCACACTCACATATACATTTAAAATTATTTGCAATCAACATGGTTTTAGTTGCATATGTGTGCATCCAGCAGAGAAGTTTTATGAGCAGTCAAAGATATAAAGAGGAATGATGAGTGTGAGTGCGTGTCAAAAAGTTGACCATGGTTTTGGAAGCACTTGTAATGCATGCAGCACTACATCTATTTTTCTATGTTAATCTGAGATATAATGTTATAATGTACAGTTGAATCTGTTTTAAATGGAGTACAAATATACTTAAGGAACCGATAATATTTTCTTATAGACGTTTGCTATTTACCCAGTTTATCAGTTATACAATTGGATCAGAATTTCAGTCATAAGAGTTTATTACATTATAAAAATATTAATATATACTTATATATGCCTCGTTAGTCTAGTGGTTGTAGTAGTGCGACTGCTGATCATGAGGTCCTGGGTTTGAATATACCGGGTCGTGCCAAAAAAATCAGTTACTGAGTTTATCCGTCAAGAAATTCTCAGTAGCTGCCCAGAGTCAGGAAGTTGGCGGTGTCTCACCCCCATACCTCGGAAAGCATGTAAAGCCGTTGGTCCTGTGCCTGATCTCTCTCCGGTCGTGTCGGTTTACTGTCCCATCGGATTATGAGAGTGCACCTATGCTTGCGCGTACACTTGGGCACTATAATACTGTCCTGCGCCGATGGCTAGTCACCGTTGAGGCAGACCGCAGTGACCGAAATTCGGTCTGGAGGACATTATTATTATTACGTTTAATGCTAGTTATTAAAACTAGATGTTATTTGGTATTACAAATTATTGTTTTAAGCAATTTGTTTCTTATGGCTTAATTAAAAATTAGAAAAGACACGAAATTTTATGTGGTTTTTTTTAATATTTAAAAAACAAAATTTTATTTTAAATTAAATATGAAGTATATTTCTGATATTCCAAGAAAAAAAGCAATTGGTTTCACTAAAATATGTTTTTTTACGCATACATGTGAACTCATGGCATAATTAAAAATTGGAAAAGACATTAAAATGTATGTGATTTTTTTATACATATTTAAAAAAAAATATTTTAAATTAAAAATGAAGTATAGTTCTGATATATCAGGAAAAAAGCAAAGACAGAAATAGCATAAAATATAACACACCTTTTTTATCTAGCTCATTGCTTATTTGCTATTTGTTATACTATCATGGAAAAAGAACTACACAGTTCCAAAGAAAGGAAACAAAAATAAGTGTTTAATACTTTATACAATTTGGGTGTTTGAAACTTTAAAAAATGTAAGATATAAACAAATTTCGGCACTTACCAAATGTAACATAACTGATATTTTCACCAACTCTTGCATCTGTATCGACGAGTTCTAACGGCGGCTCTTTGTGTGAAAATAGAACCTGAAATGAAATTAATAGTACATACTTTATAGTTAAAAACCTGCTACTTTTTTTTAAAAACTGCCGTACAATTGTGTAACCATATAGGGAACAAGATTAATTTCAGTTTAGTTGTATTGTGTAAACACAGTTTTTTTAGATGTTTTAATATCTTATTTTAGGTTACGAAATGTTATCATAATGAAAAAAACGTGATGCAGTTGCAAAGCGGTTCCCACCGTCACCACCAAAGTTACACAATCATGATGCAGATTATCAATGACAAATTATATAGTATCACTTGTATAATATAACATTAAACATTTATATAAGTAATTCATTTAAAATATATGGCATGTAAATAACTATTTTCAATAAAAAAATCATAATCTAAGTTATTAACTTGTAAGAGTCGCAATGCATGATCTTTCTAGAAATTTAGTTCATGCCTGATAGTGTATTCTTGAGGCTATAATATTCAGCAGGGGATAAACAGTGTATATTTGTGTGTGTATGTTTAACAAGTCATTGTAATAATATAGTAGTAGCAAAGTATATAAACATACTATTACACAGATTCGATTTTTTTAAATTCTTTACGTCAATATTTACTTATTTAATTATAGTAACCATGCAGAGGCGTTATAAGAATATTCACCATCCCATATTATCCCATGGGTGTCGTAAGAGGCGACAAAGTAAAACTGAACTAGGAAATGGAAACATCATCTTTCTAATAACAGCTGAATAAAAATAGAAATTATGGTTGCCAAACCGTTTGCCAGGTGTGGCAACAATGGCAAATATCTCCTTTATGAGGTAATCTATAAGGAAGGCCTTTAAGCATGTATTCACTTTTTTATATGTTTAAACCACTTGAAGACTACATCTGACTACTCTTCTTATCATTATAAGCAGCCAATGTGTCTTCACCTCTTTCAAATCTCTTACTTTTTAATTTCTTTATATATTTTGGAAACAGGTAAAATTCACAAGGTTAGGCTAGGGAAATATAGTGAGTAAAGTAAGATAGACAAAATCTCAAATATTATGGCAAATGTGTGCAGTGCTGTCATGGTGCCAGGAAAAGTGCTGGATTTCCAATTTTCGTTGTTTGTAATACCAAATTAATATCACTTTTGGGGCAAAAACTGTCACATACTGCTCAGATTAAACCATTCTTTGATCCTTTGGCATGAGAAAAGTAATATAACCTATTTTCGGGAGTAGTCTGTACTAGGTATAATTAGGAACCTGTTCCAACTGTTTCTGTTCCTATGAAAAAAATAGTCCCAGTAGCCTGTTCCAAAATAACAGTCTATCATTTTATTTCTAGTAATACTTTTTCTTGATCCCCATAAGCAAGTGTTCTGTATTTTGTACTTTTGATAAAATTCAAAACTTGTTGCCGTAGAGTCATTTTGTAGAAAGGCTTTCATTACAATAACTCAATATTAGTCCCTTTTTCCTTATAATAATCACTTCATTAGTTATTTGAAAATGACATTAAAATTACCAATACTTTTTTCTTTTATATTATTTATAGAATAAGTATAAGAAACGAGCACACAGTCTACCTGATGGTAAGTGAATGCTGTGTGGCCCATAGACATCTACATTTATCTTCAATTAAGAATAAAAACGTAGATGCGTTGTCACCCCTGAGGACTACAATGGAATGCCTCATTTTCAGTAAAAAAGGAACTCCAGTTTAAATAGCTTTATAGTTTTGTTACAGTGATCATAAACTAAGTGAATTTAATTTAAATTTTTAATAGAAATCAGACTGTACCTGAGGCGCTGTGTGTGAAGCTCTCCTTCCCTCTTTAAGCTCTTGCATAAACACCTTGCCAATAACCATATCATCTTCATGACGGAATACAGTGGAAAAGACAACAGTCACACGATCTTCCTGAGCCTCCACATACCTGCAATATAGTCAGAATTTAAACTATATGGACATTATCTATGGCTTGAATAAAATTATACATATTATTCTCTTTTCTGTATTCTTATATAAGTATAAATTTGGTGTGTATATTTTGGATCAAAACTGTATATTCTGATATAAATTGAATATGATATTTTTTTAGTCTATACATTTGATTTTAGATATATTTTCCTAGGTTATTTTTAAGTCAGTTTCAACTTTAATTGTTTACAACTGCGCTTTTATTATAATAAGTAATAATATAATTTAAAAAATTTAAATAATGTGTATATTATTAAGTATTCACTAAATGCACCATGAAAAAAATATACTGATAAAAACATTACAATGTTTCATCCTGCCGATAGTTGATAACTGCACGTTTATGACCAACATCCCCATCTTCCTGCAGCCGAAAATAGCGCTCAAATACAGACGCGAAGCAATTTCTTTTCAAAAGACCAACTTTCTTTACTATTGCTTCCCAATCATCGGGAACATTCTCCATATCCAATAACACTGAGACATTGTAGCCTGTATAACAAAAAATATTGTTTGTTATTTTACTGCCATTTTTTTGTGGAAATAAGTTAACCAAAACGTAAGTAAGATTTGAAGAAGATTAAGATGAAATAAAAATATTTAGATACATAAATTATATAAGAATTGACCCCCATATCAACAAGTTTTTATCTTATCTGCTTATTGATAAAGCTATCAAATTGTTATATTAAGCAATAATGTAACTATAAAATAGCTCTTTTTTAATTTGATGCTTGAAACATACTATATTGTTGTGGTGTGTTGTAATGCATCAGAAGAATATCGGTTTCATACATTTAGGTATGATTAGAGACACATTGTCAGGTCGTGTCATGGGGCTTATGACACATACATTCTGTTTAGTGGATGGCTATGCAATTTTATTTAAAAATAATGCGCAAACTAATTGAACTTGTATTATAATGCAAAGAATGATATTATATTATTCTAAAATATTGATAGAATCTCTCTTCATCTCTCTAATACTTTGACAACACCAAGTTTATAAAGTGTATGACCTTTTCGTTTTTTTGCTCTCCAGTTTCATTAATGTAAGCTATTGTCCTATTCAAAATCATTATCTGAATCAGAAGAGAACATCCTGTCAGACACAACACATTAATGTGCACAATCCCCGTGATGTATGAAACTCATCAAACACAGCATGCTTCTAGTTTTAGTGAGACATTGTTAACAATGTCACAAACAAATTGCTTAAACAAACAATTTTTATAAAATATAGCATAAAATGTATCATGGCTCCAAATCTATAACATGAAAACTAACATGAACCGCTTTTTTAAATTAGTATTTTCTTTTTGTTAGTAGGGAGTTTAGATAATTCGCAAAACATTCTAAACATGTTGTAAATAGTGAAAACTCGTGTGCATTAATGAGAAGTTACTACTGCAAAGTGGGTTAGAATAATTTATGAAGCATATATAGATGCTTCGGTGAGCACACCTAGTTATTATATTATACATGTGCTTGATGCATTCTATAATATAGCACATTTTTAAAGTACACATCAATTATAACCCCTTGCTTCTTTAAAGTTAGCTAATTCATCATTCATCACAGTTTGTTCACAGTGACTGCTAATTTGAGTTATTATATGGAATATGCCGTAGCCCATCTCGTTTCATTACATTATGTGTACTATGAGATGATATGGAATAGCAGATTGAAAGTTAGTTTTACGCTTCTACTTTGCCAAATTACATATAAAACTCTAAGTGTCAATCCTTACAATTTAATAGGTTGGGGAAAAAGTTTCTTCCTATTTGTTTGTATAAAATTGAAGAAAAATCTCTTTGATTTTACTGTTTGTATGTGGCTAGTTTCAATATCAATACATATAGGACATGAAGAAGAATAAAAATAGAAGTAAATAACACTTTCCCAAATTTTTAAATTATTTTTATGTCCGCTAAAATGAGTTAATCTAACAATTTCTTTGTTAAATACATTCTGAAGTTTTATTACAAAAAAGGGAAAAATGCGACTCAAGCTACAAAAAAATTTGTGACTTTTATGGACCTAATGTTGTGCCAGCATGAGTAGCATAAAGTTGGTTCAATAGTTTTCAGTCTGGGAATTTTGATAACACATATGCAGCTTGCTCTGGTTGCCCATACTGGTCATATGGATAAAGTCAATGCTATTTTTGTGGAGTGGAGTAAGATCGGCATATTAGTAGTTACAACATAGCCCAGGAATTGAGTATTTATACAAAACAGTTTTGAGCTATTTTAAAAAGTCTGACTAAAAAGCTCGAAATTTGGATGCAAGCTCACTGAAAGAAACCTAATGAATTGTGTACTGATTTGCAACTCTCTAATGAAACATAATGAAACCAAACCATTTTTAAAAAGTTTGAGCACTGGTGATGAAAAGTGGATCACCTATGACAATAATGCATGAAAAAGATCATGGGGCAAAGCTTTTTCAAGCTACTTGGACTATAGTGAAACCTAGATTAACACGCAATAAGGTGATGCTGTGTGTATGGTGGGATTGGAAGTGCATTATTTATTAGGAGCTTTTACCGCCGAGCAAAACCGCCTATTTAAATCTCTACTGCCAACACTTAATGAGACTCAAGCTAGAAATTGGAAAAAAAAACAGCAAGGATAGATCAACAGAAAAAGAGTGCTCTTTCATCATGAAAACATGAAACCACATACATTTTTGGCCACTCAGCAAAAATTAAGAGAGCTTGGTTGGGCAGTTTCAATGCATCCCACTATATAGTGACCTTTGCATGCTCAAATTTCTACCTGTTTCAGTCTCTTCAGAATTTTTTGGGTAGTGTTAGGCTTCAAAAGAGAACTGTCAAAACTATTTGTCACATTTTTTTGATCAAAAATGAAAATATTTCTACACCTATGGGATTATGTCACTAACTACAAGATGGTAACAAGTTATCGGACAAAATGGCACATACAGTAGGGCCCCGATAATACAAAAACACAAAATTTACACCCTGTTCGGATTATAGTATGTAGATATTTTATAAACCAGCCCCTGAAATATAGGTATAATATCCTAGGGGCTGTTGACAACTGTAAATTATTGTACATGTAATATGTTATCAATAAAGACTATTATTTTAAAAAGTGTTTTGTGAAATGAAACAGATTTTATAATTGAAAGTGAAACAAAATTTAATACTACTTTAACGAGTGGTGTTTAATGACAAAGAAAATATTTTATACCTCAATTTATGCAATAACATTTTACTTTTTACATGAGCAGGGGTTCATACGAGGTGTTCGAATTATCGGGGGTTCGGATTTTCAAGGCTCTACTGTATATATCATAATTAAATGTTGCAAAAAAAGTCTTGAATTTGTATATAAAATACAAAGAAACTTTTTCACCGACCTTGTAATTGCCTTAAAATAATTAACTTAATCAACCAAAGTCCACCAAACATTGGGGCAGCATGGTGGACTTTTCCTAGCCCTATATACCTTCTCAGAAATTAAAGGACACTTGTGCCCAGAAGTGGGACATAGTAAGCTGTAACTTTTTAAATATAGGTACCTGATTCTGTTTCAGTGAGGAGTGGTCCATACACCCTTTTGAGAAGTTCATCTGCACCATGTTCCTCTAACTGCTTGTAAAACTTTAATGATATACTAACCTGGAAATGAAAGTTCTTTATTAATCCCAGTTTATTACTGCTTAAAAATTATTAGAGGTATGGATAAGTTTATTTATAACAAATAATAATATTAAAATATATTTATCAATCAATATATTATATTGCTATTACGATATATTTCATCTTATGTATATATTGTATTGTGATATCTATATCAAATTTATCTATAGTAAGGCTCAACTATGAAGTGATAGGCACAGCTGTAAAATATATTTTAGAGCTTTTGACACACCTATTTTAGCAATGGCATGATAATTTGAAAACATATACATACCCTAACTTTGGTTTTATCTCCATTAACATTAGATATATGAAAAAGCACTCCATCAAAGTCAGCAACTGTCACATCAATGGATTCAGGTTTTAAGCTGGAACAGTCCAATTACTAATAAACATATGAAACAATAAACATGATAATTACTCATATCCTAACAATAAAGAATGTTTATCTACATCCCTCATTGTTGTTTCAGTATATCAGTGCTACATATCAAATTTAATGTATATTGTTTACACCAATTGGAATCCGAAAACACTTTATGGGACGTTTCCGCACTCCCCTCAAGTACGTACAAACAAGCCATATGAGTCATCCATGCAGATATGAACCGTATCACGTCATACCTAGTCATTGTATCGAGGAAAATCATATGTATTACCTCATAAATTAATGTTAAACAATAAATCTCTTGGATTGCGGCAGTCAACGTGGGCCCACCCTGGAGAAATGGTATTTGACACTTGTCAAGATACTCATGAAAAGGGGTTAGAGATAAATTTCAATGATAACTAGAACTATTATGTGAAATCAAATACCGTTTTAATAATACAGATATTAAGTATAATTTACTACTAACATTATACACGCAACGGTCATAAAAACTGGTAAACTTTCTAAACGTAACGTACTCACCGCGCCAGTGCATTTTTATATTTAACAGTAAGAGTTTCTTCTATAATTCTATTATTGATCTCAAGCAAGATCATTATTTAATAATTTATAACCTACAGATTTTTCATAAAATTTACACTTTATAGCACCTTCATTTAATAATTTATACGGATATCTTGAACGATGACCGCCCGTACACAGGTATCTAGAGGACAGACAAGACCATAGAGTAAATAGAAAAACTACGAACCAAAAACAAAAACAAACGTAGTGATAATCTTTGCTACGAACAGACTCTGTTATATCCTGCAGTACACTTCTCGCAAAGTTGAACCATGTTGGGCATAGACGAGTGTGTACAGCGTAGATAGAGAAACCTATAGACTAATGATTAGCGTGGCCTCGAGTGAGAAAAGGCGATAACGTAGTTTTAGGTTATACAATAATCTTAATGACTTTTAAACATATTTAGATAAAATTTTTAATTGTTCTAAGAACTGAACTGAACAAGATTCACCAATCTTAAGCTCACAGAACACTTTTTTATTTCACTTAAACCAACTTGTAAACTCCTTAGATTGCTACGAACTGTCAAAGTTGCTTAGCAAACTACACTTTCTAAACAAAAGAACCGGCACGGAGAAAGTGACAAACAATCACACTGCTCTGTCTCATTTCTATGCAAGACGTATGCATAAATCTATCTTTTTCGTGTGCGAATGCGAAAGAAGGCGTCACTTTGTCTATAGGTTTCTCTGTCTACGGTGTACAGGGACACTTCGCTTCATTTCGGGCAACCTCGCCTCGCCTCGGGTGACTTCCGATCGTTGTCGGTTTTTGCCGCCCGAGTAAAATGACCGAAGTTTTGAGCACGAAGTGACCCTGTGACATTACTCGGCTTACTTATATGAAGTTAACTTTGTACTGATTAATTACAAAGGTTTTAATTCGATCCAAATTGCAATGTGAATTGAGATCATCTACCACCTCTTTCTCCATTTTTTTTTAAAAATAGTGAAATATTATAAATAAAATAATAATAATAATAAATCATTAATAATTAATTATTTATATTTGTATAAATTTATAATATTTATAATAATTAAAATTATAAATAAACATAATTTATAATTTATTTATTAATAAATAATGATAATAATAATAATAAGGCATTCAACTCGGTGCCCCATACATGGCTAAAGAGAGTCCTCGAGCTGTACAAGATAGACTGTACAGTTAGAGACTTCCTCGAGCGGTGTATGGGGCAGTGGAGTACGATCCTTTGTCATCTGGGCGAGCGGATGATGGCGGCGGAGAAGGATAAGAAGGGGTATCTTACAGGGCGATTGTCTGAGTCCAATCTGGTTCTGCCTCTCTCTGAACCCTCTCAGTACCTTACTGGAGGGCTCCGGGAGGAGATTTTAGCTACGGAGAGGAGGGAAAAAAGTGACCCACCTTTTCTATATGGATGACCTCAAGTTATTCGCCTCCAGTGGCTCCCATCTTATGGAATTGCTAAACATCACTTGTGAATTTTGCAATTCCATTGGAATGGAGCTGGGGGCGGATAAGTGTGCGGTACTCCATGTTGAAAAGGGAAGGGTCACTAACTCTGAGGGCATAGACTTATCTATGCCCGTCAACTTAAGAACCCTTTCCGAGGCTGAAACATACCGATACCTGGGTATGTCACAGAACATCGGTATCGATGAGGCTGGTATGAAACAGTCAGTTTGCGACATGTTTTATGCACGCTTGACCAAAGTGCTTAACAGCCTTTTGTCCGGTGTGAATAAGGCACACGCATATAACGGCTGGGTCGTGCCTGTCCTCATGTATACCTTTGGCATACTCAGGTGGACTCAGAGTGAACTTAACGCCCTGGATAGAAAAGTCCGCACTACCGTGACCATTACCATACCATTCATGGTAGATGAAGTCCCATAGGATGCATCATCCGAGATCGTCGGTAATGAGGCTGTACTTGCCGCGAAAGCATGGTGGGCGAGGCTTCCTGAGCGCGCTCACCATACATAATCGCGAAGTGTGCAGCCTCCGTGATTGCTTCCTGGCGAGATCGGATGATTTATTCCATAAGGACGTCATTTCTTGTGATAAAGGACTTACCCCTCTATCCTTAGCCAACGGGCAATGGCAAGACCTGACAGTGCAGAGCATTTCCGACCGGGAGACCGTATGGAAGGAGAAGGAGCTCCACGGGAGGTTCTACAAGGCTCTACAAGAGCCTTTCGTAGACGCAGTAGCCTCCCTCCACTGGCTACGCTTTGGTGACCTCTTCGGGGAAACCGAGGGTTTTGTCTGTGCAATACAGGATCAGCTTATTAAGACCAACAACTATCGGAGATACATCCTAAAGGATGGCACCGTCGACATCTGTCGAGCTTGTCATCATCCCGGTGATTCACTTAGGCATGTCATCTCCGGTTGTTCGGCGCTTTCTAACTCTGAGTACTTGCACAGACGCAACCTAGTAGCCAGAATTCTTCACCAGGAGCTTGCTCTGAAATACGGTCTCGTGGATCGGAAATTGCCGTATTACAAATACTTGCCGGAAGCCGTGCTCGAAAATGATCGCGCCAGGCTCTATTGGGACCGGGTCATCATCACAGATAGGACAATTCTTTCGAATAAGCCTGATATTGTGCTGATGGACAGTCAAGTGCACAGTCAAGGATATTTTTGGTCGACATTACCATTCCGTATGACGAGAACCTCGTGAAAGCCGAAACAGATAAGCAAACGAAATATCTGGACCTGGCTCACGAGGTGACCGACATGTGGGTTGGTTTGCCGACCGAAATTATTCCTGTAGTCGTCTCTGCAAACGGGCTAATCCCAGTCAGCCTCTCGGGTCATCTGAGGCGGCTGGGACTACGTGGCGGACCGCTCCAGGCTCAAATAGAGAAGGCGGTGCACCTCGATACCGCTCGCATCGTCCGCCGGTTTCTTTCCCTTTCCCCCTAACCCTCGTCCGTTTGGTGTCCCCTGCAGAGGGTCTCCATATGGTTGGGCTTTTATTTATTTATGTATTTTTATATTTATTTAATTTTATTGATATTCATGTATATTTATCTTTACATTTCCATTCATAATTATATATTTATAGAACCCAACCAGATGAGAAAATTATATTGATACCCCCCAAGAATAATAATAATTTTTCTTTGAATTATATTATAATAATTTTAAATTAGCGCACAACAGCACGCTTTTATTGAGACAACTTAGCGATCGCAGCACCTCACTTATATTGTCCATATTTCTAGGAATCTATTTGTACAGCGATCGTTCTTCTGTTTTCCATTGCAATAGTAAACGTGCTCTGTGGTGGAGTTTTGGCGGGAACTCGGGCGTAGATGGATTGTCGCTCCTGTTTTGTCGCTTGAATAATGGTTTGAAGTGGATTTTGATTCGTAAAAGTAATGCGATTTTGTGAATTAAGTGTCCGCGCGTGTGAACTATTACAGAAAACGACGAAACAAGTGTTTTGATGTCGATATAAACCTCAAGTTATTTTGATCCCTTGGGCGCCTTATGAACTTGAGTGACTGTCGTTATCAACACTCCGCTAGGTTGAGCTGTCGTCAAAATCTCCCAAGGGCTTCGCAATGTGACACATCAGCATATTGTGAAGAAAAAAGAACATAAAATGAAGATTCCAAAAGAAAGGATAGGCTCAGAATGTCTAGAAACCAGAGCCGTAAAGCCAGTTATAGTTCATAAAAGATAGCTTGATCTCGGCGACAGCTGTCAGTAAAAATCACGCCTATGAAGTCCTGAATTTCTTAGTAGTACAGACAAGGTACAGACAGTACCTGTCAATGTCATACTTTATGGGCATGCCGACCTAATTAGTGCATGCCCATAAAGTAAGACATTGACAGGTACTGTCTGTACCTTGTCTCTACTACTAAGAAATTCAGGACTTCATAGGCGTGATTTTTACCGACAGCTGTCGCAGAGATCAAGCTATCTTTTCGTAGACAGAGAAACCTATAGACTAATGATCGGCGTGGCCTCGAGTGAGAAAGGACGATAACGAATTTTTAGGTTATACAATAATCTTTATGACTTTTAAACACATTTAGATAAAATTTTTAATTGTTCTAAGAACTGAACTGAACAAGATTCACCAATTTTAAGCTCACAAAACACTTTTTTCTCACTTAAAGCAACTTGTAAACTCTTTAAATCGCTACGCTCTTAAAGTTGTTTAGCAAACTGTAGAGTTTGCTAAACAAAAAAACCGGCACGGAGAAAGGGACAAACAATCACAGCGCTATATCTCATTTCTATGCAAGACGTATGCATAAATCTATCTTTTTCGTGTGCGAATGAGAAAGAAGGCGTCAATTTGTCTATAGGTTTCTCTGTCTACGTATCTTTTATGAACCATAATAAAGAAGAAGAAAGTGCTCTATGGCTTAGAGGCCGGCCTCTGACACTTGCTATCGCGAGGCACGTTGTAGGCTTTGAGTATTCAACCAATTAATTTGTTTAATATTCATTTACGAATTGGTTTAATACTCAAAGGTGGTAGGTGATGTAGTTTTTTAATTTACATAAATAGTTTTTTGTAAATATTTGTTAAAATTATTTTTGTTTAATATTTAGTGAATTTATTTGTTTTTAATTTATAATAACACATAATACTGAAATTAAAACTATGATTTCTAACAAGATTTTTAACTAAATAGAATACGATCACATTTCTGTTAGGAAGTTGTTTATACTACTCTACACACTCTACTTTACACACTTACTCTACCTATTTCTTCCTAGCCAAGCATCGCGATTCCCGACGAATGGTCCTATATTGCATGAGTTGGGCATCGCAGAACTCACCTATGTGAGTTCTGCGATGCCCAATTGTCAGTGATCAAAGTAAGAATGGGTACTTTACCTAAGTAACTTAATTAACATTCGCAATGTATTTTTTTACACTTTATTGATAGCCTTTAGTAACAACAGAAGGTCAGCCGTAACGTAAGAAGGGGAAAAGACGCAAAGTATTACGGACACTCGCGCGCAGCGATAAAAATTTATTGAGAACACATACAAGATTTATCTAATTAATAATAATTATGTAGGCTATTAAACGTCGGCAAGCAGTCAACATCAAAGAAGTGCAACTTCTGTACGTAGTACTATTATTTATTCTGTGGTAGAGGTAAGGAGAACCGTCTCTGTATATTGAGAGGTGTCCGTGGGAAAGCGTTAATTAAGGGTGGCGCCTCTGTGACTAGAGAATTTTTAAAGAAATTTTTATAACTTTTGATTGCACAAACTTTCACCATGACTTAAATTATTATTTTATTGTTTTCAAAGTTTTTATTTTCAAAATGACTTTCAACGTGTTTCACGGCGACTTTTTCTAGGTTTGTTTTACAACCTATACATGTCCCACTCCTGGGCACAGGCCTCCCGCTCATTTCTGAAAGGGTTTTAGGGCAAGAAATTTTTCGCCGCATTGCCCAAATGCGTGTTGGCGAACTTTACATGTCTTTGAATTTTTTTCTTATTTATCAGACATGCATGTTTCCTCACGATGTTTTTCTTCACCGGCGAGCACGTGGTAAATCAACACTCAAAATTGCAATTTACAATTTCATTGGTGCTGGCGGGGATTGAAACCGGTTTGCTCGCGTACTGTGAAATTTACAGCCAGCGCTAACCACGCTCTACCACGGCTCTTAGTGCCAAACGCTTTGTGCCAAACTCAATCGAAGGCATCGCTATGTCCAAACTAACGGCCAACGCCCCCCCCCCCCTTGGCCTCTACTGCTTCCGCCCATTTATGAGTTAGGTAACCTAGAAGATAACCAGCCGAGCAACCGTGTCGGAAACCATACTGGCGGTCACTAATCAGCTGGTGATTCTCAAGGTACTACATGAGCTGGCTGTTAATAATGGATTCCATCATTTTAGAGAACAAGGAGTTGATGGCGATAGGCCTGTTGTTGGATGTATCAGAGCGGTTACCTTTTTTTGGGATCGGGTGCACGAAGGCCGTCTACCATGATTTCGGGACTACGCCTAGGGAGTAGAAGTACCGGAAGAGACACGTTAAAACCAGCCAACTCCGGAGCACACGTCTTCAGCACAATAGGTGGGACTCCATCAGGCCCACCCGACTTGTTGATGTCCAGGGAGAGGAGTGCTCTGCGCACCGAGCGTTGGGTAAATATAACATCCTGCCTGGAGCACTCGCACTGCGGGATGGTCGGCGGTGTGTTCCCCCCGTCATCAAGAGAGAGTTTGACGCAAAGAGAGAGCCCAGTATATCGGATTTGTCCTTAGTGGCATGGGCCAGTGAGTCGTTCTCCCTGTGCAGAGATGAGGGAGATGGCTGGCAGAAGTTCCATTGGACAGCCTTGGCGACAGACCAAAATGCACGTGTTCACGAAGGAAGACGAACTACTTTCTCGCCAATTCTGCCGATGTGCTCTGACTTTGCCTTAACAATGACACTTTTGGAGGACCTGGAAGCAGAATAAGGTATCTTACACCATGTAAAATAAAATAAAAAATATATGTCTATGATAGATTTTGTAAAAAGTAATCAAGAAATCTAGGGGCACGGCAGTGCCCCCGCCAAGTCGAGCAAAAAAGCGGCACGGCCGTACTATACTTTTCTCGAAGCAATTCAGGAGGTTTTCGACCTCATATAACTTCGTAGTCAATAAAAGTAGAAGCATGAAATTTGTAACAGTAACAGTCTGAAACAGTAACCGAGTAGGCGTTGTATATACATTGTATATTTCAAATTTCATTCAATTTGAACCGGTAGTTTACGAATTATTACTAGTCAAAGTTTCTTAATTTTGTCACTCACTGACTGACCGATCATCAAAACTCTAAGGCACTTCCAGCAGACATAGAAGCTTCAAATTTAGAATACAATTAGTGTATAGTGTATTAATCAAGAAAAAACTAAAATATTTGTTAATTTCGGTCCAGTTTTCTAGATACACCAACTGCATAAATAACTTTGTGATCCCATATAAATATATAGAATTACAAAGTTACATTTGCAGTAAATGAATCAGTGTACTCGTATATGTATAACAGGTGTAGATATTGTTGGTATTCAACAAGTAGAAGGTACGGGAAAGGCAAAAAAGTAGGACTATCTTATCTACAAAAAGAAATGAGATGCCATCAAAAACATAGCTTGTAAAAAAAACAAGTCTCGCAACTCAGTTCTTCTATCGTAAAAAGTTGTGAGATCCATGTAATACCAAGTCGGTTAATTTATTCAGTTCCTACTTAAGGGTCCTTTTATTTTAAGTTATTACGTAATTAGCTAACCTAACACGTTTTATAGTGAACTATCAATGTTAAAAATCTTCCATGTTTTAAATATATAAATTGACTTGGCAATCGCAATCTAATTTAATATAATATGTATATTACTTGTGAGATACATTGTGTTTTAATGCGATGGCCAAGTCAATCTATATTTAAAACATAAAACATTTTTAAAATTGATATGGTCACTGTAAAATGTTGTTAGGTTAGCTAATTACGTAATAACTGAAAATAAAAGGACCCTTAAGTAGGAACTGAATAAACTTGCCGACCGAACCGACTTGGTATTACATGGATCTCACAATTTTTTACGATAGAAGAACTGAGTTGATGGCATATTGATTTCTGTTTATACAATTGCATTATAAATTTTAAATTTCCATAATAAGTCCATATTCCATAGTAGGTAACATGTCATGACGTCATTGATCCAGCCTAAGGATATAGTCACAAACTAATAAGAGTACTAACGTAGATATAGTGTTCTGTGTCACTGATTGAGAAAACTAGCTAACGTCCTGTGTTATTTCGAAAGTTTTAAGTTATATTTACGATTATTTATACGATTATATTATAATTACGATTATTGAGTTTTATTCCGAATTTTATTGAAAAGACATCATGGAGGACGAATTCGTAAAAACAGAAAGTAGTAATCTACCTAGGATTAATGAATTGATGGTGGCAAAATTTTTTGCATGCAATCCCAATTTTGTTCTGCCGAGTTGAGGAATGTTAAAACATTAATGTAAGTACCTATTACCAACTTTTGTTTACACAAAAACAATACATAGTAGCTATCAGTTTAGTTTATCTATATTTACAATCATTGGTTATAATACCTAAGTTAACGTCTTAAATGAAGTAAAAAAGGTAGATATAGCGCGGCCTTTGTTATTGGTGAAGCCAAAAAATTCCGCTCCTGTATGTAAGCACACACATGTATCAAACTACGCTCATTTACGCTCAGTACTAAAGTTGTTCAAAACGACTATAAATCAATAGCACGCTACAGACTATAAACTATAAATTTCTAGCACGCTATTAAATACGCTATGTTATAGCGCGCTATTTATAAGAAAGCGTGTAGGAGGCCGGTAAGCGCGTTAAGTTTTACAGCACGTTATATCTCTTAGCACGTTACATTACATGTCTTTCATTGGATAGATCGCGTGCTATATAAGAACATTATTTCGTAATAAGTCGCATTTTAGACTGAAATAAAATAAAGCGGTAAAGAAAAACCAATGCACGCTTTTTCATACTTTTCAGGTTTACTACTTTCTATAATCCTAAATATATTTTTAAGTCATGTATTTTTAAAATAGAATTAATTTTATTTTTAGAATCGAAATAAAATTAATAACTCTTTATTATATTGTAATTGATGTAAACATTATTTTAACCTTAATATAAATTATAAATCAAATAAAGGCGTATTTAAAAGTTTATTTATTGTATTTATAAAAATCAATTATTTACATACACTATAATATATTTGTATCTATATTTTATTTACATTTAAAAACATTAGTTAGGCTTCTTTTATCACATCTGTGTCCTTTGATCATTTATAAATATACAGTATCCACTAACTAAACAACGTCTAACATTAAATTAGGTCGCGCGCGATAAATAGCGCGCTACGAGACCAAATTTGCGTCACACGTCCTCTCCCAACAGCGCTGCTGCTAGAACTAATTACCGTTAGATATTAATATTTGATAGCGTCAAAGCGCCATAGCGCAATAGCGCCATGGCGACTACTTACTTAACACGCGCTATGTGTTATGAAGAGATAGCGCGCTATAATATGGCGCTATGTGCTATATTAGCCACCATTACCACTTAGTAAATTTGCCTACAAAATGCCGTCCTGTGTAGTTAAATGGTACAAAAACAATACTAAAGTGAACAAAAAGTTCGAGCAATATTGTTTCACTCGTTAACACTCATTTAACTTTATTTTAATTTATTATTCCAAAACAATTTTGAAGATTATTCGAAGCACGAATGTCAATGTTTTGAGATTACGTAACGGAAGAATGTTGCCAGTATTTCTTATTTCTAATGGTCCTGGCAACATTTAACGCACGCACACTGAGGACTGACGAGAAGATCCTGGAGCTGGAAGAAGAGATAGACAAGTTGCGCTGGAGTATTATAGGATTATCCGAGGTCCGAAGAGAGGGGGAGGACACGGTGATTCTCGAATCCGGCAACTTGTTCTATCACCGGGAGGGCGACCATCTGTCCCAAGGAGGTGTCGGATTTATCGTCCACAAGTCTCTCGTCAACAACGTTGTACAGATTGAGAGTGTGTCGACGAGGGTCGCGTACCTGATACTCAGAATCACCAAACGGTATTCGCTGAAGGTCATACAGGTTTACGCACCAACGTCGGCACATTCCGATGAGGAGGTGGAGGAAATGTATGAGGATATTTCCAAAGCCATACATTCCTCCAAAACCCACTACACGGTGTTGATGGGAGACTTCAACGCAAAACTAGGCACAAGAGAAAGCGGTGAGCTGAAGTTAGGGAAATTTGGAGTAGGGCAACGGAACCGAAGGGGCCAGCAGCTGGCCGACTTTATGGAGAAAGAGGGACTCTTTATGATGAACTCTTTCTTCCAGAAGCGGCCCCACAGGAAGTGGACCTGGTCGAGCCCCGACGGTTCGACAAAAAATGAGATTGACTTCATTATGACGACCAGACGCCAACTGTTCAGTGATGTCTCAGTGATCGCAAGGGTGAAAACTGGCAGCGATCACCGAATGGTTAGAGGCACACTGAACCTAAACGTTAAGTTGGAGAGGTCTCGGCTAATGAAGTCAACGCTCCGTCCCCCTCGTGCTCTGATCCAAAATCCCGAAAACTTTCAGCTCGAGTTACACAACCGCTTTCAGTGCCTACAAGATTGCAATGCAGTGGACGATATGAATGACAAGCTCGTGGAAACTGTCCATGCGGTCAGAGCTAAGTTCTGCAAGACCCGCCGCAGAAGAACACAAAAACTCTCCGATCACACTCTTAATCTCATGGCTGTTAGACGGGAGATGAGGCTGCAATCGTCAACAGATTTGACAGCATACAGGCAACTGAACAGACAGATCTCCAAATGCATGCGGCGAGACTTACGCAACTTTAATACTGCTCGTATTAAAGAAGCGATCGAGCGGAACCAGGGCTCCAAAGTCTTTGCCAGAGATCTGTCTGCCAGAAAGAGCCAACTGTCAAGGCTGAAGACTGAGTGTGGCAGCATCGTTTCCGGGACACCTGAGATTTTGAGTGAGATTGAGAGGTTCTATGGGCAGCTGTACACATCATCGTTGGAGCCACACGTAAGTGTGAGTAACGATCCAAGAGCAAGTCTTATCCGACACTATTCCGATGATATCCCGGACGTCAGTCTAAGCGAGATTAGAATGGCTCTCCAGCACCTTAAAAACGGCAGGGCCCCAGGCGAGGATGGAATTACAGCGGAGCTTCTGAAAGCGGGTGGAACACCGGTACTTGAAGTCCTTCAGAAGCTCTTCAATTCCGTCCTCCATGGTGGCACTACTCCAGAGGCGTGGAGCAGAAGTGCGGTGGTCTTGTTCTTTAAGAAAGGCGACAACGCTCTCTTAAAGAACTACAGACCGATTTCCCTTCTGAGCCGCGTCTACGTGCTGTTTTCGAGAGTCATTACGAATCGTCTCGCACGCAGACTCGACGACTTCCAGCCTCCCGAACAAGCCGGTTTCCGAAAAGGCTTCAGTACCATAGACCACATACATACCCTGCGGCAGATTGTACAGAAGACTGAAGAGTACAATTTGCCACTTTGCCTGGCGTATGTGGACTATGAGAAAGCCTTTGATTCCGTCGAAATTTGGGCGGTGCTGCAGTCCCTTCAGCGGTGCCAAGTTGACTGTCGGTATATCGAAGTGCTGAAGTGTTTGTACAGTAGGGCTACGATGGCTATCCGAGTACAGAACCAGAGCTCGAAACCTATCCAACTGCAGAGAGGTGTAAGACAGGGTGACGTTATATCCCCGAAACTCTTCACCGCTGCTTTGGAAGACGTTTTCAAGCTACTGGACTGGAAAGGATACGGTATTAACATCAATGGCGAGTACATCACTCACCTTCGATTTGCCGACGATATAGTCCTTATGGCAGAATCGCTGGAGGACTTAAGCACTATGCTCAATGACCTCAATAGTGCCTCCCAACGGATAGGTCTTAAGATGAACATGGACAAAACAAAGATTATGTTTAATGTCCATGTCACACCTATGCCGGTAGTTGTTGGGAGCACTATGCTCGAAGTTGTTGACGAGTACGTTTACCTAGGACAAATATTCCGACTAGGTAAGTCCAACTTCGACCGAGAGGTCAATCGACGGATTCAACTCGGCTGGGCAGCGTTCGGGAAATTACGACATATCTTCTCGTCAGGTATACCTCAATCTCTGAAAACTAAAGTGTACAACCAGTGCGTGTTGCCAGTGATGACTTACGGATCAGAGACGTGGTCCTTCACTGCTGGCCGTATGAGGACGCTCAAGGTCGCTCAGCGAGCTATGGAGAGGGCTATGCTCGGAGTTTCTCTGCGTGATAGACTCAGAAATGAGGATATCCGCAGTAAAACCAGATTGACCGACATAGCCCAACGGATTAGTAAGCTGAAGTGGCAATGGGCCGGCCATATAGCTCGAAGAACCGATAACCGATGGGGAAGAAAGGTTCTCGAGTGGCAGCCTCGTACCGGTAGGCGTAGTGTAGGGCGACCCCCCACTAGATGGAGTGACGACCTGGTAAGATATGCAGGAAGTCGATGGATGCAGGTGGCTCAGGACTGTGCTTTGTGGCATTACTTGGGGGAGGCCTATGTTCAGCAGTGGACTTGTGAAGGGCTGTGATGATGATGATGATGAATGGTCCAAGATTTGGTTAATTAATTTTAGGCTAAGTTATAAAAATATATGTAGTCAGCATATTTTTTTTTAATTAGTTGTTATTATGTTACATCAAATTGAAGTCAAGGTAAATATTTAATTTTTTAAGTCGCTGATGTTTCTGTTTAAATTGTTGAGTACTCTATTTTACTATCAAAAATATTTATGAGTTTAGGCTACCAACGAATATTTTAATAAGGCATGAATTTTTTAGGTGGTAGAGCCATGCTGCAACTATACTATTATTAGTGTTGCGTGGCTAAGTTGACATCTCATCTCATTTCACTAGCGCCATCTAGTGTCGGGTAACAGAGCGAGGAGAGAGTTTTCCAGAAAATGACATGACAAATTTTTTAACCGACAGCGCCATCTGTTGTTGAAACGAAGAACTAAGCTTCTAGAAGCCCGACACTCGAACTTTCGATGCTTAGTTGATTGGCGCGCGTATTTACTTGAATGTTCTGGATTTTTCGGTGCTAAGGTGTATTTATAGGCGCTGCAAGGTGCGATCGGGGAAGTATTGGATTTGGCGAGACAAGCGAAGCTTCGGAGCGGAATAAAGTGAATCAGTGTGATAAATTTTTAGTGTTATAAGTTTTAATTGGTGTAAGGAAAATTAAAGTGTTAATTTAGGTAATTTTATCGGCAATTTTTATTGTCACGAACCTCCAGCTCGTAACAATTGGTGTCAGAAGTGGGATAAAATCATGCCGATTTTACCTAAGGAGGAAACGGAGGGTGTCCGTACCCGAAGTCTACGCCAACAGGAGACGGACCAAAGAAGATTTGGTGGTACAACGCCGCAGACGTCGGAGGGCCAGCCACCGGTTGCAGGCCCGTCAGTACCTCCTACATCTGCAGCACCCGACTTAGGTGCTCTGATAGTGATGCTGCAGGAACAGGTCCGACGTTTGGAAGAGCAACTACGGGGCGGACAGGATGAACAGGCCCGTCGACAGGAGGAACAGGTCCGCAGACAGGAGGAACAGGTCCGTCGGTTGGAAGAGCAGCTGCGGGGCGGACAGGATGAACAAGCCCGCCGACAAGAGGAACAGGCCCGTCGGTTGGAAGAGCAGATGCTCCTCATGAAGGACCTTCACGCTACCTTCGGAAAAGAGATACGGGAGGTGAAGGATAAGGTTGCTCAACATGACAACCGCCTGTCGGAAGCTGAAACCCGAATCGACCAAGTAAACAATCGGGTTGACAACGTAATGGCTGACATGAAGAAATCACTGGACGAACTCAAGCTTGGAGATGAAACTACTACAGCTCCCGTAGTAGCTACAACACCTTCACTACGTGGGTTGAAGGTGCCACCGTTCGACGGGACTTCTTCCTGGTCAGCCTACAAAATCCAGTTCGAGGCTGTTATGAAGGCGAACGGCTGGAATAAAAGTCAGGCCATGACTGCTCTCACACTAGGCCTGCGCGACCAGGCCTTAACAGTTCTGGAAGCTCTCGGTGAGGAAGTGACTTATGAGCAACTCCTTGAGGCATTGGAGGCGAGATATGGCGACGCTCACCTGGAACACGTCTTTCGTGCGCAGCTTAAAGATCGCGTGCAGCGCATCAACGAAAACCTGCAGTAGTGGGCTCTAGAGGTGGAGAAGCTGGTGCGAAAAGCATACCGGTCTGTACCTGCGCTCATTGAAGGGAACCTGGTGCAGACATTCATCGACGGCATCCGCGACCTGGAAGTCAGAGCTGCTGTAAGACTCGGGCACCACGAGACGCTTAAGGACGCCTTGGCCCATGCACTGGAAGTGGAAGCCGTGCGGCAGGATCATCGTTCGCATCGCATCAGGGAGGTTGCAGCAGCTACAGTACGCGACCGCAACAAAGGAAACCCACGGAGGCCATCTTCGATCCAGCTGCCCTAAGGAACCCTAAAAGGGAAGGTGACAGTATGCCAACAGCACCCCAGCAGAGCAGGAAAACGAGTAAAAGCCAGAACTGCGGGGCGGGTGCTGGCTGATGTTAAAAGAGCCCCAAGGATCTCGATCTCATAAACCCATGATGGGAACAGTCTAATCATCAAGGGCGAGGTCAACGGAATGCCGTGTAAACTGACCATAGACACTGGAGCCTCTCGTACGGTTGTTAGTTCCCAACTTATAAGTCAGTTCCTTGGGGACTCCGCATACAACCGAGAACGCATTAATTTGGTAACAGCCACCGGTCAGCGTATACCCGTCCGTGGAGAGAAGGAGATGGAGTTGAAACTAGGCAACGTGATCTACCTGCATAATGTCATTGTGGCTGATATAATGGACGACTGCATCCTTGGCCTAGACTTTATGAGGAATAATTGTTGTGAGATCGACTTTAAGCAGGGTGTTTTGAAATGTGGACAGGAGGAACTTTTTATGGAAGGTGCGTTACCAGGGAACGTGTACAGTATTAAGAAGATTGTTCTTCCGCCGAGATCAGAAACGATTGTGCCGGTTAGTCTTCCTCGAAACGCTGGGCAAGCTCACCGTTGTGTACTTGTGGAACGGGTAAACAATGACCTTCCATGGAAAGTAGCTCGAACCTTGGTCAGGACCACTGACATCTCAGTAGTACGTGTGCTGAACCTTTGTGACCGGGAACAGATTATAGAAAAAGGCACGCTGGTTGGTACTTGTGAGGAAGTGGATTGGTTACGTAGGTGCAGATATCTATCGAGTGAGATCCCCAGCAAGGATGCACAAACGAGGGTGACCACACTTTTGGAAGACTGTCGCAGCGTTCTCTCCCCGACCGAAATGGTCAAGGCGAAGAAGTTGTTACTCAAGTATGCCGATGTATTCTCATCAAACGATGCTGACATAGGAAAGACTGGCTTAGTTCAACACAAAATAAACACAGGAGAAGAAGTGCCTATCCGTCAGCGACCAAGAAGATTGCCGGTAGCACGTGAAAAGGAAGTGGAAACCATGATTGAAGGAATGGTGAAGGATGGTGTTATTGAACCTTCCCCTAGTCCATGGTGTTCACCAGTGGTGCTGGTAAAGAAGAAGGATGGCAGCATGCGGTTTTGTGTTGACTACCGCCGTCTGAATGACGTTACGAAGAAGGACAGCTATCCCTTGCCAAGAATTGATGACACGCTGGACATGCTTACAGGAATAAAGTGGTTTAGCACGCTGGATCTAAAAAGTGGCTACTGGCAAGTTGAAATTGACCCTAAGGACAAGGAGAAAACTGCGTTCGACAGGAAAGGGTCTGTGGCAATTCAAAGTAATGCCGTTTGGGTTGTGTAATGCTCCAGGAACGTTTGAAAGGCTGATGGAGCTTGTACTTACTGTGCTAATTGGCGATGCCTGTCTGGTCTACTTGGATGACATCATCATCGTGGGCCGTACGTTTGAGGAACACCTTCAGAATCTGGAACGCGTGCTCATAAAGATTCAGAGTGCCAACCTCAAGTTGAGTCCGAAGAAATGTTCACTATTCAAACGGCAAGTCAACTTTTTGGGGTATGTAGTGTCGGAAGAAGGTATCCTTACGGATCCGGAGAAAATCGCCGCTGTCAAGGATTGGCCGGTTCCAAAAGACAAGACGCAGGTTAGAGCATTTTTGGGTTTGTGCTCCTATTATCGGCGATTTGTGAAGAACTTTGCAGATATAGCCAAACCTCTGCACAAGCTAACCGAGGAGAAGCGACATTTCTGCTGGGATGAAAGTTGCAATATCGCATTCCAGGAGCTCAAGGACCGTCTGTGCAAAACACCTATTTTGGGATACCCTGATGCAAGCAAAGAATTTATAGTTGACACAGACGCAAGTGATATAGGACTTGGCGGTGTGTTGTCTCAACGAAATGGTGACCAAGAGGTCGTGATAGCGTACTTCAGCAAGTCGTTGTCAAAACCGGAAAGGAACTATTGTGTCACAAGACGCGAATTGCTAGCTGTGGTAAAGTCATTGCAACATTTTAGCAAATATCTTCTGGGACGAAAATTTCACTTACGAACTGACCATGCTGCACTAAAATGGCTATTGAAGTTTAAAAACCCAGAAGGACAAGTTGCGAGGTGGGTTGAATTACTACAGGAATACGACTTTGAGATCGAACATCGCAGCGGGAAATCTCATGGCAACGCAGATGCATTGTCAAGAAGACCTTGTCCTGAACATTGCAAACATTGTACTAGGCAAGAGAGTAAGGAAGTGGTATCCGTGAGGATGCTCAGGGCAGACCACCTCAGCAACGAGTGGAAGGACAGCTTACTACATGCACAGCAGGAAGATCCGGACATCAAGCCGATTCTGGAATGGATAAAGGCCAGTGCTCCCAAGCCCAAGAGGAGTGACGTTTCAGCGATGAGTTCGACCACTAAAAGCTATTGGGCCCAGTGGGACAGCTTGCTGCTTCAGGATGGAGTTCTGTGTCGTAAATGGGAAAATGTTCGGGGAGGCAGCTGTCATTTGCAAATGGTTGTCCCTAAAGCTAAAGTACCGGATGTTCTACAGCTGTACCATAATGATTGTTCAGGAGGCCATCAGGGAGTTAAACGAACTCTACTGAAGATCCGAGAACGGTTTTACTGGGTCCACTGTCGAAACGATGTCGAGGACTGGTGTCGCAAATGTACAAGTTGTGCGGCTGTAAAGGGACCTCAGACTGGTAGTAGAGGTGCATTGAAGTTGTACAATGTTGGTGCACCATGGAAGAGAATAGCCATTGACGTGGCGGGACCGTTTCCGGAGAGTGAAAGCGGTAACAAGTATTTCATGGTTGTGATGGATTACTTCACTAAGTGGCCAGAAGTCTTCGCCATTCCAAATCAAGAAGCTTCAACAGTTGCTGATAAGCTAGTTCATGAAGTCTTCTGTCGTTTTGGTGTATCTTTAGAGATTCACAGCGATCAAGGAAGGAATTTTGAGTCGCAAATATTCCAGGAAACTTGCTCAGACATTGGAGAGGTACCTAGCAAAAGTTGTAGACAATCGGCAACGAGATTGGGACAAGCACATACAACCGTTTTTGTTGTCATATCGAAGCGCTGTTCACGAAAGTACAGCAGTGACACCAGCTTTCGCAAACTTTGGAAGAGAATTACGGCTGCCTGCAGACCTGATCACCGGGATACCACCTGATTCCTCACGCAGTATAACCGATTATGCAAATGACTTGCGGAACAAAATGAATGACATTTACGAGCACGTCAGACAATCGGGCCAGCAAATGTCTGAAAAGATGAAAACCCGGTATGACCGCAAAATGAACAACAAAGGGTTCGACGAAGGTTCGCTAGTGTGGTTGCACAATCCAGTCCGCAGCAAAGGGAAATCTCCTAAGCTTCAAGCTAAATGGGACGGCCCGTACCGGATTGTGACCAGGATCAACGATGTAACCTACCGGATACAGAAAGGCGCAAGAGGGACTCCTAAGATCGTCCATGTGGATCGCCTAGCGCGTTATTATGGGGCCGATAATGCTCGGGACGAGCATGTCTTAGGAGGGGGCAGTGTTGCGCGGCTAAGTTGACATCTCATCTCATGGCACTAGCGCCATCTAGTGTCGGGTAACAGAGCGAGGAGAGAGCTTTCCAGAAAATGACATGACAAATTTTTTACCGACAGCGCCATCTGTTGTTGAAACGAAGAACTAAGCTTCTAGAAGCCCGACACTCGAACTTTCGATGCTTAGTCGATTGGCGCGCGTATTTACTTGAATATTTTGGATTTTTCGGTGCTAAGGTGTATTTATAGGCGCTGCAAGGTGCGATCGGGGAAGTATTGGATTTGGCGAGACAAGCGAAGCTTCGGAGCGGAATAAAGTGAATCAGTGTGATAAATTTTTAGTGTTTTAAGTTTTATTTGGTGTAAAGAAAATTAAAGTGTTAATTTAGGTAATTTTATCGGCAATTTTTATTGTCACGAACCTCAAGCTCGTAACATTAGTATAGTTATAGCACGAATGGGTAGGTTCGACCGGGGAAGGACCACGCTCTGACAGAATACCAGCGTAAAATATGTAGTAGGTTAATGCTGTTGTCTCGTATGGTGAGTTTAGAGAACCGGAGACCCTCTTTACTGGAAACACTACTTTGATTCCACTACAATGTTAAGGGGGAGGGAGAATTGGGCCTCCAGCCCAAGCGAAACGCAGAGGTAAACCTCTACTTTACGCAGGTATTCTGTGAGGTCGTAGTACCACCCCGGTTCAAGCTGGTCCATCCATGCGACATCAATAGCCGCTGCGTGGCTCTACCACTATCAAGTCAAGAGGATGGTTGCCATTTTGGTTCATTTCAGCTCAGTCTTATAGCAGCTACCCTTCATTTTTTTGAAGGATAGGGTGACAAACGAGCATACAGTCCACCTGATGGTAAGCGGTTGCTCTGGCCCATAGACATCTACATAATATACTCGATTACATACCAAAATGCAGATGCGTTGTCACCCGTGAGGACTAAGATGGAATGCCTATCGTTTCCAGTAAAAAGGGTCTCCGGTTCTCTACACTCACCATACGAGACAACAGCATTAACCTACTATTTTACGCTGGTATTCTGTCAGAGTGTGGTCCTTCCCCGGTCGAACCTACCCATTCGTGCTATAACTATACTAATAATAGTATAATTGCAGCATGGCTCTACCACGTAAAAAATTCATGCCTTATTAAAATATTCGTTGGTAGCCTAAACTTACAATAATTTTTTGATAGTAAAATAGAGTACTCGACTCGACTCTGCTCGACTAACGAACCCAGGACCTCACCACGATCAGCAGTCGCACTACTACAACCACTAGACCAACGAGGCAGTAACACACAACGATAATGGATATTTGACTACATCCCTGATGCTTAGTAGTCTTAAGCGCAACTACTGAACATTGTGATATGCTTTAATTCCAGACCATTTTATTAAACCACTATTTGCATCGTGTTAGATCGTAGTAAAGAGTACCTACATAATCACTAAGTTTAGATCGTAGATCTTTAATCACAAATCAAAGTCGATGTCGTAGATCATAACCCTGGAATGCTTATAATAACTGGAATTAATTTATATAATGTAATTGTTTTAGCCCTCAATATTTGTCCTTAAAATCAAATTTAAAAAAGAAAGAAGGATGACAGCAAGTGCGGTATCAACAATTCCAACTAAATATCGGATCGGCGCAAAAATTATAACTCGCGGCACGTAAGTCTAGTGCTGAATGAAACGTGGAGGAGATAGATGCGCATGTCGTATCAATACGCCAATAGCCGTAGCCGTTCGCTAGTAGCAGTAGCCAATCAGCGCCTGCGAACGATATGCACAGCCATGATACTACAACTACCCCATGATACATTATTTTCGACTTATGAGTAATAACAGTCACCGCTAGACTTTCGTGTCGGATAATATACATCTTAGTAAATAGGAGTGCACTTGAGACGTGAGCACTTATCTCGTTTATTTCACTTGGAACACAGCCAATGTAAACACGTGTCACAATGCCGCAATGTGTATTTATAAGTTGCAAGAATAACGCCCGAAAAATAAATTTAACGACCGGAATGTCTTACTTTCGGTAAGTACATGTAGAATATGTTATATTTTAAACTCTAAACTAACAAGTAATATCATATTTGAAACAAAATTACTGATTTTAGACCACCCCTACAAATGTTTTGCTAAGGACGGCCAATACGTGCGTAAACATTTATGAAACAGAACAGTAAATGCATGGAGTAGATTTGTATTGTAATAATTTTTAACAATTTGTTACCAGAACTTTAAATAATAGTAATTGCTTCTTTTGTCCCTGTTTGTATAATTTCATTAGATAATCCGTTTAAGTTTAATAAGCGTAAGCAAGACTTACGCTACCTTAATACTGCTCGTATTAAAGAAGCGATCGAGCTGACCCAGGGCTCCAAAGTCTTTGCCAGAGATCTGTCTGCCAGAAAGAGCCAACTGTCAAAGATGAAGACTGGTTGTGGCAGCATCGTTTCCGGTACACCTGCGATTTTGAGTGAGATATAGAGGTTCTATGGGCAGCTGTACACATCATCGTTGGAGCCACACGCAAGTGTGAGTAACGATCTGTTAGGAGGCCGATCCCGTTTGACTTTTTAAAAAAAGAAACACCAAATAAACCTAAAGGTTTATTGCAAAAGTTCACACACCAAATTTATAAGTCCTTGACTTCCGAACTCTAATACGTCTCGGAATCTATGTCCGATCTACCCGGGGCTCTGAGTCTAACTGATCATTAAAAATGGAATGAAAACGAACATGGAAAGGAACAATATAACAATATAATTGCTGACTATAGCTATATTAAGGAAAAGTACTAGTAGTAGTAGTAGTAATAAATGCTTACTAATGTTTTATTGCCTTGTAAAAAGGGATATAACAGCTCCCCCCTTTTGACTGAGCTTTTTCTAAATTAAGATAAAGCGAAGATTCGAAATAGAAAAGCGATTAGAGGTCGGAAGGCATCAATATCCACTGTTATCGTGACGATTTCTGCAGCATTTAAATAATTTATAGGCGAGGTATAAAAATAGTAGTACAATTAAAACATAAGTAAATGTTGAATAGTATGAGCCATATTTAATAAAATGTCATTCTTTTTGAGGATTATTTAATTCAAGTTCTAAACTATCCAGTTGATGATTTGCATATTTTAAAGAATCCAAGTTAACTTTGCTTAAAGAGATTGGTGTTAAATGTGGTAAACTTTTATTAAATATGTCCTTTTTGCAACAATCATCTTTCGTATCAAAACTTATATCTATGGTTGATTTGATCGAAAATTGGTAAGTACTTGTTGGCAATAATTGGATAGTTTTGGAATAACCGATACAATTTTCGGTTAATTTGACAATACCTGTGCCAATAATAGAATGATCAGTAATGTCGTCATCACATTTGATAGTTAATTTATTTACATTAGATTGTACATAAATCCATCTATTATTTTTTAATTTATGCCGAATATTGATTTGGCCAAATAATAACTTGGCGTTACACTCAGAAGGTAAGGTAAGAGTTACTTCTGTTAGTAATTTCGATTCACAATTAGGATTATTTACACTAGACGTTATAGTAAATAGTTCACAAATAGAGTAGTTTTATTAATGAAATTACAATCATCTAAGTTATTAAACATAGTATAATGTATTCTATCGTCACTTAAAGCAATATAAGAATTAGAGGGTTGAATAAGTGCAAAAGTTTGCATATTATGTGACTCGTCGTGAGGAGTCGGTAATGGGATATTTTTTATAACCAGTGAATTTATCAGGCGTTATCAGTGGAATTTGGAAACTGAAAACAATCTTATTGTTATAATAATATGAACTAAGTTTCGAGACGTCAATCAAAGAATGAATATTATGTATGTACAATTGCATTGGAAAATCTAAACGTTTGTTTATTTGATTAATATGCTTGGTTAATTCATTATAAAGACTTAAAGGGCTAAATCACGCTAGGATGCAAAACATTTACCTTGGAAAATAAAATAGCATTTATAGTTGTGTCTAGTAAGTTAGAAATAGCAAGTAAGGAGCCTTCAATTACGTTTAGTAAATTATTTATCCTAGAAATGTGAAGGAGTAAGTTATCGGTTTTTGTAATTTGCGACAAAATTTCATTCATTTTATTAATTTGGGAATTCAATTTTAATTCGTTTTGATTTAATTTATAAATAGTGGCATTAAAATTATTTATAGTGGATTTAATTATATGAATATTATCTCTGAATAAATTAAATAATTCCGTTTCACTTTTCCGACAGGATTCTATCGGGGCATCATATTTTCGCGCATCATCTGCGTCTAGAGTACCAAAGAAAAATTTAAGAATTTCGCCTCCAAATTCTAGAGATCTTTTGACTTTGTTTGGCGATGAGTTATTATTGATTAAACGTGCTAGAGATTGCAATTTGACATAATTATATTTTATTAAAGTCTCTATAGGAGTAGAAAAATCTTTACACGGGGAAAATTCATCAGTATTTATTTTGGAACAAAGATTTAAAGTATCATATAATAATTTTTCTATTTTATTGAGATAAGGATCTAAGGATATAAGGTCTATATGTGTTGTAACTTTCCAATAATCGTTATAAAAATTAATATGCATAATAGGTTCAAAATAAATTCCAGGACTATGTGATATAGGTATGATCCTCGATTCAGCGTGGCTTTGGTTTCCATAGCACAAAGCTCTGAAAAAATATACAAAGTAAATTAAATTTAAGGAGTTTGAATAGCAGGCTTAATTTCGTTTGTATGGTACTTAACATGTTTACGACCTATTTGTAACGTTACGTTACGCTTATTATTTATTTTTATTATTTTATATGGGCCCTTCCATATAGGTGATAGAGCCTTACGGAGCCGGTGATTATGTTTTGTATACACTAAGTCGCCAATTTTATAAGAAATTTCGCGTGAACTAGCATCATAATATTGTTTCGATTTTTCTTTGTTAATAATTATATTTTGAATGGCCTTTTCTCTACTAAAACGCATTCGATATTGTAAAGCTCGAATATATTCATTATAGGTTGTATTATTATTTGTTTCATATAGAGAATTTGGAATGTTAGGTTTATAACCATATAATAATTCATGAGGGGTGAAATTAGTGGTGCAATGTGGAGTGGTATTATAAGCTAATATTGCGGTAAATAAATAACAATGCCAATCGTTCTGGTTTTCATTTACGAAGGATTTAGGTATTCTTTTAAAGTAGCATGTGAGCGTTCTAGAGCTCCATTTGTTTGTGGGTGATAAGGAGTGGTAAATAAGGCTTTAACTTTTAGAATTTGAGTCAGTTATTTAAATAAGTCGGACGTGAAACACGTACCCAAATCTGTTAAGATTGTTTTAGGAAAACCGAAAAGAGTTCTTTTTCGGTAGTTGAATAATTACCTTCGGCACGATTTAAAGTTCGCGATGCATAAGCTATTGGCTTGTCCTTGCCAACAGGACCTTGGGATAAAACTGCACTCACGGTGTAATTACTTGCGTCTGTAGTTACTATGAACGGCTGAGAGAAGTCTGGGTATTGGAGCAGCGGAGCAGTGATTAATTTTTCTTTTAAAATGTCGAAAACGGTTTGTTGTTCTACAGATCAGTGGAAAGTAGCGTCCTTTTTAATAAAGAAGTAAGAGGTTTCGTTAATTTGGAAAAATTATCAATAAATCGGCGATAATAGCTTATTAGGCCTAGGAAGGATTTAATTTCTTTAGGACTCATAGGAATTGGGAATTGCGTTACTGCTTTTACCTTATCTGGATTTGGAGAGACACCTTTATCGGTAATAATGTGACCAAGATAAGTTACTTCACGTCTTAAGAATTCGCACTTGTCTGGTTGCAATTTTAAATTGTATTCGAGGAACTTATCGAACACTAATTTTAACTTTTCCATATGTTGATTTAAATTTTGACTATAAATTATGCAATCATCTAGATATACATAGCAGTGTAGGCTTTGTAGTCCTGATAAGACAGTATTCATGAGTCGCTGGAAGGTTGAGGGTCCATTTTTCAAACCAACGGGCATTCTAGTATATTCATAGTGTCCAGACATGCTCGTGTTAGTACTTATAGTAAATCCCGTTTTTGGGGCATCTTTAGCATCCATCTTTATCTGGTGGAAACCGCTAGCAAGATCAAGAGTTGTAAAATATTTCGAATGGCCTAATTGGTCTAGGATATCAGTGATAAGAGGCAGCGGATAACTTTCTGAAACCGTGATATCATGAAGGCGACGATAGTCAATGACTATTCTCCACTTTTTCTTGCCAGAAGTGTCTAATTTTTTCGGAACTACCCATACCGGGGCGCTCCAAGGCGAAACAGAGGGACGAATTATATTCTGATTCAGCATTTTGCGAATTTGTGTATCAACTTCTTCCTTGTGACACTCGGGGAAGCGATACGATTTTACGTGAACTGTGGGTGCGTTACCCGTATCTATGGAGTGTTGGATGATATTCGTAAAAGAGAGGGGCACACCTTCGAGGTGAAAGATATCTGTATAATCAGAACAACAATCGAGAAGTGCTTTCTTTTCTTCATCGTCGAGATGAGAGCAGCGTAAAAGACTCAATACTCGATTTATTCGATCAGATTTGGAAGTCGAAACGGAATACATAGATTTACTAGGTATTGAATATTTCGCAGGAAATAGAATTATCGTAATCTATAGGTATTAATTTTACGGAATAATCTTTAATTTCTATGTCTGTATCAGTCGTATTTAAAACAGTGATGTTAACCTTTTTATTTGGTTTTACTGATACTATACAATTCGCGACGTAAATACCCTTGCTTAAGGTGTGATCTAGAACTAAGGCTTCATTATTCCGATAAGTCTCGAGCGAGTAGTTTAATATAGCGCATTCAAGAGCGTGCTGGAATGGTGTAAGTCGGCGGATGGAATATAATAGGAACTTGGTGACCTCAAAGAGTCATTATCTTAGAGCTATAATCTATATTAGCATTAAAATATTTAAGAAAATCTGTACCAATAATACTGTCGTAATTAAGGTTTATGCTATCGTTAATGATATAAAATTTGTGCTCGTAAGTTTCATCGCTTAATAAAAATTGTAAGTAAATTGAGCCTATTGTTTCGCTATATGTATCCGTATCACTTATACCTTTGATTCTTACTTTGTCCTTAAGGAGTTCATGTTTCGTTTTTTTGACACAAACGCTTGCACCGGTGTCGATAAGAAGTTTGAGACACTTAGGAGAATATTTTGTTAATAAATTCGTGTATGGTAACGAAACCTTGCATGTATTTGTGCTCGTTTCAAAAATCGGAATAGAATTAGAATAAGACACATTAAAACTCGGCTTGACCTCTTTGGGCTTCTGAGATGTAGATATAGTAAACGACTTAGTAAGACTCGGTTGTACCTTTTCGGTCAACTGAGATGCATGAGAACTAGTAAGACTCAGCTTCACCTCCTTGGGTTGCTGAGATGTAAATGAATTAGAATGACTCGGTTGCTTGCTGATGCATCGCCGAGATTGAATTAGAATTAGAATAAGATTTAGCATGATTTTTGTAAAATTTAGTAGAAATAGTATTATTAATTGTTTTCGTGTCATTACTACAGTACGATTTCGGCAGACACGTATCCGAAATCTTATTCAGTTTAAAGAGTTAGAATTATCGATAGCGTCGTCGTTATTACATGTCATGTGCATAGGCACAGAGTTAGAACTAGAATTAGAGTTAGGGTTACGGCTACAAAATTAGAATTATTATTTGAGCTACGATTTATATAGTTACAACTAGTATTAGGGTTACGATTAAAATGTTTATTAAAATTTTGACAATGTTGCATATTATATTGTCGCTTTCTATATTGATCAATAGTGTGCCCTATGTTTTTGCAATAGTTGCAAATTAATTTATCAGAGTTAGAACTAGATAAATGAGAAATTTGTTTATTGTGTTTAAAATTAGAATGGTTTCTATTTTTAAAACATTGTGTAGCGACATGACCTACTTTATTACATATATTACACTGCTTCATTGAATTTTTTGAACACATTTGAAGATTCTGTAATTTTTCTTCATCTATAGCTAATTGAACAGCTTCGTTTAAGGTTTGAGGATTTCTACACCTAACAATAGTAGAAATAGCAGGGTTCAACCCTAATAAAAATGTGTTTAATGTGTAATGTTGAACGGTTGGTAAATGAATAGGAGACGTGTTTCTCTACTCAAGACTTTAATTATACTGTTACTTAAACCTAAGAGTAAGTACATTTATTAACATATGCTATTAGGGTGGAGGCACATACACTACACCTCCCCCGATACTTAAAAAAAAGGAAAGTTCTCTATTTAGTTTTTTTTACATTTTAGTTTTCATGAATCTTATAACATAATAATAATTTTAATATTGAATAATTTTTAATATTTATTTTTAATCTTTTAATATTGAAGATTAAAATAAAATACAATGTTACATAGGCTTTAAATGTATATAATTTCTAATTGGAATAAAATAACGTAGTTAAACAAAATATAAAACTAACTTCATTTAAAAAAAATTATAATCTCATGATCATGATCAGATTATACCATGGTTATACATAATCATATTATTAAGTCAATCCGTGATACGCATGCGATTTTATTTCGTTAACATTTTTATTTCGTACGACATTAAGCCTGTCGTATTTTTGATATTAATCAATGTCACAACTGCACGTTAACATGAACATACCACCTATCATACCATATACTTATTAATATTTTTTTTTCACATTTATTTTCACTCGAGATTTATTACATTAACTACATGTTCTAGTTAGAAGTTATGATTTAAAATTTCAAACAATATAAAACTGAAAATAAACTATTACATTTCATATTAAGCAGTACCTGCTCTACCTTTATATATATTTATTCACATTTGTATTCATAATTGTATATACTTTATATTTAATTTATTTATACATTTATATTTGTTTAACTATTGCTTTCATGATTCACACAAATAGGTTAGACATTAATATTCTACTATATTTTCAGAAATTAATGACTTATAAAAGTTAAAGCATGTGATTTGAAGGTTTAATGAATATAACACCGATAATATTACATTTCATTTAAATATGAAAAGAGCAAAAAACATAATGTAATGCAACGCAAATATCATCGCTATCAGCAATAACGGGAATCAAAATACAACTTGCAATCCCAGTCGCGTAAGCGGTTTGTGACACCTACGTTTTAAATTTCTAAGTAGGTAGGTACGTATAAGGCTACGTTTGCAATTACATCGGACTATGATCACAAGGTGTGCTGCCCTGATACGGAAAAAGGCGGCTAAGTGCATTTTGTCGATTTTGAGCTTTCAGCACCACTAGACTAAGCAAAAAATTCTCTATCGACCAATATTGGAATTATATTTTTACGATTGATAGTTCCTGAGATAAATTAAGCATTTTGGCGGTTAAGTGCAAAATTTTCTTTGCTGTCATATGCTAGAAATCAGTTACGATGCACCGTTACGCTATATAGCCGTTAAGAGATTTTAACGATTTATTTTCTTAGTTGAAATTTAATATTTGATGTTGTAAAACTAAGAAAAAATGCAGTTAAACACATTTTATAATCTAAAAGACCGTTAAGCGTAAATAACTGCTTTATTACTTAGTTGCAGCCATGCTAGGCTATACCTAATAATATGCTAAAAAAGCGGTAAACACTTGTAGTAGACACTAAAACACGGCTAAAAACACCTAACTGTTTTCAAGCATAGAATTTAAAAAATATATTAAAATCACGTACTTCCCAAAAAAGCATTCACTGCTTTTTAGTGTATGATGAACCTTTGAATTATATTTGGAACAATATTTAAACAGCGGCAAAGTGAATGTGCTACTCTAAAAAGCGTCTAAGTGTAAGTTTAGCAATCGATGTGTACACATGAAGAATTAGATCGGCAAGTTTTAAGATTTAAAAAAAGTATGATCAGAACTCTTGTCCGAGTGTGTCAGAGGTATATTCTTTGGTTTGGGTTTTGATTTAAAAAACTGTATAACAATTCTCCGAAAAAATGTGTCTTTTCTGATGAAAAGGACTTTAAGACTAAATTTTCCCATTAAATTGCAACTAAATTAAAAAAAAGGAAGAAATTTAATAGAATTTAAAGTAAATAAAATAGTTATATTTATTTTTAAAATAAAACTAGTTAAAAACTATTATAACGGACTTTATCGCGTATATTAACTTTTTTATATTCCCGACGTTTCGATTTCGAGCACTTTACAGCAACCATGGTCACGGGGGGGGGGGGGGGGTCTGAGGTCTTCGGCGTCCCGATGTAATAGTTACCCGGGGTTATACACACAATAACATTATTAATTTTTGTTCCGATCTACAAAGTATGAACTTATAGTATCTTGAAGTCTTGCAGTTGTATGCTTGGGTTGAGATTTATTTTTATTAACTATAGGATCCCAAGCAGATGGTAGGCGATCCTGTACGTGTTCACAGACTGCAGACTGCCCGGAGCGTCGATTCTTCACATCAGCTATATGTTCTTTACCGCGGGGTTTAATCGATCGCTTGTCCTATCTTATAAAATATGGGCACTATCATCTGCTTGGGATCCTATAATTAATGAAATTAAATCCCAATCCAAGCACACAACTGCAAGACTTCAAGATATTATAAGTTCATACTGTGTAGATCGAAACAAAAATTAATGATTTTAATCTGGTGGTTAACTATAACATCGGGACGACGGACATCTTAGTCCCCCCCCG
This sequence comes from Parnassius apollo, assembly GCA_907164705.1. Taxonomy (NCBI): domain Eukaryota; kingdom Metazoa; phylum Arthropoda; class Insecta; order Lepidoptera; family Papilionidae; genus Parnassius; species Parnassius apollo. The sequence goes on from CAJQZP010000410.1 coordinate 3,325,242, forward strand.
TGACCATGGGTGCTGTAGTGCTCGAAACGTCGGGAATATAAAAAAAGTTAATATACGCGATAAAATTCGTAAAAACTAGTTTTATTTACATGTGTAATGTTCGCGTAAATATGAGAAATCATTATATAATTATTTTTACAATTATATTTTCCACTCAATTTAAATTTAAGTTCATGAATTTATATGAATATTTTTTGAAACTGGCATCTCCAATGAAATTGCCACTTAAAAAACTTTACTTAAAAAGTAATCAATAATAGCACATTTTATTCAAATCTCCTCCTCTCTAATATGTAAAAAGAGAGAGAAAGAGTTATATTCATAACAAAATAATTTTAAAATACGCTACGGCCAAGGAGTGTTCAATTCAATTTTGAGGTCTGACAATAGTTTTCATTGTGCATACACATGGATTTGGATTACCATTACACCAAATTCATAAACTAATTTTTTTCCTAATTTAATACTAAATCGTTTCCGAACGTATGGGAGCTTAGTTCTCCCTTCTTACATTACTTGAGTATTTATATATATTTTTATTTTACACCTTGAATAATGCCTTGATTTAACAAAGGCAGAAAGTTAGTGAGCGTGGCGAGAGAAGCGACAGCAGAAGACTGTAAATTACATTTAATCAGTGGGCACATTGAACACGATTGGCTCTCCGTTCTTTAATAATTGATTCACTTTGGTCTTGATCATACTCCATGAGTATGTATCTCATAAGTGATTCTGAATCAATTTACAAAATTTTATCAACTCCAAAAGTTAAGCGGGATATTCAAACTTGATATCTCACAACACCAAAATAAAGATACACAATGAATTCACCTAACTGAAAAGGAATAAAACACTTGGTATATTTTTTGTTATGAAGAAATGGTACCATCTATAAGCGATGTATATAATTGTAATGATTATGTTATATTTAATTGTATAGTTCAATATAGCCTTTCGAGTGATGTCGGGACTGCTGTGATTTTGCAGTGCATCAGGGATGTAGTACTACGCCAACGTATCACGTCTCTTATGTGCAGAGTGCGAGGGAGCTTCGATACTATTCTGAAGGTTATTAGTGGTAAATCAGACTGTCCAGTCAAGGACACTGGGTATACATACATGGAGACACTGGATATACACTCATGCGTATGTACCAAGTGCCACAAACTAGACCGGAAAATATTTAAATTAATGTTTTAGTGTTGTTTTTATTCTGTTTTACAAACATAATTTGTAAACTCATATTTTGTACTAACAATTTTATGGACCAAAAGTCTGAAATAAATTAATTTAATTTTTTTAAGAATTGATCGCTAATAGATAAAAACTGTGTGCCACTGATGAACATGTCCCAGAACAACTCCAAATATGTCAAAGAGCATTGTTACATTAAATTAGCCGATAAAGATTTTAACTCCGGTGATTCTTTGAATTCAGTAAACATGTCGCCGAATAGCTCCAAATTCAAAAATGTCTATGTCTATCTATAAGTAAGTCTGTAAAATTAGTTACTCCTTGCCATCTACAGCACGTCTTCCAGTATCAGTAGAAGAGCGCCATTATTAAGAATAAAGTGAAGATTTTGACTCTGATGATTCTGTAAAAGAATGGACTATATACCGTCAGTGGAGATGTCGCAAAACAGTTCTGATTCCGAAGAAGACGATAATCAGTCGGTATCATACTTCGTGCCACCTACCAATTTTCATGATAAAAAAATCAGTAAATAAATCAGATTCGTCAGATCGGATTTAGCAGAAGATCTAGAATTATAATTGCAAACGGTTTAGTAGAGCAGAAATCACATTCAAAAATAAAAAAAACAGGTTCTTTAAGAATAAAAAACTATCCCTTGTTTTTCCTTATAATTGTTTGTGCTAAGCATGAATAAAGTTTTGATATTATTACTAAAGCACATTTTATTTTACACTTAGCAACTTTTCAAACTTACATATCAAAAATATACCCATGCTAATGCTAATCAAAAAAGCGGTTCCGTGAGATTAATGTACATTTAACTACCTTTTAGTTTAGTTGCACTTCTACTTAATTTGATTATTTGCTGATAAACTATACTATAAGGCAGTTATATCACTTAACAGCAATAAAGTGTAGTCCAAGTGTATAATTTAAACAAAGCGTCAAAAATTAAAAGAAAGTTAAAGTAGGTTAGCCACATTTTTGCGTATGATTATTGTCAATGCTATACTAAAAAACAGTTAAGGTATACTTAACGGCCTTTTATGTTGTAATTAATATTCAAATACAATGTTTCAATACTTACGTTAACTACATTTTTAGAGTTTAAAGAACAGTATGCCAATAATTTCATTCAAACATATTTATAAAAGATTCGTAATTTTTTTTTTACATGGATTCCAATAGTCGAAATATTTTTTTCGGTCATATCTATCAAGAAAACCAACTTCGCGCTTTTTTTCAATTTTTCTCGAAACATACTTTTGTGGCTTAGCCGCCTTCTTCCGTATCAGGGCAGTGTGGTGATTCATACCTAACATTAAGTAACTTCCATAATATGTTATAATATGAATGCAAGTAAAATATACCTTAAAACTTGGAACAGATATTTAAAAATAGTTGCATTGTTAATAATCAAATATTACTTTTACTTCTAAGAAATACGTTTATCTTAATTGGGACAGAAATTTATATAAAAAGAGAATACACTGTTAGGTACACAGCTAAAGTTTTTTTTTTTTAAATATATATTTACATTGGAAAAGCCAATTTTATTTCAAGCAGGTGACACAATTTTAGGTTTTCGTTGCCTTTCTTATAGAAAAAAAAAACGATTACATTATACAATTTACAATAATAGTGTATCGATAACCTTTGGACTTGATTATAATAAGCTTTATATAAATGTAATTCAAAATTGTACACATTTTACATAAGAAAACATGAGACAGAAAAAAAAATTATTTAAAGTAGAATCATTGTAAATACGAATCAATGTGCCTAAATATGAAAAAATCTCGTAAATTTATATAAATTTACGCGAAAGTGTACTTATCATATTCGGTTGATATATTTTTATTTGTTTACGTGTAGTTGTGCGAATCGAACCCTATAGCTGTTATATGTGCAACTTGCTAGTAGCATTTTGGGTAGCGTTAATAGTCCTAATATAGAAATGCAAAATAACCATCTATCCAACCCCATGGATTTGGTCGGGGATCCCCTTATTACCTTGTACTTTTGTAGATTGTTAGGCCTTTTTATTATCATTTCTTTTCATAAATCTTGTACGTACTTTCTCTTTTTTTATATTTTGACTTTTAGCTAGCTTTATTTCTCTCTATTCACGCATATATGTATTTATTTATTAAATATCGGGAACCGGAGTTTCAATTCACTTCAATTATATTTCATTTCATGATATTTATCATGCGGGTACTTTATACACATACATATGGGCCCCCCATTTATTTGGGTATTATATTACATTTTCGTAACATTCATTTCATTTTGTTGGTACATAACTTTTTATCGTAATTATATCAAGGTAAAAATGTACCTTGGGTTGTGCGCACAACCTTGAGGTCTACGTTTTTTAAGTCACTTTTAAAGGACTCCAACAATTGTCACAGAGGAAAACGATGTTCGCACCATGATCCAACGAAGGATGTGACCTCAATGTACCATTATTAAGGGTAACAAATTTAAGACTTCTCTGGTCCCTAACAGTACTAATATGAGTAAACTCATGTACATCACTTGTACTGAAGGCGTTGTTCCCTAGTACCCGTAACTCCTTATTTCATCATCCTATCACGGAAGCATACCCTGCTTGAGGACTATATGCTTTACCAGTGATGGACGTTCCCGTATCTCTCCATTACTTATTGGTCAATGTCATATTTTCTTTTATTTTTATTATTGCCATAAATATTTATTCCTTCTTTATTTCTTCATTACCTTGTTCTTTATTTATATAATTTCGTGCTCCACTTCTATATACTAACTTGCACCATACTCACTCATTTCAAGTCGCACAGTTTAAGCATCATCAATATTTGGGTGATCAGTCCAATATTGACAAAACTTTGTAACTAAATCATTCGTATTTACACGTTCGAACATTCCTTTCTTCCGTTCCTCATACCAATTACATGCTTTCTAATTTTTGTACAAATGAGATAACATTCTTATCAATAAATTTTCTTTGTCGGTGTTTAACTTTTTTTGAAACATTATTATTAAAACCTCTCTTAATTACTTTATTCCTGTTTACACTGTTATTTATTTATTATTTTCATCTATATAACAATACTATTATTATTTATTCATTTATTTTCCTATACTTTTATCTATATTACAATGTTGTTGTGATTTATCCTACACCTGTTAATGTGTTGCATGTTGCTGTGTTCAGTTTAAATTTATCATCTATGTTACCATGTTTTTTTATAGGATACGCTCATTGCATAACATTTTATAATATCATATTTTTAGAAACATCAGTATCATTCGTAAGAAATGGTTAGCAGACCTTTTATATTCACTGTGTAAAGATTGACTCTTGTTATATTTACCTACCTAACTAGTTTCTTGTCTTTCAAAAGAAATAAAAGTGTTATTTTAGCCAGAAAATATGAAAAATAGAATTGATAATAAACGTTAAAAATAATCGCATCGTATGATCGTGCCTAATGTCAACATAACGTGTACAATTTGTTACTACATAAGTAGTAGTACTCATATAAATGAGTGTGAGTAAAAAATGTACCTTAAACTGATATTTTTAATTTCTTATTTATTCAGAAGTCGTCACATCGTTAAAAGCTATATCACTTTTATATAGATCGAAAAATATTACTGAAAGTATGTTATTTATTATGTCGTGTTTACAGAATAATTGAAAATCACATTATAAAAGTTATCAACTTTACACAACGATACATTAATTTATTTAAACATTTAAAAGAATTTTTTTTATATTTTACATAAGTTATTATATAAATTTAAGATTTAATGCCTTAAAAAAATTACAACTTATAATGGTAGTGAAATGTTTCTAACCCTTTAAAATTTGGATTCGAAAAAAAATTAACGAAATGTATCGCAGTGTTATTTTAAATCAAATGCGTAAAATTGGAATCTATTATTTTATTATTTCATTAATTGTTGAAACAGTAAAAAAAATAATACAAAACTATAACTGCATAAAAGGGGATATAAGGTGGTCTTGCGCCTTAATAGAAGTGCCACATAAGTGCTTAAAATTCAACTTAATTATTAATATTGTATTATAATTGTTTTAGTTTTTTTTTGTAGGTAATAAAATATTTGATAATAAAGTATATTGTGAATAATCTGATAACTAATTTCAACTTCATTATATGTAAAATACAGAATATTTAATATCTAACTTAAAACATAATAGCAAAAAAAAAACAATCTTAAATTGTTAAATAAAGTTTGAAATAGAATTAAAATCACATAGGTGCGAAGTTACCTCATAATTTGTTCTTTTCGGCTCAATTTTTCTATCTTCTTATCGGTTAAGGCTTGCAGGAAGTTTCTTCTATTTTTCTTAAATTTGTGCTCTCACCATCTAATTCGTTTAATCTTCATGTAATATTTGAAGCTGTCATAATATTTGTTTCTGAAGTTGATCGTTCCCGTTTTTTTTTCCGTAACATTTTTCTTCTTTTTCTAATAGGTTTTATTAACATATCTCCTTAAAGAAATAATAACCTTGCCGCCTCTTCTTATGTCTCCGTTTCGGCTTACTTGTCACATCCGGTAGTATCAATTCAATAGTTGAAAATTGTTCCTTAAGTTTTATATTTATTTTTCCATGTTTCTTTAACTATTTGTGCAGGCCGCGGCGGTGCGCGTGCCTTGTCGCCGCGCACCGCCTGGCAGGGTCGCCATGTAATGTTGAACGGTTGGTAAATGAATAGGAGACGTGTTTCTCTACTCAAGACTTTAATTATACTGTTACTTAAACCTAAGAGTAAGTACATTTATTAACATATGCTATTAGGGTGGAGGCACATACACTACAAATGCTAGGTCCTCCATGGCGGCTATTCTACCTGGAAATTCGTCAGGAATTTTGCAGCTATAGTGTATATCTGACTGAATTTTTGTTAAAATTTGTTCTAATCTTAAAGAAAATTTAGTAACGTCGTCGGAAGACTGTTTGCGGTTTTGCAAATTTGATAATAAATGTGTTGAGTGTTTTTTCTCCCCAAAAGTGGAACGAAGAAATGACTTTATTTGGTCCCATGTTTCAAAATTTTTTAAACTACATGCGACCTGAGCTTTTCCTTCTAGCTGTGAGATAATGAATTTGCACAAAATAGGCTGTTGTTTTGGCGTAGCTAACGACATTGCGTTATCACAGTTGGTAAGAAAAGCGGGGAGGGATTCCTTCTCCCCATTATAAGATTTTATAAATTTCGTCACAAAAGAAAATGTGATTTTTTCTGACATATTGTCTTTACTTTTCTCTGCTTTAAGCGACATAGAAATAAAATTAAAATTTAAAGTTATATAAGATAATCACAATAAAAACGACGTAAAATAGGTTATAGTACAAAACAGTGTAAAATAAAGTTAAATTTTATAAATTTTAATTAGAAAACAAAACGACTTACAGGAAAATAATAACTTCTATACGTTGCATTTACTCGTAACAATAGCTCGGTGACACGTTACACTCGTGGCGGCTGGCGGGCGGAATCGCTGACACGGTGACTTCGTCGCGTCGTGGGAAGTGGTAGGAATGGAAGATGTAGAATATTCTTCAAATATATTTTCCTTATGTTGGTGAGTTAGACCCAGCTGGTGCGGGCTCCTGGTGGAGGCTGATCGTCGGCCAGACGGGTGATTTCATGACCAGATGTGAGTGGAGCGGGCTCACGCTTCAGAGCAGAGGCTGATCGTCGTCTAAAATTGTGGTAGGCGCAGGCTTAGGCACGGCTAAGGCTTAATGTCGACCTTGGTGATTTCGGGGACCTCGGATTCGAATGCCAAAGTCTTTTATGACCTTCTGTTTGGCATCCCACTTCTGACACCAATTTTTTAGGAGGCCGATCCCGTTTGACTTTCTAAAAAAAGAAACACCAAATAAACCTAAAGGTTTATTGCAAAAGTTCACACACCAAATTTATAAGTCCTTGACTTCCGAACTCTAATACGTCTCGGAATCTATATCCGATCTACCCAGAGCTCTGAGTCTAACTGATCATTAAAAATGGAATTAAAACGAACATAGAAAGGAACAATATAACAATATAATTGCTGACTATAGCTATATTAAGGAAAAGTACTGTGTGATTAAATAAATGCTTACTAATGTTTTATTGCCTTGTAAAAAGGGATATAACAGATCCAAGAGCAAGTCTTATCCGACACTATTCCAAAGATATCCCGGACGTCAGTCTGAGCCAGATTGGAATGGCTCTCCAGCACCTTAAAAACGGCAGGGTCCCAGGCGAGGATGGAATTACAAAGGAGCTTCTGAAAGCGGGTGGAACACCGGTATTTAAAGCCCTTCAGAAGCTCTTCAATTCCGTCCTCCATGGTGGCACTACTCCGGAGGCGTGGAGCGGAATTTTTTTTATAGATGAGGAGGCAAACGAGCATGCGGCTCACCTGATGTTAAGTGACTACCGCCGCCCATGATCAACCGCAACACCAGGGGAACTGCAGGTGCGTTGCCGGCCCTTTAGAAAGGAGTAAGCTCTTTTCTTGAAGGTCCCCAGGTCGTATCGGTCCGGAAAAATCGCCGGTGGTAAACTATTCCACAGAGAGGCTGTACGCGGAAGAAAACTCCTTTTGAAACGTACTGTGGTGGACCGCCAAGCATCAACAACACAAGCGCCAAGCAAGTATCGGAACGTTTGCCGCGTAGTGCGATCACGAAATTTGGCGGCTGTGATTAATCCGAACAATTCCTCAGAGCACTCTCCATGGTATATGCGAAATAAAATGCAAAGAGATGCAACATCTCTTCGCAGTGCCTGTGAATCAAGCCGATCGGAAAGCACTCGGTCGTCGACGATTGGAGCCGCTCTGCGCTGGATGCGGTCAAGTGGAAGGAGCTGGTACTGGGGAGCCCCAGCCCAGAGATGGGAACAGTATTCCATGTGCGGCCGAACCTGCGCCTTGTAAAGTTGCAGGCAGTGTGCCGGCATGAAATACTATACCGCTCTGCTGAGTATGCCAAGCGTTTTAGAGGCCAATTTGGCCTTCTCTTCCAAGTGACCACGAAACTGCACGTCACTCGATATGTCAACGCCGAGGATTCCGATACTGGCTGAGACAACAAGGGGAGTGCCTTGAAACTGAGGAGATACGACAAAGGGGTTCTTTTTAGCGGTTAACGCGCAAACTTGTGTCTTCTGGGGGATAAACTGGACTAGATTTAGTCGCCCCCAATCCGAGACTCTGTTCAGTAAAGACTCGACTTCAGACACAAGTTTGTCCTGGCACTCGGAGACGTTTTACCGAGAAATATTGGCTCGGCCGGTGTAAAGAGCATCACTAGTGCTGTCATCTGCATAGCAATGAATGTTACGGGTTTGCAACATATCATTGATATGCAGAAGAAACAGCGTTGGCGATAGCACGCAGCCTTGTGGAACACCAGCATTAATAGGCTTGCAATCGGAGCTTGCACCGTCTACAACGACCTTGATGCTCCGATCTGCAAGAAAGCTGGTTATCTAATCGCACAATTTCTCGGGAAGCCCATAGGAAAGGAGCTTCGAAAGAAGCGCTTTGTGCCAAACCCGATCGAAGGCTTTCGCAATGTCCAAACTGACGGCCAATGCCTCCCCTTGGACTCTACTGCCTCCGCCCATCTGTGAGTTAGGTAGACCAGAAGATCACCAGCTGACCGACAACGGCGAAAACCGTATTGGCGGTCACTAATCAGCTGGTGATCTTCAAGGTACCTCATGAGCTGGCAGTTTACAATGGACTCCATGGTTCTGGAGAACAAGGAGGTGATGGCGATAGGCCGATAGTTGGAAGGGTCTGAGCGGTCGCCTTTTTTAGGGATCGGGTAGACAAAAGCCGTCTTCCATGATTTTGGGACTACGCCTAGGGAGTAGGAGTACCGGAAAAGACGCGTTGGAACCGGTGCCAACTCTGGAGCACACGTCCTCAGCACAATTGGGGGGATTCCGTCAGGCCCACTCGACTTGTGGATGTCCAGGGAGAGGACTGCTTTGCGAACCGAGTGCTGTGTGAACTGCACTTCCGGCATGGAGCACTCACATCGCGGGATTATCGGCGGCGTACTCCCCTCCGTCATCTAGGGTCAAGTTGGACGCAAAGAAAGAGCCTAGAAGATCGGCTTTCTCCTTTGCGGTATGGGCCAGTGAGTCGTCCTCCCTGTGCAGAGATGGAAGAGATGGCTGACAGAAATTTCCCTGGACAGCCATGGCAAGAGACCAGAATGCACGGGTTCCAGAAGAAAGGCGAACTAGTTTCTCGCCAATTCTGCCTATGTGCTCTGACTTTGCCTTGGCAATGACTCTTTTGAAGGACCTAGAGGCGAAATTATACTTCTTTTTTATAGCGCTGGTGTTTACATCCCGGGACGATGATGCGTCAGCCCAGGCTCGGTAGCACTCCTGCTTATAGCATGATGCTATTTTACAGGAGCGACCAAACCAGCTTCCAATGGGCACCATAGAGGAAGGAATAAAAAGTTCTATACCCTGAAGTACCACATCAGCGACAGAATCCGCAACAACGATGGGATCGTCCGGCGAGAAGCAAACCCGCCCCCAAGGGTAGGATGCAAAGAAAGACCGCATCCCATCCCGATCGGCTGACCTATAGTGCCAAACACGGCGGCAGCCTGCAGAATGCAACTGAAGTGAGTTGAAGTTGAAGAAAGGCGACAATGTTCTCTTGAAGAATTACAGACCGATTTCCCTTCTGCGCCGCGTCTACGTGCTGTTTTCGAGAGTCATTACGAATCGTCTCGCACGCAGACTCGACGACTTCCAGCCTCCCGAACAAGCCGCTTTCCGAAAACGCTTTAGTACCATAGACCACATACATACACTGCGGCAGATTGTACGGAAGACCGAAGAGTACAATCTGCCACTTTGCCTGGCGTATGTGGACTATGAGAAAGCCTTTGATTCCGTCGAAATTTGGGCGGTGCTACATTCCCTACAGCGGTGCCAATTTGACTATCGGTACATCGAAGTGCTGAAGTGTTTGTACAATAGGGCTACGATGGCTATCCGAGTACAGAACCAGAGTTAAAAAACCTATCCAACGTTTTTAACATCGTTCAAGGTGTACAGACAGGGTGACGTTATATCCCCGAAACTTTTCACCGTCGCATTGGAAGAAGTTTTCAAGCTACTAGACTGGAAAGAATACGGTATTAACATCAATGGTGAGTACATCACTCACCTTCGATTTGTCGACGATATAGTCCTTATGGCAGAATCGCTGGAGGACCTAAGCACTATGCTCAATGACCTCAATGGTGTCTCCCAATGGATACGTCTTAAGATGAACATGGACAAAACAAAGATCATATTTAATGTCCATGTCACACCTATGCCGGTTGTTAGTTGTTGGCACACTTCGAAGTTGTTGACGAATACGTTTACCTGGGACAAATAGTCCGACTAGGTAAGTCTTACTTTGACCGAGAGGTCAATCGACGGATTCAACTCGGCTGGGCAGCGTTTGGGAAATTACGACACGTTTTCTCGTCAGGTATACCTCAAACTCTGAAAACTAGATTGCACAACCAGTGCGTGTTGCCAGTGATGACTCATGGATCTGAAACGTGGTCCTACACTGCTGACCGTATAAGGACGCTCTAGGTCGCTCATCGAGCTATGAAGAGGGCTATGCTCGGAGTTTCTCTGCGTGATAGACTCAGAATTGAGCATATCCGCAGTAAAACCAAAGTGACCGACATAGCCCAACGGATTAGTGAGCTGAAATGGCAATGGGCCGGCAAAGAAAGGTTCTCGAGTGGCAGCCTTGTACCGGTAGGCGTAGTTTAGGGTGACCCCCAACTTGATGGAGTGACTACCTGGTAAGACATGCAGGAAGTCGATGGATGCAGGTTACTTGGGTGAGGCCTATATTCAGCAGTGGACTTGTGAAGGGCTGTAATGATGATGATGATAATGAACTTTCGTCCCAGCAGAAATATCACTTCTCCTCGGTTAGCTTGTGCAGAGGTTTGGCTATATCTGTAAAGTTCTTCACAAATCGCCTATAATAGGGGCACAAACTGCTAAAATGCTCTAACCTGCGTCTTGTCTTTTGGAACCGGCCAATCCTTGACAGCGGCGATTTTCTCCGGATCCGTGCGGATACCTTCTTCCGATACTACATACCCCAAAATTTTAACTTGCCGTTTGAATAGTGAACATTTCTTCGGACTCAACTTGAAGTTGGCACTCTGAATCTTCATGAGCACGCGTTCCAGATTTTGAAGGTGTTCCTCAAACGTTCGGCTTACCATGATGATGTCATCCAAATAGACCAGACAGACATCGCCAATTAGCCTGTTAAGTACAAGTTCCATCAACCTTTCAAACGTTGCTGGAGTATGCATAATCCAAACGGCATTACACTAAATTGTCACAAATCCCTTACCCTAACGAACGTAGTTTTCTACTTGTCCTTAGGGTCAATTTCTTATTAGATCCAGCGTGCTAAACCACTTTACTCCTGTAAGCATGTCTAGCGTGTCATCAATTCTTGGCAAGGGATAGCTGTTCTTCTTTGTAACGTCGTTCAGACGGTGGCAGTCAACACAAAACCGCATGCTGCCGTCCTTCTTCACCACGGGTGAACACCATGGACTAGATGAAGGTTCAATAACACCATCTTTCACCATTCCCTCAACCATGGTTTCCACTTCCTTTTTACGTGCTACCGGCATCTTCTAGGCCGCTGACGGATAGGCAATTCTTCGCCTGTGTTTATTTTGTGTTGAACTAAGCCAGTCTTCCCTAGCATCTTTTGATGAGAATACATCGGCATACTTGAGTAACAATTTCTTCGCCTTGACCATTTCATTCGGGGAGAGAACTCTGCGACAGTCTTCTAAAAGTGTGGTCACTCTCGTTTGTGCATCCTTGCTGGGGTTTCCAGTCGATACATATTGGCACCGACGCAACAAATCCAATTCCTCACAAGTACCAACCAGTGTGCCTTTTTCTATAATCTGTTCCTGGTCACAAAGGTTCAGCACACATGCTCCTGAGATGTTAGAGGTTCTGACCAAGGTTCGAGCCACTTTCTATGGAAGGTCATTGTCTAACCTTTCGACGAGTAAACAACGATGTGCTTGCCCAGGATTCCGAGGAAGACTAACCGGCACAATCATTTCTGACCTCGGCGCAAGAACAATCTTCTTAAAGCTGTACACGTTCCCTGGTAACGCTCGCCTGCGAACGATGATACACTGCACAGCTTCCACCTCCAGTGCGTGGGCCAATCCAATCCAATTCCAATCGTTGGGCCTCTTTCTCTTGCTGCTCTTTCAACCAATGGGCCTGTTCCTCCTGTCGCCGAGCCTGTCTCGCATGCTGATCTTCAATTCGACGGGCCTGTTCTTCCTGTCCACGCCGCAGCTGCTCTTCCAACTGACGGGCCTGTTCCTCCTGTCGGCGGGCCTGTTTCTGCAGCATCATCATCAGAGCACCAAAGTCACGTGCTGCAGATGTAGGAGCTGCTGACGGGCTGGCCTCTGTGGTCTCTGTGGTCGGCCGGTGTGGAGGGCCAGCCCCCTCCGACGTCTGCGGCGTTGCACCACCAAATCGTCTCTGGTCCGTCTCCTGCTTGCGTTGACTTCGGTTACGGATACCCTCCGTGTCGTCCTTCGGTAAAAACGGCATGATTTTATCCCACTTCATACATCAATTTTTACGAGCTTAGGGTTCGTGACAATAAAAACTGCCGATTGAATTACCAAAATTGACACTTTAATTACTGAACACAAATTAAAACTTAAATCACACTAATAATTAATCACACTTAACACTTTAGTTCACTTTATTTCACTCCGAAAGCTTCTCTCGTATCGCCAATTCAATACTCCCCCGGTCACGGCCCCCTAAACGGTCTTATATAGGCCTTTTCCACCGAAACATTCAGGATATTCCTGAATGTTTCGCTGTAGCTGTAGCTGTAGAAAATTCGATGTGGACTTTTCTAGAAAACTTAACTCCTCTATTAGATACTAGATGGCACTGTTGGTGGAAAGTTCAGGCATGGCATTTTCTAGAAAGCTCTCCTCGCTCTGCTCCCCGACACTAGATTACGACGTTAGGGGCAACAATATATTGAAAAAAAAATAACGTGTCCCAAAATTCAACGATAAGCCAACACCGGAGGATAGACCTGCCCCGGACTAATCGGGGAAAAAAAGAAAAAAATATATATCCCAATTATATTTTAAGTTATATAAAAAAAATGAAATTCTTCAGAAATTGAGACCGTTTATGATATTTTTCACTACCATGACCACAATTTTTTTAATATTTGTTTCTTTTTTTTTATAGGCAACCTGAATAGTACTGCTATCTACCACAATTCTTAAAAAAATCCAGAATAACTCTTGTTTTATCACGAAAATTAATGAAACTTATTTTATTCCCTAAATTTTTTGAAGACTTTTACTTTTAACCAACTTTAACTTATCGTGGTGTAAAAAAAAGTATGAACACTAGTATGGCAAGTTTTTTTAAAAAATTGACGCAACTAACCAACATTCCAAAATGGTATAATACTCTAGGAAAACAAGTTATAAAAAAATATGGGTCTATTATTTCTTAACAGGGGCCAAATTCCTTAAATTGTAATTGTTAGTAATCACTTTTACTATATGCCCAAAATGGGTTCTTGTTACAATTTTTAGGAATTTGAATGGGGCATACATACCTTAGATGTTAGAGAGAGATAGAAAGATAGAGATATTTACGTTAAAAGAGACAACAACAGGGCAGGTAGAGAAGCTGTTATTATTCTCAGCAAGTCAGTTCAATACGCTCTGCTCCTTTGTTTACTGCGCACCGTTCCCAATTCAACTTACGTGGCTCTCGTACATACTATCGACTTTTGGCTTAGCTTTTTGGACTGGAAACGACCTGCAAACTTAACCTGGCATTATTTGGACTGGAAGTGATCTGCAAACTGAACTGACCTGGCATTATCTCGGGCTACGATTGTGTGTTTTGTGATTTAGAGTTCTGGTGCATTTTTGACTGTTTGGCGTTTAACATGCCGCAACCGTACACACCACAGGAATACGCTAATATGCATTTAATCTATGGAGAATGCGGATGTAATGCTAACGTTGCTAGCATACTGTATCGAGAAAGATACCCAAATGCTCAAAGATATCCTGATTATCGAGTGTTTATTAATGTGAATCAAGCGTTTTCGGAGGGTTGTATGCCATCCAATAGGAGAAGTGCTGGAAGACCTAGATTGGATCCTGATGACGATTTTTTTTTATCTTCATGCACAATCCCTAACGGGGTAGCCAGAGAGCACAGATCGCCAAGTGTCACGATCCTTACATACCTCTTTCGCTTCTTTCAGGTTCATTAACTTCTTCATACATGCACGTCTAGGTATCGGAGTACTCTTGACCCTCCCCTCTTCGAGCAATTTTCTCACATGGTCTTCGAAAGTTAGTCTTGGTCTACCTCGACACCTTTTAATATTTACTTTCGCTCTATATATTTTCTTCACCATTCGGTCTTCACTCATTCGTTCAACGTGCCCAAACCATTGGAGTACGCCCCTATCAATTTTTGTGATAAGGTCATCTTTCAATCCTGCCATATTGTGAATCTCTTTGTTTCGCTTTCGGTCGGCTATGGTAACGCCACACATTTTACGAAGAGATCGCATCTCCACTGCATTCAACTTGCTTTTATGCTTCTTCTGGCATACCCAGGTTTCGCTGCCATATAACAAAGTCGGTACCAACACTGCGTTATGTATTGCAAGGCGTGCACTCTTCACCACGCCTTGCCTTTTTACTAATGCATTCAGGGCACCATTGACTTTGTTTCCGGCAGCGACACGCCTATCCACATCTAAATCACATCTTCCATCCCGGCTGAAAGCACTCCCCAAGTATACAATTTCATTTACCTGTTCTAGACATTCCTGATTTACCCATATTTCACATTTCGTTCTCTCTTCGTCCTTTTCAAATACCAGAACCTTAGTTTTATTAGCATTCAAACGGAGACCTTTAATTTCACATTCCTCTTTCATACACGTGACTAATGCCTGCAGTTCTGGTGCAATAAGCACTGCATCATCAGCATACAGCAGACAATTAACTTTTATGTCACCCAATTTCACACCCAAACAGCTATTTTTCAGTTTCTGTAAACAGCTGTCGAGATACAGTATGAACAGCCAGGAAGACATGACACAACCCTGTTTTACGCCCGCTTGGACGCTAAACATGGGTGACAGGTCATGCCCTACCCGCACACAGGCTTTACAGTAATAGTAAAGTGACTGCACAGCCCTTAACAGTCGACCATCCACACCATATCCCGGCAACATTTCCCACATTTTCTTCCTTATAACCTTATCAAATGCTTTCTCCAGATCCACAAAAGCACAGAAAATCCTCTGGTTAACACTCAGAATCTTCTCCGTGATCATGCGGAGAGAAAACATTTGATCCGTGCATCCTCTTCCAGGTCTAAATCCGCATTGTGCCTCCCATAAGAATCTTTCCGATTTCTCTTGCATCCTACGTTCTCAGTGTTTTTGTTGAAGAAGTTCTCAATGAGATAGAAAATGATTCGACTACTTCGGTACGTGCCATAGAAAAAGCTACAGGAATCCCGAAAAATTCTGCACATCGAATATTAAAACGTCACAAGCTTCACCCATATCACTACAGGCGTGTGCAGCAGCTTAAAATATAATTGGGATATATATTTTTTTCTTTTTTTCCCCGATTAGTCCGGGGCAGGTCTATCCTCCGGTGTTGGCTTATCGTTGAATTTTGGGACATGGTATAGACGAGACCGTCTTGATAGACTTATCAAGAAATGTTGAAATTGCAGAAGTGTTTAATGAGATGTACTTAAAGAACAAAAAACAGCGTAAAAAAACCATTTTCAAAATAGAAGTGAATTTCAAAGAAGAAAGTGGTGCCAGAAAATTTTCCTTAACGCTCCATTTTTACTCCCCAGCTGCTTATAAGTACGTGCGTAAAATGTTCAACACATACTTACCACACCCTCATACGTTGTACGATTGGTATCGGAGTGTAGGTGCAGAACACGGATTTTGTGCCGAAGCTTTGAACAGGTTAGAAGCAAAGGTTAAAGAAAGTAAGAAAAAATATTAAGCGCACTTGTTGCCGATGAGATGGCAATAGGAAGACAAAAAATATGGACGGGTAAGCGTTATGAGGATGAGACATGGGTTAGGTAAGCGACGATAACAGCCAAATGGCTACTCATGGGGCACATAATCTTAGTCGTCAACCACCTTCTTCTGAGAGGGTTGTAGTGTTTCTGAGTTAAACGTCTTATAAGGGGTCAAGTTCAACGCGTTGCTTCCTGAACTCAACGAGGTGTGGCATAGGAAAGGGATCAGTAACTGTTTGATCGCTGTCACCGAACTGAAGTGTGAATGGGTTTGAGTAATTTCATACTAATTAACATACCTAACTACCTGTCTATTTCAGTGCTAACGTTATCGAACCCCAAGCCTTGTGATTTAAATTATACTCGCTCAACCAAAAAACTGAAGATTCTTAAGTAATCCTTGGGCTTATACCGATTGACGGCTCCGTGGCGCAGTGGCTTAGCAATGAGTTACAGCGCTAAGGTCCGCGGGTTCAAATCCCGCACGGAACAAGTATTTCTATGGCCTACAAGTAATTGTTCTGGGTCTGGATGTTTGTCCTTGTGAAATTTATGTTTGTAAACTGCCCCCACGATACAGGAGAAAATATTAGTGTGGAGGTAACATTTTTTAAAAGAAGAAGAGAAAAAAGAAAAAGGGAAAGAGGAAGAAGAGAAGAGATTTTACAGTAGCACGCTCAGTATTGCCAAGAAGTCATCACCATAATCTGCCAAGATTTTCACTGTTGAAAATAGGGCTACCCATGGAATTATAATTCCACACGCACACGGTTGGAAAGAAGGATTCTGATTAATGTTAAAAGACAATTTTTTTTATTTACATCTACAAAGATACATCGAAACCGTTTGCATGAATTATACTTAACTGTTGCATTGCGTATACATTGCTTGTCACTGAATTATAGAAAATTATATTGAGTTTTTGGGTTATGTTTTTCCGTAGGTCTAGGAGTTAAATACTGCTGTTTAGTAACGACGAGGATGATCAATTATCTAGTGACGTTTAGTTACCAACAGAAAGTCCCGGTGCCACAAGTTGAATTTCACTCAACACATGGAAATCCATGTTCCACTACAGACAGAAATGTCTGTAGTGAAATTTTTCTTAAATAAAAAAAAATATTGAGTTGTCATAGCTCCTAATAATTTTATTATCTAGATGAATTGGGCAAAAAATCAGGTGAAAGTAACTCTATAAGATAGTTAACCGTATCCACGAAATATGAAGAGAAAGTTGCAACTTATAACATTCACCCAAAAATCTTGATGGTACAACATTTGGTTTCAGCTTTAGTCGAAGTCATATATTATACATTTACATTTACAAGTTTTAACTGTAAGTCAGCTAAGAATTCTATAGATGATATTAGGGGCATATGTATGTGGTCAGATGTGGTCGCTCTTCAGGAGACTTGGCTACTCCCACATGATGTTCCTTTCCTAAGCTCGATTAGTCGTGAGTTTGAACACACGGGTAAGTCTGCTGTAGACACATCGGAGGGATTATTGAAAGGAAGCCCTCATGGGGGGGGGTGGCCATTCTCTGGAAAAATGGTAATTTTGAGTCAGTTTCTGTTGTAAACTATAGTAGTTCTCGATTATTGGCCATTACAGTCACAACTGAGGGTTGCAATATTATTGTCTTTTCTGTTTATATGCCTACGGACTGTCCGTCAACCTACCAATTTTTACAGATATATTGAGTAAGATCAATGCTATCATAGCGAGTAGGGATATAGAAAATGTTATGCTTGGGGATTTTAATGCGCACCCTCATGAACTATTTTTAATGAACTGAATAACTTTTGTTATGATCAGTCGTGGGTTTGTGCGGATATAAAAGCATTGAGAGTGGACGGTGATACCTACGCCTTCATAAGTGACGCTCATGGAAGTAGAAGATGGCTAGATCACTGTTTAGTATCCAAATCAGCCTGGAATGCAATTAAGAGTGTGGTGTCTATGAAGATGTTTACATTTCTGATCACTTACCAATATATTTAGAATGTACCTTAGAGGTGGTCAGGCCTAAACGGACTGTTAGAAGTCATGACAAAAACCTGGTCTTATGGGGTGAAAGAACAAATGTAGAAACGCAACGTTACCAAAACCTTTGTAATAGCAAATAGCAATAGCAAATACATAATTTACGATATAAAATATCTCAGAAAAACGTAAAAAATATGGACGTGACAGGTTTGATATGAGTATGATTATTTATTTATAAAGATTGTATGATATGATGAGTATGATTTTTTGAAAAGAAATTATTAAGCGTTTTCGCGTTTGCTTAACTTATTTTAAACTATTGCTATCTTTTACTTACACATGTCAAAAGTATGAGATAATAATAATTTTAAGGCTATCGGTTCAGTGACACTTAAATCCCCGAAAACTTTGAGTCAGCATCTAGGAAAACACGTTGAAATGCACTACGTGAACTAATTTCACAGCTTAAAATTTTTGCTATCTCTTTCTTGTTTTCATAAATAGTAAAAGGTAGCGATTATTTAAAATCAACGTTATGCATTTTTGACAGAATCAACACCTAAAGTGTCGTAGACAGAAAAACCTATAGACTAATGATTAGCATGGCCTCGAGTGAGAAAGGACGATAACGTAGTTTTAGGTTATACAATAATGTTTATGACTTTTAAACATATTTAGATAAAAATTTTAATTGTTCTAAGAATTGGAACTGAACAAGATTCACCAATCTTAAGCACACAAAACACTTTTTTCTCACTTAAACCAACTTGTAAACTCCTTAGATCGCTACGAACTGTCAAAGTTGTTTAGCAAAGTATAGTTTGCTAAACAAAAAAAACCGGCACGGAGAAAGGGACAAACAATCACACCGCTCTGTCTCATTTCTATGCAAGACGTATGCATAAATCTATCTTTTTCGTGTGCGAATGCGAAAGAAGGCGTCAGTTTGTGTGTGCGTAAAGTGTGGTACAAGATTATTGCTGGCCACACCGAAGAAGTAAAGAAAGAGATAGATCCGCTTATGAAGCCTTCTCTATAACACTTTTTTTAAATCAACGATTTTACAAGTGAGATAGTATCCCAATTACTAAAATATTTCCATGATTGTAACCATGGACGTTAAATAACAGGAGAACAAACGCTACGTACTAAAGCATAGCCGGTCTGTCCTTGAAAATTGTAGAATTTATAGCGGCGCTGACGTCGGTGAGTAGTGACTGCGAAGTTAGCTGTGTATGACTACAAGTAGATAAAATTAGTTGAATAATGTACAAATTTTCTTCGCGGCATTGGTGTGAAAATTTTCATGCGCCGTAATTTTATAATTTTTGACAAAAAGAAATATTAACAAATGGAGAAATATTTTATTGTGCGCGGATGTGCAAGTGGTTTAGCATCTGATCGGAAAAATAGACTGAAAATGACTTTTATTGAGCGAACTTAGCGATCGCAGCGTCTCACTTATGGTGTCCATATTTCTGGGAAACTATTTTCTACGGCGATCGTTCTCTTGTTCTCTAACCTTCATGGTTAAATAAATCGGTATCCATAGGCAAGCGTTTATGGAGTGTAGAGATCAGGAGAACAAACTATGTATAAAAAAGTGTCCGTAGAAAAGCCCTAAATAAGGGTGGCGCCATGGCGCCACTGTAGCTGCAGTGTAAAAATTAAAGAAGTTTTTATAATTTTTTTATTGCACAGACTTTCGACACAATTCTTTTTGTAATAATTATTTTATTATTTTCAAAATTTTTATTTTCAAAATCATTCCCAACGTATTTTACGGCGATTTTTCATATCCTGTAGTTACTCGGGCGCTTTTGTGGAGAGTTTTTGAACTGTTATTTACTGCTTCCGGATGGACACATTTTCAACTGTTCTCCTATGGGAGATTGTCCTCCTTACCTCTTTACTCCATGCATTATTTTAGCGATAATACAGGAGCAACAATCCTTCGACATATGGAGTATAGAAGTAAGGAGTCAACCTCAATCTCTAAAAACTAGATTGTACAACCAGTGCGTGTTGCCAGTGATGAATTACAGATCTGAGACGTGGTCCCTCACTGCTGGCCGTATATGGACGCTCAATGTCGCTCAGCGAGCTATGGAGAGGGCTATGCTCGGAGTTTCTCTCCGTGATAGACTCAGAAATGAGGATATCCGCAGTAAAACCAAAATGACCGACATAGCCCAACGGATTAGTAAGCTGAAGTGGCAATGGGACGGCCATATAGCTCGAAGAACCGATAACCGATGGGGAAGAAAGGTTCTCGGCAGCCTCGTACCGGTAGGCGTAGTGTAGGGCGACCCCCCACTAGGTGCTTTGTGGCATACCTTGGGTAGGCCTATGTTCAGCAGTAGACTTCTGAAGGGCTGTAATGATGATGATATTTTCAATGTAGTTAATAAATACAATAACATATAACAATAACTTGCTTAATAGAATATTATTTCCTTTTTAGTATTTCCTTTATTTGTTGTTTCCTTTTGTTGTTTTCTCATCTGGTTGGGTTCTATAAATATATAATTATAAATGGAAATGAAAAGATAAATATACATAAATATCAATAAAATTAAGTAAATATAAAAATATTATTAATAATGCTTAATTTTTTGTGCCGGCCACACTATCTTGATTGACTTACATAAAGTAGCTAAAAATGCAAGATGCCAGAGCAGCTATAAATTAAAAAGTATTAAGTGTTTCATAAAGCAATTTCTAGATGGCGGTAGGAGTAGGATATTCCCAATGAAATTTCTTAAAGATACAATAACAATAGCATGGTGTTTATTTTGTGCCCGTCAGGGTAAATGTGTTCTGTGATTTTGTGCATCTTGTGTTTTGCAATTTTTGTCAATGTCAAAAATGGTCAAAAATATAGTCAGTGAAGTCGAATTTCAATTGTATTGAAACTTTCATGAGTGTATCAAACACATTTTAAGGATTAAAACAAAAAAATATGGAATACCAACCTCTCTCTAACACATATTGTGATTTGTTATAAAATATAATACATTTAAGATGTCTAATCAAGTCACACGATTTGTATCTGGATTAAAGTCCCGAAATGTCGACATACAAACTAAAACGGCTCGGGAGCTTTATCATTATGCAAAAACAGAACTCCGTGAAGTACCGCAAGAAGAACTTACACAGTTCCTTGATGAATTCAACCACCAAATTATTGAAATGGTTTCAAGTAATGATGTTCATGAAAAAAAAGGCGGGGTATTGGCTATCGGTTAGTATGTATTTTTTAAGAATCAGGTTATATAGCACTACTGCTATAATTATTGTCAAGTCTGCACTAAGAATATTAAGGTGTGTTAGGGTAAGATCATTGATAGGGCAAGGCCGTAAAATTCAAATTCCCACTTTCCACTATGGGATATAATATAATTTATATTTATTACATCTCGAGATATAAATTAATATCGCTCACTGTACTTTTAAATGGAACCATTTCCACTGAAATGTAATATATATTACATCCAAAACTATAAATATTATTTCGATCGACTGAGCGATATTTTCATATTATATTTCACCTCCTGTACCCCACACACCCTTCCGTGCTACATCCTCAGATCTTACTATGATGAACACGCACTGGTTAAAAGATATATCTCACACTGTGAAGGGCAATTGCGGGATATAATTTATATCTCCGCATATAATATATACACTGGCCATCAAAAAAATCGGCCCACCTGCGTTTTTGCCGCAAATCACGTTTTTCTAAAGCAGAACCATTCAAAATGTTTAAGTACTGAAATGTTTTATTTAACTTGTTTATTTACACCAATTTAATCACAGTTACAACATCAAAATGATTTTTTGAAAGTAATTTTCATTTAAAAACCAAAATCTTTAATTTTTCACGATTATTTTTATTAATTTTCAATATGCTCTATTTTTTATGTATTGAATTTTATGTACACAATTGGTTTCACAATTGTGTTCACATTCTCTGCCGTCGGTCACGTTTTAAATGCAATACTCCGTACAAAGTGACCGACACAGCAGTCAAAGGCTTAATATTTCGTATTCCCTCCTCTAACTCGAATGACGGCCTGCATTCGCCGTTTTAATGACCTTATCAAGATTTTGATGGTCTCTTGAGGGATTCGGTTCCATTCTTCCCTAATGGCGGTTTCAAGGTCTCCTAATGTTGTAGGGACTGGATTACGAGCTCTAACCTTTTGTTTTAGGGCGTCCTACATGTGCTCTATAGGTTTGAGATCAGGGCTTCTTGCTGGCCACGACATAACCCGAATGCCGACCTCTTCAAGGTAATCGGTTGTGATGCGCGCTGCGTGTGGTCGTGCATTATCATGCATTAATTCAAAGGTCTCTCCAATATAGCCGGCGTATGGCACCACATAGTCTTCTAAGATCTCTATGATGTAGCGTGCTGCAGTTAAAGCACTTCTTCGTATGAAAACCAGCTCCGTGCGTCCAGTCAAAGATATCCCAGCCCAAAACATTACAGAGCCTCCACCATAACTGACAGTTTCTCTTATGCAACACTGGGTATAACATTCACCTGGTCGTCGCATGACATTACGGCGTCCGTCAGAACCCTATAAAGTCATTCGACTCTTATCACTAAAAAGAACTGACTCCCATTGGCCTATAGTCCAGTTGATATATATATGTTGATATATGGTCAATTGTGGTCTTGTTGCTGGCTTGTGAGGTCTTAAATTCTGCTCACGAAGTCTCCTTCTCACAGTACTATCACTTATAGCTACACCTCGATCTTCACATAAGCGTTGCTGGAGATCAACACCAGATAGGTGCCAATTTCGTAGAGCTGATAACACTATATAAATCGGTCATCCCTTTGAGTTGTCACCCTATGTCTTCCAGATCCAGATCTTCTTCGATACTGCCCAGTCTCCAAAAACCTTTGGTAAACTCGTCGCACTGCAGAACGGCTCAGATTTGACCTCCTGGCCACGACACGTTGACTTAAGCCTTGTTGCAGCAAAGCCACAACTTGGGCCGCCTCAGCTTCAGTAGTGTCCATTATTTTTAGACAAAGTAATCAAAGCTACAGCCTCAGTAAATAAACTTAACGTTATTAACGAGATATCCCTACAAAAGTCTGTGTCGGACTGAAATAACGGTTCGAATTTGTTCTGTCGTAAAACAACGAAATCAGCACTCAACAGTATTTCTGTATAAAAATTTGTAAAGTACCTTCAAGTGCAATAAGATTTACGACAAACAAGGTGTCAAACATCATATACGACCCTCAAAATAAAAAACAAATGTGTGAAACAGCTTTTAAGTGAAACAATCGATAAATTTCAAACAATACTGGGTGGGTCAATTTTTTTGATGACCAGTATATTATATCCCATAGTGGTAAGCCAGCTTTATGCTATATTTTAAATGCTAGCAATATGGCATACAATGCCATTCCATTCTGTCCTAGTTTCATTCTGCACAAGTAGGGCATGTGCTGCATATCATTTTATAAAAAAAGGTAAGTTTTGTATTTTTTTTTGTCCATCCGATCTTTACATTTTATTTAAAAATTAGATTTTTTAAAGTAAAATTTTCTTTCCCAGTAAAAAAATCAAATGCATCTGATATTTCCCTTATATTGAGTATTTCCATCTTATGTCATAACAAAGTTTGAGAACCACAAAACTACAATTTCTTTATATCAAAAAAAAAAAAACAGAGAATCCTTTGGAACATTTATGTCTTTAGTAATTTACAGGTCATATTTAAATATGTTTTTGAGCAGTAAAGATAGGACAAATAATAAAGATAATTCCTTTTATAAACTTTGTTCTCCAGGTAGTAGAACTGGTTTTAAATTTATGTCCGGTCTTGCCCCTTGATGGCCAATTCTTCTCTCTTTTTTATAGAAGAGGGGGCAAACAAGCATGCGGTTCACCTGATGTTAAGTGACTACCTCCGCCCATGAGCAACTGCAACACCAGGGGAATTGCAGGTGCATTGCCGGCCCTGTAGAAAGGTTCGGAAAAATTGCTGGTGGTAAACTATTCCACAGAGAGGTCATACGCGGAAGAAAACTCCTTGTGAAACTTACAGTACACCAGTACCTGGATGCTTGGGTGGACCAGTGGTGGTCCCAAGCAACCAGATGGTGTGGATGTTATCGAGACGTTTGCCGTGTCGTGGGTTCACGAAATTTGGCGGCTGAGATTAATCAGAACAATTCCTCAGAGCACTCCCCATAGTATATGTGAAAGAAAATGCAAAGAGATGCAACATCTCTACGCAGTGCCAGTGAATCGAGCCGATCGGAAAGCACTTGGTCGTCAACGATTTGAGCCGCTTTGCGCTGGATGCGGTCAAGTGGAAGGAGCTGGGGAGCTCCAGCCCAGAGTAACAGGGAACAGTATTCCATGCGCGGCCGAACCTGCGCCTTGCAGGCGGTGTGCCGGCATGAAATACTGTCCCGCTATGCTGAGCACGCCAAGCTTTTTAGAGACCAATTTGGCCTTCTCTTCCAAGTGACCACGAAACTGCACGTCACCCGATACGTCGACGCTGAGGATTCCGATACTGGCTGAGGCAACAAGGGGAGTGCCTTGAAACTGAGGAGATACGAAAAAGGGGTTCTTTTTAGCGGCGTTCTTTTGTCCTGGTACTCAGAGACGTTTTTCCGAGAAATATTGGCATGGCCGGTGTACAGAGCATCACCAGTGCGGTCATCTGCACAGCAATAAATGTTAGGGGTTTGCAACATATCACTGATAATATGCAGAAGAAACAGCGTTGGCGATTGCACGCAGCCTTGTGGAACACCAGCATTAATAGGCTTGTAATCGGAGCTTGCACCGTTTACAATGGCCTTGATGCTCCGATCTGCAGGAAAGCTGGTGATTCAATTACACAATTTCTCGGGAAGCCCATAGGAAGGGAGCTTCGAAAGAAGCGCTTTGTGCCAAACCGATCAAAAACCTTCGCAATGTCCAAACTAACGGCCAACGCCTCCCCCTTGGACTCTACTGCCTCTGCCCATCTATAAGTTAGGTAGACCAGAAGATCAACCACGGCGAAAACCGTATTGGCGATCACTAATCAGCTGGTGATCCTCAAGATACCTCATGAGCTGGCAGTTTACAATGGACTCTATTGTTTTGGAGAACAAGCAGGTGATGGCGATAGGCCGGTAGTTGGACGAGTCTGAGCGGTTGCCTGTTTTAGGGATCGGGTGGACGAGAGCCATCTTCCATGATTTTGGGACTGCGGCTAGGGAGTAGGAGTACCGGAAAAGACGCGTTAAAACCGGTGCCAACTCTGGAGCACACGTCCTCAGCACGATTGGGGGGATTCCGTCAGGCCCACTTGACTTGTGGATGTCCAGGGAGAGGACTGCTTTGCGAACCGAGCGCTGTGTGAACTGCACTTCCGGCATGGAGCACTCGCATCGCGGGATGGTAGGCGGCGTACTCCCCCCGTCATCGAGAGTCGAGTTGGACGCAAAGAGCCTAGCAGATCGGCTTTTTCCTTTGCGGTATGAGCCAGTGAGTCGTCCTCCCTGTCCAGAGATGGAAAAGATGGCTGACAGAAATTCTCCTGGACAGGCTTGGCGAGAGACCAGAATGCACGGGTTCCAGAAGGAAGGCGATCTAGTTTCTCGCCAATTCTGCCTATGTGCTCTGACTTTGCCTTGGCAATGACTCTTTTGAAGGACCTGGAGGGGCAATTATACTTCTTTTTTTAGAGCGCTGGTGTTTACATCCCGGGATGTTGATGCGTCAGCCCAGGCTTGGTAGCACTCCTGCTTATAGCATGATGCTATTTTACATGAACGACCAAACCATGGCTGGGATTTGCCTCCAATGGGCACCACAGAGGAAGGATTAAAAAGTTCCATACCCTGAAGTACCACATCAGCGACAGAATCCGCAACAACGTTGGGATCGTCCAGCAAAAAGCAAACCCGCTCCCTAGAGTAGAATACAAAGAAAGACCGCATCCTATCCCAATCGGCTGACCTATAGTGCCAAACACGGCGGCAGCCTGCACTCTGGACAAGACAATGGTCCGAGGAGCCTAAAGGGGTGTCGACGGAAATCTGATATCTGTCCGGGTCAGAGGTCAGCAGAAGGTCCAACGGGGAAGGTGCATGATCCTCCACATCTGGAATCCGTGTAGGCGAAGTAACCGGTTGTGTCAGACCATATACCAAGGCAAAATCATGAACAGGTCTCCCCACATGATCTGTTAAACGTGAACCAAGCCATTCGGCGTGATGGGCGTTGAAGTCGCCGAGGATCACGATCTCTGTGGAGGGGATCTGCTGTAGCAATGACTGTAGCCATTTGGACGTGGTCAGAGTCGGTCTGTTCCGACATTACCGCTATGGGATCTATAGAGGCACCCGTAGATGCGCGGATGATCGTCGCTGTCTACACGTAGCCAAAGGATGGACAGGTCCGAACCTTCAAGACTGCCGAGGCGTCGAGAACATGTCCTCTCTGACGTAAACGCAAACCGAAACCCGAGGTAGTAGTGTTCCAGTTTGTACCCTGGGTAGGAGAGATACGAGACATCAGCTGGAAACACCTGTCTCAGAAAGAGCAGAGCCGGCCTCGCCGTCTCGAGATAGTAGTGGACGGCTTTAGGTTAGAGTGAAGTCCCCTGATATTGCAGAAAATCACGGATAGCGTGGCAGGGTCGCCTTGATCTTGTTGCTCCGTTTGCCCCGAGCAGTTGTAGTCTTGAGCGGAATTTCCTCCCCCCCCCCCAGAATACGCGGGGCAGCCTGAGCACCCACGCTCAGAAATGGAGAAACATGGTCGTGGATGCTCAGCGAGGGATTATCCAGGGGTGCTGGTACCCTCCTGGGGTAGTCTATCATCATTTAATTTCGCTACCACGTTATGGGGGGGGGGGATTTGGGCCTCCGGCCACCTGCACTCACCAGACGAAACACCGAAACAGAGCTTCCACTTCACGCCGGTATTCTGTGAGGTCGTGGTACCACCCCGGTTTGAGCCCGCCCATACGTGCAACAGCAAGGCTGCCGCGTGGCTCTACCACTGTTAAAATTCTTCATCATCCGTATTAAAAATTATGTCTTATCTTCGCATATGTTTTAAGCAGAAATCGTTAAGTTCAAGCATTAACAATTTGCGCCATGTTCTAGAAATCTGACGTATATGGATGTTGAGAAAATAGTTTTTGCCAGACTTCAACTAGTAGTAGGTAAATCCGTCCGGTATTACCCAAACGCACCTTAACTAGCAAGTCAAATTTTAAAACATAAGTTAAAGAACATTACTTAGGCTTGTGGATGACTTCAACAGAACTAGACACTAGAAAAGTCAACATGCTGGGAATGGGGAGCTTTACAGTTGTTGAATGGAACTCTACAAAGCAACAACTAGCTGACTTCATGAAGAAGGAAGGCCTCTATTTGCTGAATTTCATCTTCCAGAAGCGAAGTGGAGATAGATTAGCTTTATATTTTCTTTTTTATACAATATGGGTGACAAATGAGCACACAATCAACCTGATGGTAAATGGATGCTGTGGCCCATAACAACTATCTACATCTATCCTTAATTAATAATCAAAATGCAGATGTTTTGTCACCCCTGAGCACTAAGATGGAATGCCTTGTTTCCAGTAAATAGGGTCTCCTGTTCTTTGCACTCACTATATGAAACACAGCAGCACTAAACTGCTATTTTACACTGGAATTCTGTGAGAGTGTGTTTTTTCCTTGGTTGAGCCAATCCAGTCATGCTACTTACAACTATTATATATCTGCATCATGGCTCTACTATGTTTAAATTGCCTTCATTCTGATGACTAAACAACAACTATTCATGAGATATCTCTGTGATTGTTGGGTTAAAAACCTACAGCAGTCAAATGGTTAGAGGTACACTGAATGTTAACATTAAATTACACAGATCTAATTTAATAATTTCAATATTCCAACCTCATTAACTGGCCCAGAATCCTTTCAGTTCAAGCTACAAAATTGTTTCCAGTGCCAAAAAATTGCAATATAGTGAACAATATCAATTACAATCTTGTGGAAAATGTGCATGCAGTCATAGCAAAATATTGCAAGCTTCACCATAATAAACTCAACAACTCTCAGATCACTCTCTTAATTTAATGGCTGCTAGATGAGATATGAGACTCCAGTCTTCAACTGATAAGAAGAACTGATGGCTTAAAGACTATTTAAAATGTATGCTTTGAGACTGATGCCGCTTCCATATGACTCATGTTGAAGATGCGATAGTGCAGAACCAGGGCTCTAAAGTCTTTGCCAAAAATCTGTTTGCTTCAAGAAGCCAATTAATAAAGTTGATAACTGATAGTTGTAGCATCAATTTCTGGGTATGTTGTTGAACAACTGCAGACAAATTTGAGCAACAATCCAGGGACATGCCTCAGCATTATTCTGATAATAACCCGGATGTGATTCTGGGTGAGATTTGAAAGGACAAAGAAAGCGCCAGTTCAAAAAGTGCTTTATAAAAGCCAATTTTGAATAAAATATTTTACTTTAATATATCCTTCTAGAAATGCTGCTTTGTGTGCCAAAAGTGCTGTTTTTGGGGGTCGTTGATGAATCCTTACTCATGCAGACTTGACAACTTTCAGTCTCCCGAACAAGCCGGTTTCCGCCTATGATTATATGGTTTCTGTAAAGGTTATAATAACAAAGATTTTAATCACATACATTCACTATAGCAGCTTATACAATCTGCTGTTATGTCTGATAAACTAAATCGCAAGACTATCCTATTGCAGAAATATGTAAGATGGTGACATTATATCTCCGAAACTCTTTTCTGCTTCATCAGAAGACATTTTCAAGCTACTGAATTGATAAAGATGCGGTATTAAAAATAATGGCGAATACATTTCTCATCTTTGATTTGCTGAGGATATAGTCATTATGACAGAATCGTTAGAAGACTTATGCATTGGGAGATTACAAAACAAGAGTAAGGAGATTCCTATGCTTGAAGTTTTTTTGTATGATAGGTATATAAGTGAGGATATCAGCAGTAAAACCAGAGTAACTGACATAGCTTAACAGAACCTCTTGACTGACTTTACTTAAAATTGATAACCAATGAGGAAGGAAGGTTATCAAATGGCAGCCTCGATTGGAAACCTGATGAAAAAGACAGCTAGTTGATGAATACAGGTTGCTGGTTTATTTTCAACAGTAGCTTGTGATGGGCTGTTGAGATAGTCCAAAGTGATTTTTTACATATAATGTATGTGAAATGTATGATAAAAAATTGTACATCAATTTAAAACAAATTTGGTGGTGTTCAATGTGAACTATTGCAATCTGCAAACAATCTATAAATGTTTCATTTTACATTAATTCCACTTATAATATCTATTCACTGTAAGGTGTTTCCTGTTAATAAATATTTTTATGAAACCAATCATAAAAATGATAGTGATAGTAGAGATGCAGTGGGCATTTTGTCTGATACATCAAGTGTTCAATGTTAATTTAAACATAAAGGGTAGACTGTATCAATTAATCAAGCAAATCAATGTGGAAAAGGATGAATAAATAAGCAGAAAAGTAACAAGTGTAATAGGTACCTATATAATTTTCAGTTCATACTGATATGATAAATGTGCATTTATTAATACCCATGGTTTAAGCTTAAATTTATGGAAATAGAAATAGAAACTTTTTAATTCAATATAGATTATAAATATTACTTATTGAAAGTTATTCTTATGCTTAATTTACCACTGGTTCAGAAAATACCTCTGTTCTGTGAAAAACTAGCAAGAGAACAAGCAGGATGTTTTTTTGAAAAATGAACAATAATTTGTAGAAATAGCATGCTAGCAATCACCTTATTCCCAGGGTTTATTATCATTTAAAAATTATAATAACTATAATTTAATACTATAATAACTACTTTTATACAATCTTTGTATAATAATATGTTTTAAACTTTGCGGAAGTCAGATTCTGTATATTTTCTGCGATTTAAAGGCGAAGTAAAAGCATATACATTGCCGTCGCCCCAAGAATGAACTACCTACTCTATGGAGTTAATAATATATCAATTTCCTTGAATTGTATGCCACAATATTTAAGCCAGTGAAATATTTACGAATTAATAATACTTTTTTATCTTTTTATGTGGTAGAGTCATGCTGCAGCTATGTTACAGTTGTAACACAAATGGGTTGGCTCGACTGCGGTAGGACCACGATTTCACAGAATATCAGCATTAAATAGCAGCTTAATGCTGCTGTATGTATGTGGTGAGTGTAGAGAACTGGAGATCCTTTTTACTGGAAACTAGGTATTCCATCTCAGTCCTCAAGGGGTGAAAACTCATCTGCATTTTGATTCTTAATTGAGAATAAATGTAGATGTTTCCGGGCTACAGTATCCATTTACAATCACTCATTATATTTTAAAAAATCTACAATAATATTGCTCTGAATAATCAATCTAAAGAAGCCAATTGTCAGTAATTTTATTATGATTTTTTTCCAGTATGTCTCATAGGTGGTGACTGTGACACAACAAAAACCCGGATAACAAGATTTGCAAATTATTTAAGAAATTTGCTTCCTTCCTCTGATGCTGGTGTTATGGAACTAGCAGCTAAGACAGTAGGTCGCTTGGCTACCGTGTCTGGAGTCAAAAGAGCCGAATATGTTGAATTTGAAGTAAAGAGAGCATTTGAGTGGTTGTCAGAGGAAAGAAGTGAGGGCAGGCGACATTCAGCCGTTTTATTGCTTAAAGAATTGGCTATAGCTATGCCAACCTATTTCTATCAACAAGTTTCTGGTTTCTTTGATCATATATTGGTTGCGTTAAAAGATCCAAAGCAACAAATCAGAGAAGCAGCTGCTAAGGCGTTAAGAGCTGGACTAGTGGTTACTGCTCAAAGGGAAGCAGCAAAGCAGTCTACTGCAAAACCACAGTGGTACTTACAATGTTATGAAGAGGCTATGGTGTCATTTGAGGATATTCCCAAAGAGAAAGGTATCACTAAAGAAGATAAAGTGCATGGAGGTCTTCTTATTCTTAATGAACTTTTGAGGTGTTCCAATGCTGCTTGGGAGAAAAAGTATACACAATTAATGCAGAGCTTGGACACACAGAGAGATATAACAGTTTCTGATGATATAATATTCATAAGCTCTAAGTTGCATAGTCCTTCAGTAAAGAGGGGCTACCTGTGTGATGGTTTTAAGACTGAAAATGTGCAATATCCAGTACCTATTTATGAATCTGATGTATGTAGAAAACTATTAAATGAAGAATATGACCGAATTTGTAAAGGTAATTTTATAATACTCAATTTTTATTACTGCAGATAATATGTAAGACACTTTTTGACTCTAAAGAACTGACTATAAAAGAAATAACTACATATTGCATACCTTAAGCGCAAAACGCGTATATATGTTACTAGCACTTAAAAATGAAGAAAGAATCCAATGTTTCGTCGCATGAAATCATATCTAACAATCATATTGAACATATAAATGATATAAAAAGCACATTGTCATAAAGAAAAATTATTGTTGAACTTATTTTTTTTAAATCAATTAATTGCTATTTTTGCATTAAAAAAGTGATTTTAGTGGCTTATGATGTAGGTTTATCAAGTCCGCATGGAGGGGTAAACACGATAATTTTTAAAATATCAATTATTTAAGTCAATCTATTTCTTAATCTCTTCATATATCACGTGGGAAGCTATGGAATGTAAATGGCAGTTTAATTTTGTTTTGTTTAGTTTTTTTTTCGGCTGTGAAATTACAAAATTTTTGGTGTTTGAACAGCCTTGTAATAATATATTTTACTAAATGCAGATACACTTTGATTCACTCCGGGCTTGGCTGCCATCGTGAGAGGATTACTATATCGTTTGTTTACAGCAGCTCGTGACGAAAATTATCGATCGCTGTAGAAATACAAAATATTCCAAAACATAAATTTTTTTTCATACTTTACCGAGGTGAAGATATTATTATTTTTATTATCACAGATTTTCATTACAATAAATTGTTTCACTAAAAGTTCGTAGGATTTCTATATAAATTTACTTATACATCTTGGGACTTTATGGAGTGACCTGAAGGTTTACTTCGGTATCTGCTACTGGAACTTCTCGAAGAGTAGAACTAGGTGTGCCAAGTTTAGCTTCGTTTTGTTAGTTACGATGAGATCTGAAGGATTTGAGGTGATGTGATCTAAAGGTGTACTTTGGTGAATGCTAAATTAAAATACTGATATTGACTAGATGAAAAACTTTTTGAAAACGAAATAAAGTTAATTAATGCGAAAAAAAATTATTAACGAGTCGGGTAAAATAGACAAGTTTTTACGATAATGCCTGGGTACAAATACCTAAAAATTAAAGTAATATTAAAGTTGATTTCTGGTTAATTTAAGATAATTCTGTTAAAAGTTTTTTCAATTAACAATAATATTTTTTTGAATCTTAATAATAATAACATAGTTAAATAAAAAAATATGTTTTCTATTCTTGATTGAGAATTTTTTTCTACATTTTTTTCACGATCATATGATCATTATGAGTCGTGCACTTTTGGACTTTTCCAATCTTTATTTTAATTGACGTTTGACATACAATTATAGGAAATTATTAAAATTATTTATCTGGCTACCCCTCTGTGTGACAGGCATGAACGCTATGTATGTATGTATATATAAGTAATAGTAATAAGATTATGATTTCTTATATTTACGCGAACATTACACATTGAATAAAACTACTTTTACGGATTTTATCGCGTTTAATTTTAAATGTTTTTTAATTCCCGACGTTTCGGGTGCTTTCCAGCACCCATGGTCACGGGGGCTGAGGTGACTGACGTCCCGATGTAAATGTTAACCCGGTGTACCTTCAGCATTTTAATTATTGTTTATGATCCGATCTATGCAGAATGAACTTACTTGGTCTTGAAGTCTTGCGGTGTTATGCTTGGATTTAGTTTTAATTTTATTAATTATGGGGTCCCAAGCAGGTAGAAGTACCCAGACTCCGTCTCTATTGAAATTAGGGTGTTTTTTTTTTTAATTTCAATAGCCTCACGTATCATCCTTGGTAGGAATCGATGTTATTTCGCGAGGATTTGTGGTCTATCAAATCTGATGTAATGGTTGGGCCGCCTAGGATATGCTCACAAACTGCAGACTTCTCGGAATTTTGATGCTTCACGTCAGCTATATGTTCTTTTACGCGGTTTTTAATAGATCTTCTTTTGCCCTATGTATGAGAGACCACATTTACAGTCTAGCTTGTACACTTCTGCATCTAAAATGCATTTTTAGAACATCTTAATTCCTTAAAATCTAAAATGTAATTTACTATGGAGTTAGAGGCAAATAATTCCTTAGCTTTTCTAGATGTAAGTCATAAAATACTTTTGAAAAATTAACGTATAACATGAGCACTTAACGCATGCACATTTGAATTTACCAAACTTTTTTTTAAACTGATTTTCAATGCATAAATAACAGAAATTAAATTAAAAAAAATTGTGTTGTCTGGCATTTTACATTTTATTAAATCAATTTATATTTAATATTAGAGCACTGAAACTAATCACTATTTTATTTTGTTTTGTGTGTGGTGTTAAAAATTCCTACCAAGTGTGATAATCATTGCAAATGTTCCTCCTACTGTGGCTGAAGGCATGTGAGTTGTGTGCGTGGTAGAGTTGTGGTATGGTTGATGATGATGATTGATTAAATTCTTTTACGGATTTTATCGCGTTTAATTATACTCTTAATTATTTTTATTTTTAATTCCCGACCATTAAAATAATGGTCACGGGGGACATGGTCAGTCCCCCGTGACCATGGGTGCTGGAAAGCACCCGAAAGGTCGGGAATTAAAAATAAAAATAATTACAAGTATAACTAAACGCGATAAAATCCGTAAAAGTATTTTTAATCTTCGCGTAAATATAAGAAATCATGATGATGATGATGCTAAGCTACATTAAAAATATGATGTCAAAAGAAAAATGCCTGATATCATATTTTTATAGTTTTAATGTCAGTTGAATGGCAAAATGTTGCGTTTTTAACATCAAGGTTTTTGAAGGTCAAGATTACCTCACGACGAATGGCTAGTATATATGACACTATCAGCAAACCTTCTGTGCGCGGGTTATATTCAATAATAGTTTACAGGACCCTCAGATTGGTTTCTATATGATATTATTTAAATTTAAGTACTTTCTTATGACGTTTATTTCTTACAAGTAATATATAATAAGCATTTTATAGGTTTTGATTTTTGATATCTTAGGATGTACTTTTCAAAATGGTAAAAGATGATTTTAGTAATTTCATGCATTGCATAAAGTTATTATTTTCTTAGCAAGAGAAGTCCTTTTTATTAATCTTTTAACATTGAAAAAACCTGTTTATTTAAGTAAAAGTATAAGCATTGCCTTATGTAAAAATAATATAAGAATTATAAAATTTTCAGATGTGATGAACCAGAGATTTCTAAAAACCCAAGGAGTTCCCCAAATACTCCTTAGTATAATTCCGCGACTAGCCGCTTTTAATAAAGAAATTTTTATGAAGAAATATCTTAATTCTACTATGAGTTATTTATTAACGTCGCTTCGTAGCAGAGAAAAAGATAAAAATATGGCCTTCACAACATTAGGTTTAATGGCAGTAGCTATTGAAGGCGATATTAAAAACTATATTCGTACCATAATGGATTTTATAAAGCAAGCATTACCAATCAGAGATTCACAAAGTAAGAAAAGAATGTGGATTGATCCATCTATTTTCGCGTGTATTACCTTACTAGGAAGCGCTGTAAAGGATTTAGTAGTCAGTGATATTAAAGAACTTTTGGATGCAATGTTTGCAACAGGTCTTAGTCCATCACTGACAGTATGTCTCAAAGAATTGAGCCAAAACCTTCCACCGCTAAGAGAAGAAATATCAGAAGGTTTGCTAAACATGCTCTCGCTAGTTTTGAGGAATAAACCTTTCCTACACCCAGGTGTTCCAAGAAGCATGGAACAACAAAGTACCTTGAGTCTAGTCATCGAACCGCAAGATACTGCAAGTATTGTTCTGGCGTTACGAACGTTAGGTACTTTTCAATTTGAAGGTCAACACAGCTTGCTTACTTTTGTAAGGCGATGTGCCGATCACTTCTTGCAAAGCGACCAACAAGAAATCAGATTAGAGGCAGTAAAAACCGCTGCGAAATTATTGGCAGATGCCACTCTGAGGACTATGAAAAACCCTTCTCGAACACTCACTATGCTAACTGCCGAAGTTGTTGGGAAAATGCTAGTGGTGTCTGTTACCGATTCAGATTATGAAGTGCGCTATTGGGTCTTAGAATCTTTGACGGCTGTATTTGACACACACTTAGCACAGATAGAGAATTTAAGCTTCCTTTTTATAGCTATGAATGATGAACATTTGGAAATACGTGAATTAGCTATTTGCACTATAGGACGTCTAAGTACCGTAAATCCCGCTTATATTATGCCAGGTCTTAGGAAGACATTAATTCAGTTTTTGACAGAGTTGGAACATTCTGGAATGAGTAGAAATAAAGAACAAGCAGCTAGAATGCTTGATAATCTCATTTTGCATGCTCCAAAACTAGTTAAGCCATATATGGAAACAATACTGAATGTTTTAGTGCCAAAACTCAAAGAGTCCGACTCAAATCCAGGTGTTGTTATTAGCGTTTTAAAAACTATTGGAGACTTAGCTGATGTGCATGGAGATAATAGTGGTCTGAAGAAATGTCTGCCTGAGCTCTTAAGCATTCTTTTAGAACTGTTGTCTGATGCTAGTGCAACTGAAAAGAGGAGCGTTGCTTTATGGGCGTTTGGTCAATTGATCAGCGCCACCGGTTACGTAGTCACCCCCTATACCGAATACCCTAATCTAATGGATGTACTTTTAAACTTCCTTAAAACAGAACAACAGCCGAAAGACAGGAGAGAGACCATACGCGTTTTAGGGCTCCTAGGAGCTCTTGATCCATATAAACACAAGCTGACGCGCGGTCTAATTGATGGACAACCTGATTCTGGTCTAGTTTTAGTCCCAGTTGCGGACAGTAAAGCTGAGGAGAATAACTTCGATATGACTACGAGTGAAATGTTAGTGAATATGTCGTCTCCTGTCTTAGACGAGTACTATCCTGCAATTGTTATATCTACATTGATGCGGATACTTCGTGATCCGACCCTACAACAGCATCACACGAGTGTGGTACAAGCTGTCTTTTTTATATTCCAGTCATTGGGCATTAAATGTGTCCCGTATATCTCCCGAGTAACTCCAAGTCTCCTGTATGTGGCTCGGGCAACTGATAATAATAACTTCCGAGAGTTCTTATTCACGCAACTTGCAAAACTTATAGCGATCGTGAAGCAACATATTCGGAACTATCTTGACAAAATATTTGATCTTATTAAGGAATTTTGGACTCCAAACAGTCCTTTACAGCCTACATTGATATTGTTAGTAGAGCATATTGCGATAGCGCTCGGATCTGAATTCAAAGTTTATTTGCCTCAACTAATGCCACATATACTACGCGTACTTGCACATGACACGAGTAAAGACAGATTTGTTACAGAAAAACTCCTTTATGCATTGCAAAAATTCGAAGATAATTTAGATGATTATATGCACTTAATTATTCCATCAATAGTGAAGCTATTTGATGCGACGGATTGTCCTATACCAGTGGCTAAAGTAGCTATGGAGACAGTTGACTATCTTTCGGATTCTTTGAATTACAGCGAACTAGTTTCTAGAATAATCCATCCCCTTGTTAGAAGTTTGGATACATGTTATGCTTTACGCACAACTGCGATGGACACGTTGTGTGCTCTAATAATACAACTTGGCCGTAAATACATGGACTTCATACCTTTGGTACAGAAAGTCATTGTAAAACACAGAATCACGCACCAGAACTATGAGTTACTGCTTTCAAAGTTACAAGCAACTTCTACATTTGGTGTAGATGACTTTTTACAGAGCACTCGACGCAAGCCGCGGAATAATAATCAAGAGGTCAGTTAACTTTTCTGTTTCTTTTTAAATATATCTATATAGTTGTTTACTTTTACAGGTCTCTCTGCAGTGAGGAGGTTTCCTATTTTTCCTCATATTTTTGCAATCTTTTACGTGTAGCTCTATATCCAATATGCAATTGCAAGCATCAGATGATATTATTGTATCTACAGTTAAATATATCCTTTTGTAAGCTTTGTTAATGATTCAAAAATTTTCGAATCGTGTAACTAAAGTAATATTACATGCGACTGCATCTAATATTACTTTAGTGACACTCCATCACCATTGCATATGTGACTGATGGATGATGGTTATGCTAGTTTCACAGTAGTTATTTATTAATTAAAATGACCAGTTTCGCTAACGACATCACGGTACAATTGCAAAAATATTAGAAGAACGTAACCCGCAACGTCTACGTGGGGTGGTACATTACACGTAGGACACATAAAATCAATTCACATGTAAATTAATATGGCTCTCTGGCCTTAATACATTGCATAATAATTTTTATGCAATGTATTAACATAATTTTTGTGAATTTGCATATATATTTCTATAGGTTTAAAATGATTATATCTAAAATATAAACATTTTAAACCTATAGAAATATAAGTATATAAGTTAATTGACTGCCTCGTTGGTCTAGTGGTTGTAATATTGCGACTGCTGATCGTGAGGTTCCGGGTTCCCGGGTCCGATCCGGGTTCGAATCCCGGGTCGGGCCAAAAAAATCAATTATTGAGTTTTTCCATTAAGATATTCTCAGTATCTGCCCGGAGTCGGGAAGTTGGCGGTGTCTCACCCCCGTGCCTCGGAAAGCACGTAAAGCCGTTGGATTATGAGAGTGAGGGAATAGAGAGTGCACCTGTGCTTGCGCATACACTTGGGCACTATAATCCTGTCGTGCGTCGATGGCTAGCCTCCGTTGAGGCTGGCCGCCGAAATTCGGTCTGGAGGACATTATTATTATTTTGGAGGACATTATTATTACTTTACTTTACTTTATTATTCTCTATTATATTTATTATATTTAAGACATTATTATTACTTTACTTTACTTTATTATTATCTAAAATCATTTTAAACGTATTTGTTCAAATACTATTGTTATTAGTTAATGTATTTAATCCTTTAGAATCTTCGTGTTACAAGCTTTACAATCTTTGTATTTCCTCACAGGCCCGCATAGTGATCGCGGATTCGTCGCAGTCGATACGCAAGTTGTACGTCAACGCACACAACCTGAAGGTTGCGTGGACGGTCAGCAGCCGCGTCTCCAAGGACGACTGGTTGGAATGGCTGCGCCGTTTTAGTATCGGTCTTCTTACAGAATCTCATAGCCCTGCTTTGAGGTAATATAGATTTTAATTGTGCTGATTTAATTTCGCTGAGCGTAATTTAAATTAAACTTTAGTAATGATTGTTAAAAAAGTATCCTATATCCTAAGTAGTTCTGTACGACATCATAACCGACTTCTATACCAAATTTCTTTAAAAATTGATCCACTTGTTCAAGCTTGACTATAGAACTAAGATCCAAGTAAACATCATTTTTTATATATTTTTATAAATCATAAAAATGTTACAAATACGAAATATTTTAACATTTTTAAGATTTAGATTAGACTAACACTGCGCATATAAACGTAGCCTTTTGTGAGATTTAAATTCAGAATCCGCAGCTCCGTACACCACATCAACATATTTTGTCCTCATTTTAACATTATATAGATAGCAGCACGAGTCACGAGCACGAAATGACAGTATTTGCGCATGTACATTTTCCAGCCAAAATACTTACTGCAGGTGAATGACACGTGAATACCAATAGATGACGAAAATTAACTAATGGATCGATCACCTGAAAGAATGTTCACATTACCTTCCCAGCGCCGTTGTAATTCAGCTTTACCAAAGAGACCTGACACAAGAGTGCTCACGACTCGTGCTGCTAATTGTATCATATTTATAGTCCTCTCTTGCTTCTTTCACATCCATTCATATACGCATATATGTTCGTCAGTTGTAGGTACTCTTTATTTAGGTCATCTTTAACATGTCGTCAATTCGCCGATAAAACTCCGTAAAACTCACTTCTACAATATTTTCCGTGTCCAAACCCCACTGCTCTTCTGCGACACCAAACTTTCACTACTATACTTTTTTTTCTATAAATACACAGACACAGACTGGGTACTCGTTTGCCACGCTTATACAGGATGTTAGTGTAAACACCGTTATCCTTGAAACCATCCAGCCAAAATACTTACTGCAGGTGAATGACACGTGAATACCAATAGATGACGAAAATTAACTAATGGATCGATCACGTGAAAGAATGTTCACATTACCTTCCCAGCGCCGTTGTAATTCAGCTTTACCAAAGAGACCTGACACAAGAGTGCTCACGACTCGTGCTGCTAATTGTATCATAATTATACTCCTCTCTTGCTTCTTTCACATCCATTCATATACGCATATATGTTCGTCAGTTGTAGGTACTCTTTATTTAGGTCATCTTTAACATGTCGTCAATTCGCCGATAAAACTCCGTAAAACTCACTTCTGCAATATTTTCCGTGTCCAAACCCCACTGCTCTTCTGCGACACCAAACTTTCACTACTATACTTTTTTTTCTATAAATACACAGACACAGACTGGGTACTCGTTTGCCACGCTTATACAGGATGTTAGTGTAAACACCGTTATCCTTGAAACCAGTGGTTTGGTTTCACTTATATAACGTAAATTCATTGAAAAATAACAACATTTTTTTAGTAAAATCTCAATTTTTCCTTAATTTCTCAATTTTCGCCTGTCCTAAGCCAGGATGAAAGTATGAAGGAAAAGTTACATCACAGTTTATATGTACCTATTGTGTTTTTATTGGAATGTTGTGTAGGTAGCTAGGGCGGGTGGTGATATTTACAGTGATTACGTCACTCGGGCGCATAGGGTATCCATGAATTTACCTTTTTAAATTTTATGAAAGAAATTGGCTTTTTTTTTTAAATTCGGATAAATATTTTTATATTAAAGCCTATGGTTTTAATGACAACGGTGTTTACACTTACACCTTGTATATATAAAAAAAAATTAATAAAAATCTTAGCCCAATTAAAATACTAAAAAGAATAAAATTATTTAATTTTTTGAAGTCGGGGCGTCAATTTCTTCTATACACTATGTCTTTGCACCTTTTTACTCCTTTAAGTGGCCTAAAGAATTTTATTTTTATTTAAACGGTTACATTAAAAACTACTTTCCTTATTTAGCCACTTTTAGAGGTGGATTTTTTTCTCAAAATTTGTATGGAGCTACCTTTGAAGCATAAATTATTTAATGGAAAAGAATCAAAATATCAGTCTACATATGTACATTAAAAAACAGTTTATTTGTAAACCTCCTTCTTTATTGAAACCGACCAAAATATCACTTAAAAATGCTTCTCCCAGGGTATGCCCACAAGTATTCGTAATCTATGAATCACAACATCTACTTACACAGGTGGAATGTGTGTTTGTTTGGCATCCGTATTTATAAAAAAAAACTTGTCCCAGAACATGCTTGGCTGAAGTCCACAACTACTTGCACCCATAAGTCACAGCATACACTTACACAGGTGAATTCTGTGCTCGTCTGT
Source organism: Parnassius apollo (assembly GCA_907164705.1). NCBI lineage: Eukaryota > Metazoa > Arthropoda > Insecta > Lepidoptera > Papilionidae > Parnassius > Parnassius apollo. The sequence goes on from CAJQZP010000410.1 coordinate 3,366,350, forward strand.
CTTCTTCATTCTGTAAAAATACCGCTCGTCCCGTATTGTTTTAAATTTTTTTTTGTCCCAGAGCATGCCTGACCCTGGCGCACAACTATTCGCAACTGCTGCGCGACCTGTTCAACGCGGCGTTCGTGTCGTGCTGGACGGAGCTAGAGGACGCGTGGCGCGCGGAGCTGGCGGGTGCGCTGGAGCAGGCGCTGACGGCGCCCGACGCGCCCGAGTTGGCACACACAGTGCTCAACCTGGCCGAGTTCCTGGAGCACTGCGAGGGCGGCGCGCTGCCCGTGTCCGCGCAACTCCTGGGCGAGCGTGCCATGCACTGCCGCGCCTACGCCAAGGCGCTGCACTACAAGGTATTCTTATTTCACTTACTCAACCACAAACATGAGTATATTATGTAAACATGAGTGTATATAGTGTGGTGAGTGTAGAGAACCGGAGACCCTTTTTACTGGAAACGAGGCATTCCATCTTAGTCCTTAAGGGTGACAACGCATCTGCATTTTGATTCGTAATTGAGGTAGGATATAGATGTCTATGGCCTGCAACAACCACTTACCATCAGGTGGACTGTGTGCTCGTTTGTCACGCTATCCTATAAAAAAAACAGTAAATAGTTCCAATCGAAATGTTCGAAATTTTCTTTAAAAAGACAACATGATTGATAATAACCCCTAGAATGGATGGAGGTGATTGATATATTGCTGTTTCTAAATGTTGTAAAATATGTTGTAAATTAATGTTAAAAAAATAGGGTATTACACGCATTTTCAAAAAGTGTTTTAAATGAATTCTAGAGTGATAACTGATAATGAACCACTATATATTTTTTAAACGAATAGTGCCATAAAATACTTTTAATCTATTGTTTTAAATTTTCGCGTGAAAACGGTAGCCACCATGCTGCTTAACTCGTGAATTTTATCGGTTTTTCAAAGGAATAAGATACTTTATAATTTTTAAAAATGAGTTATCATCTATATCGTTGTTGTGTTATGCCTGAATGCAAAAATACGAGCATAAGAACGCCGGGAATGTTGTAGATTCAAGTGCCAATAATTTAAATTTAAGAAATACTTTGTTAAAATTGGTAAAATGATAGCCGAATACATTTTCTACACAAACTGGACTATTATTCTGTGAAGATCATTTTGATGCAAGTATTTATTTATAACTTATTTAACTATTTTTATACAAAACAAAACATCATGAGGTGAAGGGTCAATCGAGATCGCCATCGGGTCAAGGGACATCGCAAGTCAATTTTGTAATAAATTACGTTAACTTAGATAATATAACTAATGATTGCAAATTATTGTAATTATAGATAAACTAAACTATGATAGCTACTAAACTATGTTTTATGAAAATACACTCTGACTTGGTATTATGTTTTTGTATAAACCAAAGTTGGTAATAGGTACATTCATTGATGGTTTAACATTCCTGAACTCAGCAGAACAAAAATTGGGATTCCATGCAAAAAGATTTCTTGGTTCTCCTTGGTAAATTAGTACTTGCTGCTTTTACGAATTCGTCTTCCATGATGCCTTTTCAATAAAATTCGAAGTAAAATTCAATACTCGTAATGATAACTAGAAAAATTTTGAAATAACACATCACATTAGCTAGTTCTCTTAATCAGTGACATAGAACACTAAATACCTTCAGGTAGGATCAGTGACGTCACGACAATATCTAATACGGCGGACAGCTTTGCGGATTTGAGGCACGCCCAAATTCTTAAAATTGAAATATAAAATTTATAATGCAATTTTATAAATAGAAATCAACATTTCTCGTTTACTTTTTCTAAAATCTATCATAATTATATATATTTTTTTTATCTTTTTTTACATGGTGTAAAATACCCTATTCTGCTGATTTTTTTGCTGGTTCTTTCTATGGCAAAATCAAGAAAATTCCAAACCAGTCGTAAGAGCATAAATGGCTTTTAATAATGTATTCTACACTGTCTGGAACATATTAATAATAATAATAAACTGTGGTTGTCAGACTGCCTACCAAGCATGATAACTATGGCAAATATCCTTTCAACGAGGCAATTTATATGAGGCGGGCTGAAATATTTGAAGTTCACTCATAGATATAGGCCTCCCCCAAGAAACGGCACAGAAAAGGTCCTGAGCCATCTGCATCTGCCGACTTCCTGCAAAGTCTTACCTGGTCTTTTTTGCATCCAGAAGTAAGCTACTTACTAATTCGAGCCTACCACTCCAGAACCTTTTCTCGTGCATTATTTGATATGCAGCGAATATAGGCTTAATGTATCATCGTCATAATATTCTCGAAACGATTCATAGACTTTGTTCTTCACGGAAACATAGAATGTGATATCGATCGATTTTTATCGCATGTCAAAATTATTAAACCTGCTTACTGTTACACTTTTTTCCATCATTTTAGCATGTCCAGTAGACAGTCGCTGCTAAAAGCTTTTCCTGTTGTACAAATAGTTGTCGCAATTTGTAATGACCACGCTTGGTAAGCGGGATTGGCGATAGCAGTATCAAATGCCGTGCATCCTTGCCGCTGCCCCCGTCGCGGGTCAGGGCATTTTGAATACTGAAGTTTACTCACAAACACTTTAAGATTTTGCATTTTTATATACGACGCACATTCGTCATTGATATTTGATATTCTGTTTTCTAGGAAGAAGAATTTCGAAATGGCGCTACATCTCAAGTAGTCGAAGCGCTAATACACATAAATAATAAACTACAACAAAAAGAAGCTGCTGTAGGATTACTAGAAAGAGTGATGGCGCAGCGAGAAGCAGGCGACGCTAACTTAAAAGTTCAAATACGGTGGTACGAGAAATTACACAACTGGGAAAAGGCCTTGAATTTATACGACGAAAAACTATCAGTGGACCCAGATAATAAAGATGCGTACCTGGGAGAACTGCGATGTTTCGAAGCATTGGGAGAATGGGTCAAACTGTACAAGGCAGTCTCCAAACGTTGGCCCAAAATGAGCGATGAAGAGAAATTCAAAACTGCAAGATTGGCTGCCGCCGCTGCCTGGGGTATGAATGAATGGGATTCCATGACCAATTACGTCAACTTCCTACCAGAAAACACCCAAGATGGTGCCTTCTACAGAGCAGTTTTAAACATACATAAAGGTGATTATAATGTATCGAAATTATATATTGATCAAGCACGTTCATTGCTAGACTCAGAATTGACAGCCGTGGCTGGCGAAAGCTACCAGCGAGCGTATGGTGCGTTAGTGAACGCTCAGTTGTTGGCTGAGTTGGAAGAAGTGATAACATACAAGTTGGTTCATGAGAGAAGAGAGTCTATTAGACAAGCATGGTGGACTAGGCTACAAGGGGGCCAGAGATCGGTTGAAGACTGGCGCAAGATACTCCAAGTGCGAAGCCTTGTATTGACGCCTCAAGAAGATATGGCTACATGGCTTAAATTTGCTTCGCTTTGCAGGAAAAGTGGTGCTCCACGACAAGCTCATAGAACATTGGTTATGTTGTTGGGTATAGATCCGAGCAAAAATCGTGACCTACCACTACCAACTCATGAACCGCGGTTGACTCTCGCCTATGCCAAACATTTGTGGGTAGCCGGTGATAAAAAGTTGGCGTACGACCAACTGCAACGATACGTAGACACGGTCGACACAGATGATGCGGAACATTGCAGACTTCTAGCTCGCTGTCATTTAAAACTAGGGTCTTGGTGCGAATCTCTGTTAGGTATCAACGAGCTCTCTATTCCAGAAATACTTCGTAACTATGCAACAGCGGCGGCACTATCGTCCGATTGGTACAAAGCATGGCATGCTTGGGCATATATGAATTTCGAAACGGTGTTGTTTTACAAGCATCAAGAAACAAATAATGACAACTCTGCAAACAAGAAACCCGCGCCCGAGTTTATTCAACAGCATACAGTTCCAGCTGTGGAAGGATTTTTCAAATCAATCAATCTTTCTCACGGCAGTTCGTTACAAGATACCTTAAGATTGTTAACATTATGGTTTGATTACGGCCAGCATCCTGCTGTACATGAAGCCTTAGTTGAAGGCATCGGGACTATTGAAATAAACGTCTGGCTTCAAGTAATACCCCAACTAATTGCCAGGATTGATACTCCAAGGGCTTTGGTGGGAAAATTAATACACTCTCTCCTAATCGACATAGGAAAGTCACACCCTCAAGCCCTAGTCTATCCTCTCACAGTGGCTTCGAAGTCTTCTTTTGTAGCACGAAAGAATGCTGCAAACCAGATTCTAAAGTCTATGTGTACTCATTCAAGCAATTTAGTGAATCAGGCTGCTATGATCTCTGAGGAGCTTATCAGAGTCGCGATACTGTGGCATGAGCAATGGCACGAGGCACTAGAAGAAGCTTCCAGACTGTACTTCAGTGAACACGACGTTAAAGCAATGTTTAAAACTCTCGAACCGTTGCATGCGATGTTGGAATTGGGTCCACAGACAATGAAAGAAGCGTCCTTCAGCCAAGCATATGGAAGGGACTTAAATGAGGCACAAGAGTGGTGCAACCGCTATAAGGTATTTCCTCTTTTATGATTCATATCCTTAAATGAATTATTCAACAAAAAATTGATATGAGATACATATATATATATATATATATACTATTTTTGAAACGCTCCCGAAAATGAAGACAGATGATATTGCCGACGATACCTTTGGGACCAAAAGAGAATGGATCCCGATGAAAAACAAACATTCAACGTTTTATTAGCTTTATTCACGCTTCATCATGTTAGTACAGCTAAATGACACAATAATTTCGCAAAAAAATTCAAAAATACTGACAAATAAAACCAGCAGTGAAAATAAAAATGGTACCAGCTGATTACAAGGTCAATAAACTCGCGGACGCTACCCTTCCCTTTCACACACGCGCTGACGCCGCTCAGCCAACTCGTGTCGCCTCGCTGTGGTAGCGGCGGGCTGCGGGCCGCGCGTATTCGGTGTCGCGCGTATATTGACACCTTATCAGCTGATGTTAGTTATTTGAAACTCATTGAACCTGAACGAATGAAATTATCGTTTCATTTACCTGTACTAACATGATAGAGCGTGAATAAAGCTAATTAAACGTAAAATATTTTTTTTCGTCGGGATCGAATTTCATTTGGTCCCATCATCAAAGGTGTCGTTGGTACTATCGTCGTTCTTCGTTTTCGGGAGCGTTTAAAATACCCTGTAATATAAACAATATGTAACGTAATTAACGCACACCCTCAGACACCCCAATTAGTATATTATGTTATAATCATAATACATACACTGAATTTTTAGTTAAACATTTTTATGCACTGATTATTTATCAAATTAGTTATACTAATTCCGGAAGAATGTGGTCACAGTTCAAATCCACGAACGAAAAGACTTTAACGTGCTTGAAATAAAGTTCATTTTTCTTTATTTTTATTGAATGACAGAATTAGTAATAATATAAATAAAACTGCACTCTTTAAAAGTCTTATTGCCTTAATTTACGGTCCATTTCAGTTTGTTTTGACTGTACAGATTTAGTGTGACTGTAATTTACGTAGCTTTAATTATTTTTGGGATAAAAAAATTACCTATATTAAAACTGATAGGAATCGATTCAGTAAACGATTCTGAACAAACTACTTTCTCAAAGTGCGTTAATTATGTTACATGTTGTATATATACAATTGGAATTCTCTAACTTGGTAGATCTCGCCGCTTAACATCATGTGTCATCTGTGTGCTCTATGGCATGGTAAGTTTGTCTGAAACAGTGAAGGCATCGCATTTTTTCAACTACAGGCATTTAATTTAAATTGATTTGATTGCAAATTGTTTATGTGCACTTCTATATGTTGGGATTTTTGAACCGCATGTTTTGGTTTGGCAGGAGTCTGGACAGGTGCGCGACCTGAATCAGGCTTGGGACCTGTACTATCACGTGTTCCGGCGCATCAGCCGGCAGCTGCCGCAGCTGACGTCGCTGGAGCTGCAGTACGTGAGCCCGCGCCTGCTGGCCTGTCGCGAGCTGCAGCTGGCCGTGCCCGGCTCCTACGTGCCCGACGCAGACCTCATCCGCATCGCACACATACAGAGCAGCCTGCAGGTGGGTAGTGTGTAGCGCACACGCACCACGTCTCCAGGTGCCCTGCAGCTGCAGTACGTGAGCCCGCGCCTGCTGGCCCTTTATCACGTTTAATCTAACTTTATAATTTATGACGTTTCCGGTGCTTTACTAAGGTATTTGAAGTTCTGATGTCATAGCCCGGTTACCTTAAGTTTTTGAATATTAATTTACTGTCCAATCTATACAGAATGAGCTTACAATAACTTAAAGTCTTGCAGTGGTATGCTTGGGTTTGGATTTAATTTTATTAATTACGGGATGCTAAGCAGATGGTAGTAAATGGATGGGCATTTTCTGTATTGAAATTAGAATGTTTTTAATTTCAATAGCCTCACGAATCATCCTAGGTAGGAATCGGTGTTCTTTTGCGAGGATTTGTGGTCTATCAAATCTAACGTAATGGCGGGGTCAATCTTGAACATGGACACAGACTGCAGACTTCCCTGAACGTTTTTGCTTCACGTCAGCTATAATATGTTCTTTTACGCGGGCTCTTACAGATCTTTTTGTTTGTCTTATGTACGAGAGACCACATTCACAATCAAGATTCTATACTCCTTGTAGAGGAATATTACCCTTGACGGATGGTGAAAATTGACTAATCTTCGGCGGCTTGTAGTAGGTTTTAATGAAAGCTCGCTTCAAGGTGTATCCAATGTTGTCTGTGACACAACTGACATGTAGTGGTAGTACAGCAGACACACGTTCGACCGTGGCCGGCTTCACTAGGTCACCGTGACGTAGGCGCAGGACCCGAAGCTTGTTGTCTTGCAACACTTGCTTGACGTGCTGAAGCTCAGCGGCCAGATGTTTACTGTCACAGATTCCTTGTGCTCGCTGAAACAAAGATTAACTGTGAAGGATGGTGATGAGATTCACCGTTTAAATATCGGTTGGTATGGCTTTTTTCTTATACACAGTGTGTGTTATCAGGATTTCGGGTGACATCTAGAAAAGCTAAAGAATTATTTGCCTCTAACTCCATTGTGAATTGTATTTTAGAGTTTATGGAGTTGAGGTGGTCTAAAAATGCTGTTACTTTTTCTCAGGTGGTAAAATTGTAAGTGTCGTCTACGTACCGTTTGTAGTATCTTGGTTTTACAGGCGCGGTACTAAAAGGCTTTCTCCTCAAAGTCCTCCACGAATTCTTCGGCGCCTACGGAAGATACAGGTGAACCCATCAGTACCTTCTACTTGCTTGTAGAATTCTTACTTCCACAATAGGTAGCCAGATGTGAGGCAGTATTTGAGTAATAGTGCATATTCTGCAGGCATGTTATTATCTTCTAGCTTCCTAGTTACAATTGAGATGCAGTCTTCATTAGGTAGGCATGTGAATAGTGACTGAACATCGAAACTGACCATAGTTTCATTGTCAGTGAGATGTAGGTCTTTTATCTCACTAAAATGATTGTCTGAATCTTTTGTGTGTGCTCCGGTATGTCCTCTAAATAGTGACAGTATTTTTGCCAAGTGTTCTGCCAACTTAAGTTGGTGTATCGATCTAGCTTACTGTGGGACGTTGTAGAGCGTTTTGTTTGTGTATTTTCGGTAACCCATACAATCTCGGTGGTTTGGCACATGATGGTATTATCGAATTCACATCGAGATTAAATTTTTCGGAATATTTCTTTATTAAATAGTTGTTTTGTAGGGTCCGATTTAAACTTTTTGTATGTACTTTCGTGCAATAAAAGTTGTTGTATTTTGGAATTATACTCTGACGTGTCCATTATTACCGTAGCATTTTATTTATCTGCGCGGAGAATCGTGAGCCCTGGTCTACGAGGATGACACTGAAAGTTCTTAGAAAATCAAAAACTGAACAAACTAGCAAGTTATTAGTTCTATCATATCTTTTCAAAATAGTGCCCATTTAGATCAATACATCGCTGCATCCGATGGAACCTCTGAGAAAAGCGCTTTGCCCACTCGTCCTTAGGGGTCTCTTCGACTGCATTTTGAAACAAAGCCACTGCTTCCTCTGTATCCATAAAACGTTTTCTCGAAGTTTTTCTTTTATTTTCGGAAATAAATAAAAATCGCAAGGTGCGAGATCGGGGCTATAAGGCGGGTAACCCAGCAATTCCACGTCTGACGTTGCCAAGTAGTCGATTATTTGCTTGGCAGTGTGCGACAAGGCTTTGTCGTGGTGAAGGAGGATCCTACGGCGAGGTCGTTTCTCCCGAACTTTTTCCAAGACAAGTGGCTAACAATTGTTAGTGTACCACTATACAGTAACTGTTTTTCGATCTTCTAAAACAACTGTTGTGTAATAACCTGTCCTTCCGAAGAACGAAGCCACAATCATTTTTCCCACCTTCCACCTCTCTTCACTTTAGTTGTAAACTTCTCAGAAGGAAACACCCAAACAGCAGACTGTCTATTAGTTTTAGGATCATAACAATAAATCCAGCTTTCGTCACCCGTAAGTATGTCAAACACAGCATTTGAGTCACCTCGTTTAAGTCTTTGAACCATTTCACGACACCAATCAACACGACGGAGTTTTTGGGCCTTTGTTAAATTTTGAAGTATCCACCGGGCACAAAGCTTACTGACTGCTAAAGTTATGGTTCATAGAGAATTTTGTGCACTTAACTCATACCTATGACTAAGCTTGTCCGACTCTGCTGATTAGTCACTCTTTTGTCAGTCGCTATCATACGCCGCACAACACTGATGGTTATCGTCAGTCGTCGCCGTAGAAGGCCGTCCCTCACGCAGATCATCGGTGAGATTAGTGCGACCACGTTTAAACTCATTAAACCAGTTGTATACAATGGTACAAGATGGGGTTTAAATTCATAAAAAATCATTGTACGAAAATTTTCTTGCGTTAAATTCATGCTGACGTGACACAGACAATTTTCAATTTACCGTCAAATCGTAAGAAAATGACAAATTAATAAAATACATTTACGATAGTATTAGCAATGAGTTCCATTTTCAAAATTTTTACTTATTTTTTTATTATATCGTTTACAAACGGCCAGTTCTAAAAAATTTGAGTGTCGCCCTCGTATTGCGAAGTTGTACAACGCTTTTAAACTCGTTTTTGGGGAGATTTAGTTTCGACGCTCAACTTAGACGTAATAAGGACGAAATATCTTGACATATGGCCTCTAAATCCTTCTTACCGATATTATTCTTAAACAGACAATCCTCATCATTACAGATAATTTCTTTGTACGAGATTCTGCGCGGTGTAACTGCAAAATTCAAGCATTTCGATACTACTTTTATTGTCGGTTAGGTTGTCTAGGTCGGTAGACCGTGCTTTGTTTATTATTCGCGTCTATAGTCAACGTTTGCGTTCCGTTTCTACTTTGACATTGATGTTCGGCATTTCGTAAATTTTGTATTTTTCTATTTCTTTAATCATAATAATGTTACCGTTTTATCAATTAAGTTAAAAAATAAAATGTGTAAACTCTTTAACTCACTGGACAAATTGTCTTGGTAATAATTGTAGACACCGCGAATCAAAGTTCGTAACTACTGCCAATTTAAGATCCTTGAATGTCCTTTTTTGTTGAGATTTTGACACGTAAAAAGAGATTATGGTCTCTGTATCTTTTCTAGAAATTTAAAGATGTTATAACTTGCGCGCTTTGTCTTAAGATCTTCTAATCGGCGAATTTTATTTGTTGAATGGTTTCATCCACTGGCTGCATTTTTTGGAGTCCAAACTTTAACATAGTATAATTTTAATCGAAATAATTTTTAACTGAGAGTTGAAGTTCAAATCAACAGGAATATTTTGATTGTTGTTATTAATGTTTAAATATAATTTAGTAGGTGGATTTGTCACTAATACAATAGTTTATACCTTACTTTTGTTAGGTTATATATATTTTGCGTTAAAAAATAATAACAGACTTCAAAGAACTTTAATTTTCACGCAACAGCGTCAGAAGTCTGTGCTAATCCTTGCCTGCATCATGGTACCCCAAAATAGGTGTTTTGCAAAGACGGTCCTTAAGCTCCTGGAATGCGATATCGCAACTTTCATCCCAGCAGAAATATCGCTTCTCCTCGGTTAGCTTGTGCAGAGGTTTGGCTATATCTACAAAGTTCTTCACAAATCGCCGATAATAGGAGCACAAACCCAAAAATGCTCTAACCTGCGTTTATCTTTTGGAACCGGCCAATCATTGACAGCGGCGATTTTTTCTGGATCCGTGCGGGATACCTTCTTCCGATACTACATACCCCAAAAAGTTAACTTGCCGTTTGAATAGTGAACGTTTCTTCGAACTCAACTTGAGGTTGGCACTCTGAATCTTCATGAGCACGCGTTCCAGGTTTTGAATGTGTTCCTGAAACGTACGGCCTACGATGATGATGTCACCCAAGTAGACCAGACAGGCATCACCAATTAGCCCGGTAAGTACAAGTTCCATCAATCAGCCTTTCAAACGTTGCTGGAGCATTGCACAATCCTAACATCATTACTTTAAATTGCCACAGACCCTTTCCCGTCGAGAACGCAGTTTTCTCCTTGTCCTTAGTGTCAATTTCAACTTGCCAGTAGCCACTTTTTTAGATCCAGCGTGCTAAACCACTTTACTCCTGTAAGCATGTCCAGCGTGTCATCAATTCTCGGCAAGGGATAGCTGTCCTTCTTTGTAACGTCGTTCAGACGGTGGTAGTGAACAAAAAACTGCATGCTGCCATCCTTCTTCTTACCACGGACTAGATGAAGGTTCAATAACACCATTCCCTCAATCATGGTTTCCACTTCCTTTTCACGTGCTACCGGCAAACTTCTTGGCCGCTGACGAATAGGCAATTCTTCTCCTGTGTTTATTTTGTGTTGAACTAAGCCAGTCTTCTCTATGTCAGCATCGTTTGATGAGAATACATCGGCATACTTGAGTAACAACTTCTTCGCCTTGACCATTTCATTCGGGGAGAGAACGCTGAGACAGTCTTCTAAAAGTGTTGTCACTCTCGTTTGTGCATCCTTGCCCAGTCGATAGATATTGGCACCGACGCAACCAATCCACTTCCTTACAAGTACCAACCAGTGTGCCTTTTTCTATAATCTGTTCCTGGTCACAAAGGTTCAGCACACGTACTCCTGAGATGTTAGTGGTTCTGACCAAGGTTCGAGCCACTTTCCATGGAAGGTCATTGTCTAACCTTTCCACGAGTACACAACGATGAGCTTGCCCAGGATTCCGAGGAAGACTAACCGGCACAATCGTTTCCGATCTCGGCGGAAGAACAATCTTCTTAAGGCTGTACACGTTCCCTGGTAACGTCCCTTCCACGAAAAGTTCTTGATATTAAAAACGCTTAACATCCCACAAATCCCCTGTAGTCTAGGCCCGGAGGCGGCCGGCCACCCCCCAAGAAAAAGCAGGTAGATCATGTTGCCTAGCTTCAACTCCATCTCCTTCTCTCCACGGATGGGTATACGCTGACCGGTGGGTTTTACCAAATTAATTCGTTCTCGGTTGTATGCGGAGTCCCCAAGGAACTGACTTATAAGTTGGGAACTGACAACTGTGCGAGAGGCTCCAATGTCTATCGTCAGTTTACACGGCATTCCGTTGATTTCGCCCTTGATGGTTAGGCTGTTCCCATCATGGGTTTGTGAGATCGCAATTCTTGAGGCTCTTTTAACATCAGCCAGCATCCGCCCCGCAGTTCTGGCTTTTACTCGTTTCTCTGCTGCTGCTGGGCGGTGCTGTTGGCTGCACTACCCTCCCGAGATCGTTCACCTTCCCTTTCTACGGTTCGCTTAGAGCAGCTGGATCGAAGATGGCCCCCTTTCCCCACAATCATAGCACCTAGGGCTGTATCCTTTATTGCGGTCGCAAACCGTAGCTGCTGCAACCTCCCTGACGCGATGAGAACGATGATCCTGCCCCGCACGGCTTCCACCTCCAGTGCATGGGCCAAGGCGTCCTTAAGCCTGAGCCTCACAGCAGCTCTGACTTCAAGGTCGCGGATGCCGTCGATGAATGTCTGCACCAGGTTCCCTTCAATGAGCGCAGGTACAGACCGGTATGCTTTTCGCACCAGCTTCTCCACCTCAAGAGCCCACTGCTACAGGTTTTCGTTGATGCGTTGCACGCGATCTTTAAGCTGCGCATGAAAGACGTGTTCCAGATAAGCATCACCATATCTTGCCTCCAATGCCTCAAGGAGCTGCTCATAAGTCACTTTCTTTCTCACCGAGAGCTTCCAGAACAGTTAAGGCCTGGTCCCGCAGGCATGGCCTGACTTTTATTCCAGCCGTTCGCTTTCATAACCGTCTCTCCGAACTGGATTTTGTAGGCCGACCAGGAAGAAATCCCGTTGAACGGTGGCACTTTGAACTCACCTAGTGAAAGTGTAGTAGCTACTACGGGACCTGTAGTTTCACCCAAGCTTGAGTTCGTCCAGTGATTTCTTCATGTCACCCATTACGTTTCGTAATGACTGATACGGTTCGATCAGCTGGTGATCTTCTGGTCTACCTAACTCATAGATGGGCGGAGGCAGTAGAGTTCAAGGGGGAGGCATTGGCCGTTAGTTTGGACATTGCGAAGGCCTTCGATCGGGTTTGGCACAAAGCGCTTCTTTCGAAGCTCCCTTCCCATGGGCTTCCCGAGAAATTGTGCAATTGGATCTGGAGCTTTCTTGCAGATCGGAACATCAAGGTCGTTGTAGACGGTGCAAGCTCCGATTACAAGCTTATTAATGCTGGTGTTCCACAAGGCTGCCTGCTATCGCCAACGGTGTTTCTTCTGCATATCAATGATATGTTGCAAACCCGTAACATTTATTGCTATGCATGACAGCACTGGTGATGCTCTGTACACCGGCCGTGCCAATATTTCTCGGGAAAACGTCTCCGAGTACCAGGACAAACTTGTGTCTGAAGTCGAGTCTTTGCTGAACAGTCTCGGATGGGGGGCGACTAAATCTAGTCCAGTTTAACCCTCAGAAGACACAAGTTTGCACGTTAACCTCTAAAAAGAACCCCTTGGTCGCATCTCCTCAGTTTCAAGGCACTCCCCTTGTTGCCTCAGCCAGTATCGGAATCCTTGGCGTCGACATATCGTGTGACGTGCAGTTTCGTGGTCACTTGGAAAAGAAGGCCAAATTGGCCTCTAAAAAGCTTGGCGTGCTCAGCAGAGCGGGACAGTATTTCATGCCGGCACACCGCCTGCAACTTTACAAGGCGCAGGTTCGGCCGCACATGGAATACTGTTGCAATCTCTGGGCTGGAGCTCCCCAGTACCAGCTCCTTCCCCTTGACCGCATCCAGCGCAGAGCGGGCCGAATCGTCCTTGAGAGCTTACTCCTTTCTAAAGGGCTAGTAACGCACCTGCAATTTCCCTGGTGTTGCGGTTGATCATGGGTGGCGGTAGTCACTTGACATCAGGTGAGCTGCATGCTCGTTTGTCCCCTCTTCTATAAAAAAACGTTGTCATCCTGATTGTTCACTTGGTCGATTCGGTTTTCAGCTTCCGACAGGCGGTTGTCATGTTGAGCAAGCCAATCCTTCACCTCCCTTAACTCTTTCCTCTGTTCTTCCTGTCGGCGGGCCTGTTGCGCCTGTCGGCGGGCCAATTCCTGCAGCATCACCATCAGAGCACCTAAGTCAGGTGCTGCAGATGTAGGAGCTACTGACGGGCCCGCCTCCGAGAACGGGGGCTGGCCCTCCGACGTCTGCGGCGTTGCACCACCAAATCGTCTCTGGTCCATCTCCTGCTGGCGTTGACTTCGGGTACGAACACCCTCCGTAAAATTGGCATGATTTTATCCCACTTCTGACACCAATTGTTACGAGCTTAGGGTTCGTGACAGTAAAAATTGCCGATTGAATTACCGAAATTAACACTTTAATTACCGAACGTCAATTAACACTTAAAAGACACTATTAATCACACTGATCAATTTAGTTCACTTTATTTCGCTCCGAAGCTTCGCTTGAGCCCTGCACTGCTTTGTATAGGCCTTTTCCACCGAAACATCTAGATGTAGAAAATTCTAGTGTGGACTTTTCTATAAAGGTTAGTTCTTCTATTCAATACTAGGTGGCGCTGTTGGTGGAAAGTTTAGGCATGGCATTTTCTAGAAAGCACCTCGCTCTGCTCCCCGACACTAGATGGCGCTAGGGGCATTACCAGGTATCAACTATGGCGCGCAACAATATATATATATGTCTGTTTAATTATCATGTAACATGAATGACATGTTTAAAACATTATTGTTTCTTATTAATTCTTGTCTTACAGGTTATAACATCAAAGCAAAGACCGCGCCGCCTCTGTATCCGTGGCTCCAACGGCAAAGACTACATGTTCCTTCTAAAGGGCCACGAGGACTTGCGACAAGACGAAAGAGTCATGCAGCTGTTTGGCCTGGTGAACACCCTGCTCCAAGCAGACCCGGACACCTTCCGTCGAGACCTCGCTATACAACGATATGCCGTCATACCGCTCTCTACTAACTCTGGACTCATTGGCTGGGTTCCTCACTGTGACACTCTGCATTCGTTAATACGAGACTACAGGGAGAAACGCAAATGCCTACTCAACATTGAGCACAGAATAATGCAGAGGATGGCTTCTGATCTAGAGAAACTAATGCTTATGCAAAAGGTTGGTAGCTAAAGATTTTAATACGAAGACATTAATTGTCGAATTTTCTTATATTCTTATTCTTATATACGATATATTCGTTATTGTTGATTAATATAAACTTGTACCTTTAAAAAAAATATAACTCCTTTGTTTTGCCAACGATTCTCTGCCGTAGTGATATAAAAAGGAATAATGTTATATTTATATAGTGCTATAGTTTCTTAAAAATATCTTATACCTTTGAATATCGGTTTTGCAGCGTTGCTGAACGACTCGCTTTTGTCAAATTACGCAGTTTAATTTGTTTTTAATATTCATCAACGAAACCGCTCAAGCGTAGTAAAACGCTTGCAAAAAGTATTTTTAATTGAACATATTAGCTTACTACGTTTTATGAAATTAGTTATTAGATTTCTGTAAAATATATTTACTTTGTACTGTTCTAACCACTCTGTACTTGATTTAGATAGAATCATTTTTCTCCAATAAATATTATTATTGTGATAAATATTTTTTGCAGGTGGAAGTTTTTGAACATGCATTGGAGCACACAGCCGGCGACGACTTAGCCAAGTTACTTTGGCTAAAGAGTCCTTCTTCAGAAGTTTGGTTTGAGCGACGAACGAACTACACACGCTCGTTAGCAGTCATGAGTATGGTCGGGTACATCCTGGGTTTGGGAGACCGCCACCCGTCCAATATCATGCTGGACAGAGTCACCGGGAAGTTCCTTCACATAGATTTCGGAGACTGCTTCGAAGTAGCCGTCACTCGCGACAAGTTCCCGGAGAAAATACCTTTCCGTTTGACACGGATGCTCATCAATGCTATGGAGGTATGGTGAAATGCTAATTCCTAATTCAAATTCCTTTATTTGCCCATAAATAGCGAAAGTATTATGTAAACATTTGCGCGTTACCAAGATTAGATCATATTGTTTTATTATTTATGCATATGGTTTACTAATTAGCTTAGCCAGCAAAACCGAATTCTTTAGTTATCACGTTACTAAAAAGCTTCGAAGGGTCAACGTGGGATGTTAATTCCAGGAACATATTTGATTGCATAGTTAACATAAAGTTAAGTTAAAAGTTACATCCTATATACGTCACACTGACTTCGAAATATTTTTTTTTCTTATTTCTCAGACATGCAGGTTTCCTCACTATGTTTTCTTTCACCGCCGAGCACTTGGTGAATCAGAACTTAAATGTTTTAATGTTGTTTACGTAAATAGTTTTATGTACAATGTACGAGGGTGGATTGAAAAGTACTCGGCCTAACCAAGAAAATAAACACATACTAAATCAGTTAAATTTTTATTTTTCTACATAATCACCATCAAGTTCAATACACTTTTGCCACCTCCCCTTCCAAGCATTTAGACCGTTGAAATAAAAATGATTCTTCCTTAGAGTCAAAATATGCGTCTACAGCTGCTTTGACCTCGTCGTTTGTCGAAAATCTTTGACCTCCCAAGTGCTTTTTTAGGTTAGGGAACAGAAAGAAGTCTGATGGTGCCAGATCAGGTGAATACGGCGGATGCGGTAACAGTTCAAAGCCACAGTTGTGAATTTCAGCCATTGACTGTACTGACGTGTGAACACGGGCGTTATCTTGATGAAACAGGACTTTTCTTCTGAGCATTCCTCGACGTTTTTCTTTTATTTCCTCTCGTAAACGACGTAGTAAGGTGCAGTAGTAATCAGAGTTTATAGTCTGTCCCCTTTCAAGATAATCAATCATAATCACACCTTTCGAGTCCCAGAATACTGAAGCCATCACCTTATTTGCCGACAAAATCGACTTAGCCTTTTTAGGGGGTGGTGAACCAGGTCTTCTCCACTGTTTTGATTGTTGTTTTGTTTCCAGTGTACAGTAATGAACCCATGTTTCGTCCATAGTAACAAAACGATTCAAAAAATCATCTGCATCGGCTTCAAATAACTCCAAACAGTCGCGTGAAATAGTCAATCGCGTCCTTTTTTGTTCAACTGAAAGCAGTCGCGGAACCCACCTCGCAGACACCTTGTGGAAACCCAACTCGTTGACAATGATGTTTTGAGTTCGTTCATAAGAGATGCCTATAATCTCGGCTATCTCTCTAATTTTTAATCTGCGGTCTCCCATTATTAAATCAAGTACTTTTTTAATATTTTCGTCAGTAGTTGACGTCGAAGGCCTTCCAGAGCGGGGTTCATCTTTCACACTCTCTCTACCACGCTTAAATTCTGCTATCCATTTTTTGACGGATGAATATGACAGAGCACAATCGCCTAATGTACTGACCATGTCATCATGGATGGCTTTTGATGATAGCCCCTTCTTATGGAGGTACTTAATGACGGCACGCTGCTCGACTTGCTCCATTCGCGGAAATTATGTCCGATTACTTTGTTAATAAATTTATAAAATCACAACTAATTATCGCACACGTTTCGAACTTCACACAATGAACTAGTCTGAACTGAACTAAATAATGTGGGTAGATTTGATTTTTAGAATTGAATGGATCTGTGTTAGGCCGAGTACTTTTCAATCCACCCTCGTATAAACACTTGTTGAAATAGTTTTTGTTTAGTGTTTAGTATATTTAACTGTAGGTAAAAATAGTTATAAAAGTTTTAATGTATTTTAAAAATTATATATTATGTATATTACCTATTTGATAAATTATAATAGCAAATGTCGTTCCTACTATAACTGTTGCGTGGATGGATACTAAATGAAATGACCAACAAAAGGTTTCATATCATTCTTTAAGTTACCGAAGAATTTTAGACGGAAATTATGAAAGGTGAATTTATTTAATTTTTTTGTTAGATAGGTACTTACAGCAAAAAAGAATTAAGTAATAATTTGGTCTACAGAAGAAATACCTTAGTACTTTATTACAAAAATTAGTTAAAATTTACTTCACTATCGATCCATTTACTTACATACATACCTATACTTGTATTTTGTAATTAAAATATTTTAAGTTATAATAACACAAAATACTGAAATTAAAACTTTGTATACTAAGAAGATTTTTAAGTAAGTAGAATAGATCACATTTCTGTTAGGAATCGTATTTCAGGTTTATTTGTTGTTCACACTATCTACCTATTTCTTCTGAACCAAACGTTGCGATTCCCGACGAATGACCTTGCAATTTGCATGCGTTAGACATCGCAATACTCACATAGGGGCGAAAGTATGGTCAGTCGATCATAGTCAGAATAGGTACTTCACCTAAGTAACATAATTAACATTTCGCAATGTATTTTTTTACTTTCTATTGACATCCCTTAATAACCACGGAAAGTCCGCCGTGAATTAGGAAGCGGAAAAGATGCAAAGTAATATGGTCACTAACGCGCAGCGATAAAGTTTTATTTAGCTTGAGTGCGCGATTTATCTGATTGATAATAATTATGTAGGCTATTAAACGTCGGCAAGCAGTTGACATCAAAAGAGTGCACGTTCTGTACGTAGTACTATTATTTATTCTGTGCCCCCAGTCCCGCCGATATTATCATCGCCAACGTAGCCGGAAATAGCGGGATCTCCGGGGACTAGGGTTACTTAGGTATACTAGGGTAGGGTTACTTATGGGGGGAATATTAGCCTTAGTTAGCCACGTTTGGCATATGGGTTGGCAATCTCAGTTTTTTAAAGTTGTTAAAACATACTGTTGTCATTAATTAAAATTTATTTTGTGGAAAATAAAAAATTGTGGATGTCCGCAATATGGCAAAGAATTTCTCTGCTTTTATTATATTTAAGAAAGCAATCCAAGTAGGTAATATTCATGCAGCTACCTATAAGTAGTTTTTTTTTTTTAATTCTTCCCTCTCCATTAATTTCTTGACGTGTTTTTCTTAAGGTAACTGGCATCGAAGGTACATATCGTCGCACCTGCGAGTCCGTAATGGAAGTGCTCCACAGGCACAAGGATAGCGTGATGGCCGTGCTCGAAGCGTTCGTATACGATCCACTTCTCAACTGGAGACTCATAGACGCCGACCGTCGATCGAGAGGTGATGCGGAGAATTCGGAAGCTTCCTCTTCACCACTTACCAGCAAAAGCAGACCGCAGATAGGGGGAAACGATACACTTGACCAACCAGCGGAAACTAACCTGAACAAGCGGGCCCTGGTCATCGTGAATAGGGTAAGGGACAAACTGACTGGACGCGACTTCACCCATATCGATGATCTGTCTTGCGTGTCAGTGCAGAAGCAAGTTGACTTGCTGATTCAACAGGCCACCAGCAACGAGAACCTGTGCCAGTGCTATGTTGGCTGGTGTCCATTTTGGTAAAATAATGGAATGTTCGAGAAATGTTTCCGATCGTTGCTTCGGCTTGGCCTTCGACATTGGAATTTTGACATAATCTGCATATTTTTAAAACTATTTTACCGACGTCTCAATGAAACAATGAAAATAGCAGCCACGCATTTATTTTTATTTTATTTTCTAATATTGCAAAAAAAAACGTCAGCGATACTAGGAAATGTACTAGATAGTACCCTACTCTGTTATGTGTTTTTGGACGTGCAAAAAGCCATGCAAACTGGATCTTGATTTATGCAAGATCCTAAAGTATCATTCAAAACATATGGATTTTTTTATGTTTTATAACATTATGATTTCTTATATTTACGCGAACACTACACATTGAAATAATACTAGTTTTTACGGAATTTATCGCGTATATTTAACTTTTTAAATACCCGACGTTTCGAACGCTTTACAGCACTCATGGTCACGGGCGGGACTGAAATGTTCAACGTCCATATGTCATAGTTAACCGCGGTTACCATAGATTAAAATTTAATTTTTGTTCCGATCTATGCAGTATGAACTTATGGTATCTTGAAGTCTTGCAGTTGTATGCTTGGGTTGGGATTTAATTTTATTTATTATAGGATCCCAAGCAGATGGTAGCACCCAGCCATCTTCTCTATTGAAATTAGGATGTTTTTTGATTTCAATAGCCTCGCGAATCATCCTTGGAAGGAATCGGTGTTCTTTAGCGAGGATCTGCGGTCTATCAAATCTGATGTAGTGACTTCAAGATACCATAAGTTCATACTGCATAGATCGGAACAAAAGTTAAATTTTAATCTATGGTAACCGCGGTTAACTATGACATATGGACGTTGAACATCTCAGTCCTGCCCGTGACCATGAGTGCTGTAAAGCGTTCGAAACGTCGGGTATTTAAAAAGTTAAATATACGCGATAAATTCCGTAAAAACTAGTATTATTTCAATTTTATAACATTATCTATAATTGCATTTACTCACTGCCAAAGAAACTCATATTTTGTGTGTATATTTTGTTAGCAGATACAATTATGGCTGGGTGGACTTTAAATTTATATGCAGTTTTAAAAAAACAGCATTGAAATGTAAAAACGCAATATGGGCTATGTATATAGTTGGGAATATAATGGTTGTAACAATGACTTATCTTAAAATAAACATACTAAAATAGGTTTTTTTTTTTTATTGGTAATAATGTAGCATTTATCTATGCAAAGTCGATCGATTGACGTTAATTTTTGTCGTTACATTTGTAAGCCAATAAATATGTATAAAGTTATCGATAATGCTTACAAATTTTTTAGCTTTATCGTTTTTTTCTTCAATAAATTGATAACTCGGCTTATGTTATCTTTAAAAGTTATTGCGCAAAAATAAATCAGAACTGTAAATAAACGAAAGTTATAGTTCTTGCAATTCACGAATGCAATTGTGAATTGCAAGAACTATAGTCTGCATTTATTGATGATCATTACAATATACTAAGTAAAGATTATATCACATAAGGCTACATATCTTAGTTCTATACATGGCCTAGTGATCGGCGTAACCTTTTCGTTACGTACCACCATACGATTTGAGTTCGAATCCATTCTAAAACCAATATTTGCAAAACTTAGTCATTTTTATTTTTTCAAACTTAAACTTATTTAAATCTGGCTAAATTTCTGTTGGCATTAGCTATATAGGTCTTATACTAATGTGCTTGTAAGTATACTTCCACGTATACACTGAATTAGGTTAATCGATAGGTGTTATAATTATGATTAAAACTTTTTAAGCTGTTAGCTCAGATTGATTTAAAATTTCCTAAAACCAAACCATGACTGAATGTTTAGTCATGCCATCGTATTATAATGTTTATTGCCATTACAATTCGGCATCAAAATATTTTTTATTGAATATAAGTTTAATATTTTTATAGTTATATAGGTAAACTGTACCTAATTTAATGTATTGTCAAGTTATTCGTTTAATAAAAAATGAATGAGTAGAATTTGTTGTTTATTTACATTTAAATTAATTATCTAACTCACATTAAAGTTAAACTTTGTGTCTTTAATTATCCATTTTAGGCGAAGATAGGTCAAGTATATGTTGTAAACGCGTAAAGTAGAATTACGTTGTGAGATAATATCGTTTTCTAAAGTTTAAATGTCTGTCTTGGTTATAATTTTAATCGAAAGTAATTAGCAGGACCTGTTACTTAGTGAAATTATTTTCAAAATTTAAATTTCGAGTAGAATTTCTAAAAGTGGTTAAATTAAGATAAACAAAAATTGAATCCCATTACTTATAATAATGTCGGTCGAAACATAAAACAACACGGGTCACCTACGTACCGTATAAGGAAAAGTATATATTATTACTGGTTGAGCTAATGGTTGCTAATTCAAATCCGGAACGAAGGATCACAAAATGGTGGCGCGACTTGGTTGTCTTTCAAAATCCGGAGCGAAGGAACATAAATGGTTGGGCCACAGGGTCCCGGGTTCGATTCCGGGAATAATAACCAAAATTTTTGCGTGCACGAATAACGAAAGTGGACTGTACGAGCTGCGTGGTCGTTATAACAAAAACAAAATGGCGGACGTGGCACGTGGCGGGTTTTGGACAATATGCTTGTTATAATATAATTAAATGCGTTAGCCGGCACGCCGGGAGCATGAGCTGCTCTGGGAAAAAGGAATAACAAATAAAACAGCTCATAAATAGGAACTGGCTTACCTGGGGTGTCTGCAAGCGGCCACTCTCTTAAGGCTTCGAAGCGGTGGAACTTCGTTGCAACTGCGGTGGTGCGCAACGGCAAATGCACTGGGGTTGACTGAACGCCACGACGAATTGTTTTGCATTAGTGTACAACGGAATTGCACTGTATAAGCGGTCACGACTAAGGTTTTGTACCGTCCTGTGGATCGACTGCGACAGGGTGCTATCATGGCCAAGATTGCGCTACTACGTCGATTTCCTCTTCGGCCGTCCCTACCTCCATCGAAGCACAACGCGCATCCCATTTGGCGAATAAAATGAAGCCACCACGTCTAGGCCCCCACTGGGCATGCCACTGGGAAACGGAAGTGGGAAGGGAAATTATTGCCGGCTAATCTAACCAACTAATTAACACAAATTCAAATGTGTGTTTTGACGCAACCAATGACATATAACATTACTGATTGTAAAATTCTAATAACATTAATGCCTATTGTGAAATAATTCACCTATTCTGATTCTTTCATCTAAGAAGTTATGCCACATTGGTGATAGACAGTTTGATAATTGAAGATATGAGTGGATGGGGTTATGTAGCATTTTTAAGATTTTTTTGATAAATGAGGGTTTTATGTGCATGCAAACCATATAAAATCTTAAAACAGCGTAATTAAAGCTTGGTTTTAGAAATAGCAAATGATGAAGGAGGTTTGTACAATGAAAAAATTGTAATCACCGTGAATGAAAGTCATATGGACATTTATCGTATTCTTTAGTTAATAATTATTATTTTAATCTTTATTTTCCTGGAACGGATGAAGGAGTTATTCTATTCTCACGATGAAGGTTTGACATTGGTTGTTGTTAGCCGTGCACATACACATCTTTGATTAGTGTGCGTAGGCCTCGAGAGCGCTCAGTCACGATTGCGACGCAATCCTTCAGTTTACACATACAAACGCGCCTGTCGGTTCAAGTCACTACTACAATCAAGGCAAAACCTTCACCGTGAAATCGCAGAATAAATAATAGTAAAAGAACATAAGGATCACTCTCCTCTCTGATAGCAAATTTGCGAACTTAACGCTAGTTACAACGCCTCTAATGTTCATAATACTTTGCACGCCTTGGAAGGAACGATCTTGAAATCAGCCTGCTGATTAAATCGTTGAAAAAAATAATAATGCGATGCTCGTATTAAATCAAAATGCACTTTACGTCCGCGTGCGAGTGTCTGTATTAGTTAGCCCTTTACGCGTCTTTGTTAAGGCCGCTCCTATTGTAGGGTTAGGTGTTGTGAGAAAACAAATTGAATCCTTTAATATTAGTAGTAGAACACACCGAGGTGTTATGCAATATACCTATTAGTAATTTGTTGATAATACGAATATTATTGCTCAATGTAAGGTAGTTTAAAGGTATTTATCTACATTATCTCTTAAGGTACATAGTATTAGTGGGTAATACAATATATCACCTACTAATACTACCTACTTATACCTTATTGCTATTACCTGCTGTGTGATGCCGGTATAGTAGATAGCATTACCCCCTGTCTGCGTCTGGGTGTAGTAAAAAGCGCCTAAAGGAATCTAAAGAAGTACTGATTATCTAGTACTCCGTTCATCAATCGCATTGGGACGCGTGGTGAACTACTGCTCAAACCCCTCCGTACAGTGGGATCCTTATGTCCCAGCAGTGGATCAATATTTCGGCTGATGATGATGATATGTTATTTTTAGTTAAAATTTGCAACAGTTTTAGATTGCTTAAGTATATAATTTGTACACGTGTTACTACCTCACGGAATTAGCCTCATGTAGGCGGCCGCGCAGCGTAGTTATGCCTAGGTGAAATAGAATAACGTGAGAACGCATCGTCGCACTGCGTTGTTATGGATGAACGTGTTATGTATTGTACTTATCTCCTTCATTAATTTTTTCATTACATGTTAGGTTAATATCAAGAGCTTTCTGACTTTAATGAACTCTTCTACTTCGCATGGCTTAAACGACAATGATTACCAAAATAATGTCGTTTATGACCTCAAAACCTTCCACAAAGGTAAGTTTTTTATTCTATCTCTGAATAATTTTACCTTATCTAAACAGGTATTTAGAATTCATTTAAATAAGGTTTTAATTCTTTTCTAGATCTACATTCAGAAATAGAAACAATGCCTTGTACGTTTACTTTGCTACGACGTGGGGTAAAGAGGTGGTACGTATAGGTATTTACTCAGAATGGAAGATATCTCTGCAGCCATGCATATCTCCAAAACTCCGCTATACGGTGTTAATAGAAGATTTCAACGCAATACTGGGTACAAGAGAGAACGGTGAGCTGAAGTTCTGAATAGGGCAACGGAACCAAAAGGGTCAACAGCTGGCCGACTTCATGAAGAATGGGGGGACTCTTCATGATGAACTCTTTCTTTCAAGAAGCTGCTGCACACAAAGTGGAGTTTTAAACATGTAAAAACCAACGCTTCCACAAAAAACGACTTTGACAACTCCGTGGCGCAGTGGCTCAGCAATGAGTGGCTGCGCTGGGGGTCACGGGTTCGAATCCCGCACGGAACAAGTATTTGTATGGCCTACAAATAATTGTTCCGCGTCTAGATGTTTGTCCTTGTGCAATTTATGTTTGTAAACTGCCACCACGATACAGGAGAAAATCCTAGTGTAAAAAAAATGAGATTGACTTCTTTATGACAACCAAATGGCAACTGTTCAGTGATGTCACTGTGATCACGAGGGTGATAACTGGTAGTGACCAACGAATCGTAAGAGACACATTAAACCATAATGTTAAGTTGGAGAGGTAGCATCTAATAATTTCAACGCTCCGTCCCCCTCGTGCTCTAATCCAAAGCCCCGAAAACTTTCAGCTCGAATTACAAAACCGTTTTCAGTACCTAGAAGACTGCAATACAGTGGACAATATGGATAACAAGCTCGTGGAAACCGTTCATGCGGTCGGAACTAAGTTACCCCAACTAATTTAACTCAAAAACTCTCCGATCACGCTGTGAATCTCATGGCTGTAAGGCTGGAGATGAAGCTGCGGTCTTCAGCAGTTATGACAGCATATCGGAAACTGAACAGACAGATCTCCAAACGCATGTGGTGAGACTTATGCAACTCCAATACAGATCGAATTGAAAAAGCGATCGAACGAAACCAAGGCTCCGAGGTCTTTACCAGAGATCTGTCTGCGAGAAAAAGTCAACTGTCGAAGTTGAAGACCGATGTGGTAGCATCGTTTCCGGGATACCTAAGATTTTGAGTGAGATTGGGAGCTTCTACGGAATGCTGTACACGTCATCGTTCTAGTCAAGTCGCATCCAATACTATTTCGATGATGTACAGTAGAACTAGATTATTAAAAGTATATTAATTTAATTAAGTAGAAACAGATTAATCGACACATCCCAACGGATTAGTAAACTGAAGTGGCAATGGGCCGGTACAGCTCGGAGATCCGACAACTGATGGTGAAGAAAGGTTCTCGAGTGGCAACCTCATACCAGTAAGCGAAGTGCGCGCAGGCCTCTCTACTAGATGGAGTTTAGACTTGGTAAGAAGAAGGAAGGATGTCGATGGATGCAGGTGGCTCAGGATCGTATTTTATGTCATTCCTTGGGGGAGGTCTATGTTTAGCTGAGGACTTGTAAAGGGTTGTAATAATAATGATGATGATAAGAAATTGAAAAAAGTGGAATATTAAAAAAATGGAGGTCAAGTAGAAAATAATGAAGTTGAACGTGTTGATTAAAACTACGTTTACGGATTTTATCGCGTTTTATTTATATTAATTTTAATACCCGACGTTTCGGGTGCTTTCCAGCACCCATGGTCACGGGGGACTGAGGTGACTGACGTCCCGATGTCAAAGTTAACTCGAAGTACCTTCAGCTTTTTAATTATTGTCTTTGTTCCGATCTACGCAGAATGAACTAACTATATTTTGAAGTCTTGCAGTGGTATGCTTGGGTTTAGTTTTAATTTTATTAATTATAGGATCCCAAGCAGGTGGTAGTACCCAGCCTCCTTCTCTATTGAAATTAGGATGTTTTTTAATTTCAATAGCCTCACATATCATCCTTGGTAGGAATCGATGTTCTTTCGCGAGGTTTTTTCGCGCGAGTTCTTTCTTTTTTATCAATCATTAGATTTTCATAATTTAATAAAAATAAAGTCGTTATTCAAAACAAAGCAGATGCAAAAATCAGGTCTGAAAATCAGAATAGATTCAAAATCAGGTATAGAATTAATTTGATAATTTAGAGCTTTCAAAAACTCAACTCACTTTTTCACATATTCCTGATATTGACACAGTTACTTCTGTAAAGGCTTCGGCGCTGCGAGAAGTGCAGTCTCTTCGCCCTTGTGTAGCAAATCACAGACATCCGTGCCGTACCGGCTGAGGCTGGAACAATAAGCCGTAGCTGCGGAGATGAACATTTGATATTGCGATTTGCTACAGCGGGCGGGGGCTGCTCTCCTCCGCGCCTACGGCTTTACAAAAACACTCTAGGGGTAGGGCAGACAGGACTAGGTGGAGTCGGGGCGTTCTGACTTGATTTTAGTACAGATTCGACCTATCTTATCTATAATATATAACTGATATAGAACAAAAAATGCCTTCATACCTTATAGTAAGGTAATGGTGGTCCTGGACCTGATAATTCCCAGAATATTACCGTCATCTACATCCGACCTCAATAATCTTTGAGCACTTAATTCCTTGCTATTAATATTTATCGTATATCTATTATCGTGCACTGCGTCGCTAACGACACGTTTTGCCAGCAACACTTCAAACACTTCGTTGCGGTGAAAAATTTCGAGCCACTAATTTTCAACTTGGCACCTAAAAAGCCCGTAATTTTGCTTTTTCTTAAATGCAAATTTCTGATTTTGCGTTGCTGGCGAGACAGAGCTTGATAAGAATGCGGGTTGCGACGCCATACTTTCCTCCCCTTGTGCGTATACTATTTTTATCATACCTTGGTCGAAATGAATGTACCTTAAAAAGTATCTCACATATACTTTTGACGTTTAAAAACAGTAGAGCTAGAAATTGGACGCATGCGTACTAAATTAATAAGTAATTGAATTGGGAGGCAACGTGGCACTTTCGTCCCTGAAAGTAGGGTCGAAATACGAACTTCCGATCAAGGTATGATAAAAACAAATTGTTTTTTTGCATTGAATATTCGCGTAAATTTAAGAAATCATTATGTTTTTTTGCAGTTACAAATTTACAATTACAGATGAAGCATCAACCGTAATGTAGATTTGCAAAACATTATTTTATGATTATTTTGTTTGTATGTGATAAGTTGTACTTCGGCAGTGAATCGTGTAGTGACGGTGTAAGAATATCCATATAATCCCATGGGTGTAATGCGAGGCAACAAGTAAACGAACCAGGAAATGGGCGGCAGCGTCTTCCAAATAATAACTAAAAAATGAAGAACTGCGGTTGCTAACCCACCTGCCAAGCGTTGCAATATTCCTTCCGCGAATATGAGGGGTAATCTTTAGGGGGGCTTGTGTTCAACAGTGGACTGTTGATATGCTCTAACGGTAACTTCAAGGTTGGTCCCATATAAATTTGGGAATACGTTCCCATATGGGAATATATAATGAAGAATTTAGTATATTATGCTAGTGGCTACCTTGAGCTTGTGATATTCCTTAGCCCACTCGAAATGTTCCGAAAAGTGTGAAATTAGAAGTCTCAAGGCGCGAGTCTTACTCTGCACATTCGATTTTTTTTTAATTTTTCTACCACTTTCAAAAAAATTATCTGGTTTTACTCAATGAGAAAAAAAATTACCTTATATAATAAGTTATTTTACGGCCAGTCAGTTAATTCTAGTTCATTACCTTGATTGTAGACTTTCACCCATCTCAGTGTCGTATTCAATGTCTGTTATTGCGCCTCGGTAAATTATTTAAACAGAATTATACCAATAAATGTATACTTTACGTTTCGTTCTACTTTATTTATTCTGTGACTTTACGTAGCCGTTACTTTTATGGTAAGTATAAAAAAAAATTAAAAAGAAGACTTTAGGACTGTAGGATTTGGACTTGCTAACCTACTTCACGTAGGTAGGTATTTTAGTATCTATTTGGAATATGTCCGGAGGATCTAAAACCAATGTTTTGCCTAACATGGTAGGTAATTTTTATTTTTTTTAACTTAGATGTATTGTGCAGTCACAGTGTCTCTAAATATTCTTAAATCTGCTGTTTATTATTTCTGTTGGCATTGGCTATATAGATCTTATTTATATCTATACATAAGTATAATAAGATTGTAAATTGCAGATGTCTGTACATTTCATATTTTTGTAACAAAATTGATTGAGAGGGACTAAAAATAAGTAACTGAATACACTTGTATCATTTTGAGAATTGTCTGTCGGTCTGTTTGTTTGTTAACGTATCATGTATAAAATACTGATTTACATATATCAAAATAGTCATTAGAAAAATTGTGAAGTGCATCTTCGTTTTAAATTTAGTTTTTTTTTTTTTTTTTTAATCTGTTCATTCAAAAAAAAAAAAATCAAAAATGTTTATTTCATTAACTTAAGTCTAAATATACAAGTTTTCTATGTTTGGAGATTCCTTTTAAGCTAAATAAATTGCTTGTTCTAGGAAACTCCGCTCTTCCAAAAACACTTTTACAACATATATTTAGACTACTATTTTTAATGAACTGAGAGACTACATACTAATTATTTAAATAAGGCATGCATACAATTTTTCTCTTGTGTGATTGAATAGGATGTGTGTGTGTGTGTGTGTGTGTGTGTGTGTGTGTGTGTGTGTGTGTAAATATTGTGTGTGTGTGTGTGTGTGTGTGTGTGTGTGTGTGTGTGTGTGTGTGTGTGTGTGTGTGTGTGTGCGTGTGTGTGTGTGTGTGTGTGTGTGTGTGTGTGTGTGTGTTTCTATACTATGTGCGGATGTAATTCTATGTTTAAAACCTAATCACGCTCTCTACTTCCTCATAAGTTAGTGGCTTAAGCCAATTTAGGACTAGATCCTTGCATTCAAAAGTTGTTTTGGTATAGATGTTAAGTGCTTTGTTGGCCTTATTATATAGTTGACATGACATGTTTGCGTGTTGTTGTCTAGCAAAAAATGTTTTACATGTTTGCATTTTAGCTACTGAGTCAATCCTTCTTCTTGTGAATATTGAAGTGTCAAGTGGGAGAGATTTGTGTTTTTTAACAACAGTATGCAGGATATATAATTTACGTAATGACAACAAATCTGCTACGGCATAGAGTGCTTGGGTGTGGAACCTACGTTTTTTAAAGAACATGACCTTCAGAAGTGCGCGCTGCGCACGTTCAGCTACTAAAAATTTTATTTTTGATGCACCACCCCATACAGGAATGCAGTAAATCATGATAGACTGCGCCAAAGAAACATATATGCGTTTTAATAGGTCTTCTTTCGCAGAATGTCGTAAAATTTTAAAAATCCAGATTAATTTTCTGATGCGACTTGTAATAAGGTCAGTGTGGGCGTGCCATGAAAGTCTGTCATCAATCATTACTCCCAGATATTTTGTGGAGTTCACTTTGGCAATGATTGGACAGTTGCAGTTTGAAGCATTTAGGAGAGAGCAATTATGTATCGTGAGATTGTAATCTGGGTTTGGTTGCGTTCTATTGCTTATTGAAAAACACATAAAGTTAAAAATCGGTTCATTCTATCAATAGTTATCCGTTTCGTTGAAATATTTAAGATAAGCTAGATTTATATTAAATTTACTGTTTAGATAGGTGGTAGTGGTACATGCTATTAACTGTCAATTACTTACATTAAATCGGCAATGGATTTGCAGGTTGAGTCGATATCGAGTTTGCACCTTTGTAGCCAAGGTTACTTCACTATGTTCTCCTTGACAACCAAGCACTTGATGGAAAATCAGTACTTAGTCGAAATTTACAATTTTATTGCTCATGAGGATCAAACTTACATGGGTCAAATGAGCGACCATCCTTTGATTTTTAGCATTTATAATAGTATAGTACCCGGTTGACCGAGCTTTGCTCGGTATTTTTCGCTCGGTTTTTTTTTAATTCGTGTGTTTTGGAAATTATATTTAGATACAAATTACATACTGATGAAATACGAATAATAGTTTTTGATCTTAGAGACATAATAGAAAAAACTGAACTGGTTGATTGAATAAAAAATCATGAGTGCAATTTTAGTTTAATTTAAATTTTCGTGTTTTTAAAAAATACTAAAAAAAAGGGCTCTAAAAATAGATTTTCTCAAAAAAAGAAAGGAACTTGAAAAAAAATTAAAAAAAGTCGGTAGGTCGGTCTGGGCCCCAACCATGGTATTACGATTTTGTGACCGCCCAATATACCAATTAAGCTATTTGTAATCATTAATAAATTGTCAAAATTTACCTTCTTATTCTACCGATATTGTAACAGTTTTTCATTGCCTAAAAACACACACTCTGCACACAAAATTTTATGAAAATCGTTGGAGCCGTTTCCGAGAAACCGATATATATATATATATATATATATATATATATATATATATATATATATATATATATATATATATACAAGAATTGCTCGTTTAAAGGTATAGGATACAAGTAATTAAAAGTAATATGTAGGATTTCACGCTACAGTTATAACGTACGAAAACGCTAATTATTGCTTTACGAATGTAATTCGAACCAAGCAGAGTAAAAAAAAACAATTGAGTGATCGGCACTTTCAAACGACATTCACAACTCACAAGCTCACGACGGGCATTCAATCATAAAGTCATAAACCACGATATCTAATCAACGATCATTTGGCTTAATCAGTTGGACGCTGACCGTTCGAAATATCGCACGACCCTGCTCTTTCTACACCAGACGAACTGCGGAACAATCGCAATCCTATGGATAACTATGTAATAGTTGACTTCAAATCTTTGGGTAAGTATTCACCTAGTTTATTTTTATTTTAATTATTTATTATAAAATGTTTATAGGGATATCTTGTCCTTCTCCTTTCGAAATTTATTCAGATGTCGCAAAATGCAACGATGTTGAGCAAATCTATTTTTGCGCGTAGTAATACGCAACGATCGTCGCGAATGTACGCCGTTGTAAATAAATACCAGCAAAATAAAAATCAAATGGATAAATTACAGACAATCCTTTATACTATAACAACTTCACTTTTTATCTAGCATATCCGAAGCCAGTCATCAATTAAACTGGTTAATCAAGAATATACTTACCTATCAAAAAAATCTTGCGTAATATTTTATGCAATTAATGCATTATCTTTTATCGCTTATTTTTCAGATGATACCGTACAAGACTTAGTACGGCATGCAGTTCAAGTGCGGAAAAATGCATACTGTCCGTACTCAAATTATGCTGTCGGGGCAGCCATCCTCACGCAGGATGACTCAAAAGTATACACAGGTTGTAACATTGAAAATGTGGCATTATCACCAAGCATCTGCGCAGAACGCGCGGCAGTTCCTAAGGCTGTAAGTGACGGATACTTGAAATTCAAAATGATAGCAATCGTAGCCCATCAACAAGAAAGTTTCACAGCTCCATGTGGTGTATGTAGACAGATCCTAAGTGAGTTCTGTGGCTCTGACGGTGATATTGAAATTTATTTAAGCAAACCTGCTATGGATAAAGTTTTATGCACAAAGTTATCGCAGTTATTACCCCTGGCATTCGTGAGCTTCAAAAAAGACAGTGCCGCCAAATGAGACTGACTAATAACAATATAATATTAACTAGGAACGACGATCGAGTGATGTAAGGAAAACTCTGTGATTAGTGAAATTAATACTGGAACAGATTTTATATTTATTTGTATTTGAAATTATCTTTTGGAAGTAATGAATAATTACTACATACTTACAATAATTTTACAACACAAAACAAATATATGTCCCAAAACGAAAAGTACTATGAACCAAATAGTTTTGGAGTTCAATTTTTTTTCCTTTTCTGTTGTTATTATTTACGTGAAACAAAATTTATCCTAAATCCTGAACTTTTTGCTACGTTGAAACATTTGTAAACTATATTAGTTTGGGGATTCCTTATTGCTAATTTGCATTGAGCTATTATGTACTAACATACACAAATTAGTATTACTTCAATGCTAATTTGTGTCCATGGCATAAATAACTTAGTAATTACGCTAATCGAACTCACTTGCAGGTTAGAGACGTCAATTTCGTCGCTGATCTTTTAGGAATGGAAACAATATTAGTTATTGTTTGTATGGGGAGGGCCTGTTATCTTAAATAACTTGTGTTATATGATTGGTTATATTTTCTTCTCATGACCGGAATTGAAGCATTTGCATGATATAAGGTTATCATAGCGTTTAATAGGTATAAGTTATTATGACATATGGTAACAGTCGCAGTACATTTTACTCATATGATGAAAAAACACTCATTACATAGGTAAATGATATATAGGTAGATAATTATGAAAATATATAAACTGAAACTTCCCATAAAAATTAAAGGCCATCTTGATAGATCTAAGAAATGTGCAACTACCGAAGTCGGATAGCTTATTCTAAATTCTCCAATAAAATAAATCAATCGCAGCTAATGCTAATTCAGGTAGGGAGACCAAATTCTTCTACGCTATATATTAGCACGGACCTCAGTATTATTTTATCCTTTTATCTTTTCCTTTTTAGTATTGTGAGAATTATTAAAAAAAACCACCTTTTTTACTTTATCATTTCATAAAATTAGTTCAAAAGTGCCGAAGATATCGCGTAACATAATATACAAAGAACAGTCAAATTTTGAAGTCGGCTCAAAATGGTCGCGGCACAGCAAACAGAAAACGTGTTGCGACGTACGAAGCCGTTATACGGCTAGATAATCTTTCATATAAAAATCATTTTTTAAAAAGACAGGAGCCGTGGTAGCTCAGTTGGTTAGCGCTCGTAAATTTCACAATACGCGAGCAAACCGGGTTCGATCCCCGCCGGCACCAATGAAATTATTAACTGCAATTTTAAGTGCTGATTTACCACGTGCTCGGCGGTGAAGGAAAACATCGTGAGGAAACCTGCATGTCTGAGAAATAAGAATAAAAAAATATTTCGAAGGCATGTGAAGTTCGCCAACACGCATTAGGGCAGCGCGGCGGACTATTCCTTGCCCTAAAACCCTCTCAGAAATGAGAGGAGGCCTGTGCCCAGCAGTGGGACGTATATAGGCTGTAAATTTACTTTACTTTACTAAAAAGACAGGTAACCGTGTGGTATGACGTTATGAAGGAGTCATCTCTAAAGCCTCATTTACATTCAGCCCCTGCCACTGCTCCTCGCGCTGCCGGCAATACTTCGCTAAATACTGCCGCAGCAGGATCGCGGGAAGTGTGTATTTACTATTTACACTCTGCCCTACCACTTACATCACTTTCGGCTTTCGACTATGGCAGACGTCGAAATAATTACAGAGTCCGCGCTATGTCTTCTTGCAATACAAAATTATGTAAATAATTTAAAGAGATATCAAGTTCAAAAGAAGATAGATAGATAATTAGAAAATTTATTTGCTTAAAAACATGGTACATAAGATGATCAATGACGTGGAACTGACATGTTTTGCCATAATTGGCATGCAAAAATTAAGTATATGAAATACAGCTAATTACACAAACCCAATGTTACATTTTAAAATTATTGCAATGCTTAAAAGTTAGGTACAAACATTCTTTTTGAATTCAAATATTATGTACAATTAAATACTTATATAATATACTACAGATCCACTCTATTTTAATTCCTATACAATAAATTATTCATAAATTATTAATTGAATTATTACATTACTGTTACATAAATAATATTAAATATTATATGAGATTAGTTAAGCTATTATTATTTTAATAATTACACTACGGTATAAATTAATTCATAATTTTAATAACAATAAAATTATAATTTAAAAATCTCAGGCTATTATGCAAATATTACCATTTAACTTATTTTACATTTTAATAAATAAATAATCAATATGAGTTACTAATCGTTTTTAGAAATAAAATGTCAATGTTCATTAATTCCTTAAACTAAATATTATATTAATATAACAAATTTGACAAATTTATAATTAATTATGTACATAGGTACTATGTTATCTCAAAAAGAAAATTCGTATTCGTAGAAGATGATGAATTGTGGTTTTTATCGTTGAAATCCCATATAGTTTTTTCTGATTCCAGCAGTTCTAAAAACTTCATTGTAT
Organism: Parnassius apollo; assembly: GCA_907164705.1. Lineage (NCBI taxonomy): Eukaryota > Metazoa > Arthropoda > Insecta > Lepidoptera > Papilionidae > Parnassius > Parnassius apollo. The sequence continues at coordinate 3,400,399 of CAJQZP010000410.1, forward strand.
TTTCGTTATTCCACTCGAAAGGCATTTTGGCAGATCGTACTTATTTAATAACAAGACGGCACGCACGTCCGTTCATGCAGGCGCTTGGCGCGAAGCATAGATTACTGTATATATACTAGCGCGAAGTGAGCGATGGAGCTGAATGTGAACACTCAGCACTCACTGCCGCTCGCGCTGCCCGTCCTTTGACTTCCGCACGAAAAACCGACATTTGAGGGATCGTCGGGCAGTGGCAGCGGCAGCGGCAGTGTCAGCGCGAGTAGCCTGTTTACATACTGTCCTGCCCACTGCCCTGCTCACTTCCCTGCCCAACAGGGCTGAATGTAAATGGGGCAATAACTTGTGAAGGAGCTCATTATCATAAGTAGTGTTGCCCAAAATCGGTCTTGGCCTTGCAGTCTTGGTCTTGTTTTTGAGTTTTTGCAAGACCAAGACCAAGACCGCCCAATTTTAGCAAGACCAAGACCAAGACCGACAGTGCATGATTTGAGCAAGAACGTGACTATGCCTGCGAGACTCTTGAGTCTTGCATTTACGTATGAACTGGAATCGAGATTTCCAGTGCTTTTGATAAATAAAGAAAACAATCAGGTACTAGAAAAATAGAAACTGAAGAAAGCGAACTTTTAAAGAGACAATTTCTTGAGGTGCATTGGGATATTACCGGACGGATTTTCGACTAGTTGAAATTGAAAGAGTCTGGCAAAAACTCTATTTTCTCAACATCCATATACGTCAGATTTCTGGAACAATGCGGAAATCGTTAATGGTTTAACGTAATTTAGCTATAAGAAGCTTTTACTTTTGTAAACTCAACGATTTCTGCCCCGTAGACTCGATTAGCATACACATGTGTACCAAACATAAACATCGTACGCTCGCTCGATCAAGATACACATGTGTACCACAAGTACTACCCTTTGAAAAATAATTTTTTTAATTAAAACAAAACCAAAGACACTATGCAATAGATAATAGTATCAAAGACAAAGATATGCTCTTTTATTTTAAACCATAACCTGGCAATGTTTCTTAGAAAAAAAAAAAAAAAGAAATCACTCTGAACTTCCGGCGTTCCACGTGTCACATTGTTGAAGGGGCTCCATCTTTTTTATAGAATTTTATATTTGTGTCTGGACTAAAAACGAAAGTATTATACTTTTTTATATTCCTTGTAATATAGTAAACACGTAGATATGTAATTTGTGGTATAAAAAGTGAAAAGTAAATTGCCAAAAGTACTTCAAATTCCGGAAAGCCCGTTTTGGCAGGTGGGCATTTTTTTATTTTGTTGTCTCATTTTTTTAAAGTTGAGTAAAAAATAAAGTTGATGCTTTTTCTTTTAAAATTAATTAATTTAGTTCCTCATTCTGTGAATTACCATTATTTATAATAATAAAACATAAATAGTACAGAAATAAGAATATAATTACCTTTTACTTAAAGAAGTTAGCAAAATGTTATCCACTGAGAAACAAAATGTTGGTTTGTAAAAAATATAATAAAACTCAATGTACATTATTTTTTTTTATTTCATGATTAAAATAATGAGAAACATTAATGAAATAATGTCAAATAAACATAAAACATAACTAAAGTAACCGAGTATTTGGAACAGTAAGTCCTGTGAGTTACATTGCTGACTTTTCCGCATACTTTTTATTCTTCTAAAATTGGTAACTACGATCATATGACAGTTAAAATCCTTCTATAATTAATTAAACATTTTCATAAAACGACAAAATATAAACAAAACACTTGCATAGCAGAAAATCTAAAAAAATATTCAAAATCAATAAAATAAAATAAGGGGACAATCTCTCAATGGAACGTAACTAAAACGTAAAGCCGTGTCCACATTATTCAATTAATACTATTATTTTGGTAAATATAATAAACATAAATGAGAAACAATGCAACATCTTATAAAGGTATTCTTGGTGTCTACTTATCCTATTTAGATATTACTATAAATCAGTCTTTACTAAGTTACTAACAGCTATTTCTATAATCAACAAAATCAACTAATAACTGATTATAAATTATTGAAATCAATTATTTATAACAAAATTCACAGATATAATCACAACTAAGATTTAAATTGCCAGAGCATTTTATACAGTAATAGAAACCACACCGGGTACACTTGTTTAGGCAAGCATTAAAAAGATAATGTTTTTTACACTGATTACATGGTAAAGTGCGTTTAATTATTGTTTTCAAGGACTTACATTTTTCGGTTTTGCTCGCGGTGAATACATTTTCGGTTGATATATTCTTAATATCTAAAATGTTAATTTTTTGTTTTTTAGGAACAGGTTCATCCATGACATTTTCCTCAGCACCATTATTCAAATTTATATCCAAGTCCAGGCTAATATCATTTAAGGAAAGGGGTTCTTGGTCCTCAATCTGTATCCGGTTGAAATCCATATTTTCTTTGTTTGAATTAACGATTTCATCAGAGTTCTTAGGTATCGGTAAATATTCCAGATTGTTTTGATAGTTTTCATGGATATCAGCTGTAACCGTGATCACAACATGATCAGGCTCAGCTACTTTTGCGACTTTCATTGGAGATTTTTTTGGTTGATGTAGCAGATGAATCAAAGTTTGAAGAGTTTTGTATGTCCGTTTGATGATCAGGAGAAAAGTTAACAATCTCAGTAGGAGAATCGCATCTTTTGGTAATCTTTTGTAATATTCTGTTGTTAAAAACATGTGTTTTCGGAACGAAACAATTACAACAACCCCTTTTAATGCCACAAAAACAGGACAGAGTTCTATATTTAATGCAGTTTGGTGTACATGACAAAATTTGATGTATTTTCATAGTGCCTTTTATTGTGCTGAGATTTTCGGGTATAATCTTTTTAATATTATCAATATCTCTGTTGGGTATATATATAATTTTTACGACTTTCATACATTTTGAAAGATGCTCGTATGCTTGTAAGCCATTCTCAACATCCCTGCCAAATGCAACTTGACGATCTAAAGCTCTCTTAACCGAACCTCCTATGCCATCCGCCACTCCTTTCCCATGACCTGCTTCAGAATACGACCAGGTGGTATAATCAAGCTTCAACTTTTCTGTGAATAAATTGAGCAGGAAAAAATTGTTTCTTTGACGATATTGGGAGGAAGGGCCATCAGAAAAGAAGTGCAGTACTTTTGTCAGGGGGGTTTATTTTCTTGATCTCACGGATCACAGGCAAAAGATGCGCCCAAATGGCTGCAGGTTCATGGGCATTGTTGTCTGATATCGTACAAAACGACTGTGATTTCTCAGTACAATAAATCATTCCGGTATGTAACGTTATTTGTCTCTTAGAAGCACCAAAATGTTGAGCTTGGATTTCTTTCCCCATTTTGCAACCATAATTTTCTGAAAAGTCACATATTATTAACGCTTCATGAGGCTTGAGGTTGTTAACACACTCTTGGTATTGTTTTTGTTGGTAAATCCAATTGAAGTGATGAATTTTAAATAATTTCATATTTCTTTCAAAAGCTGATACCAAATCGCCGCGGCTGCCTTCTTTTTGTAGTTTAACTGTTCTTTTTGTTGTAAATTCTTTAGAGATCTTGTTTTCTATTTTTATATATTTATGATCGCTTATACCCCACTGATGCCACTTTACTCTGTCTTCTAGATTTTCTTCCAATGAATCATAATGTATTTTATTGTCTTTGCACTCTTTGCATTCTCCATACATGCAATCTTTCGACTGTATGCTACAACACTGTTTTTTTATAACATCATTTACAGTATTAAAATTATTTAGGATTTGATATTTTTTAAGTGCATAAAACAACATATCAGTATTGTTGTGTTTAATGCACAAACACGTTTCTCTATTTTCAACCGTTGGGGATAAAACAAAAAAAGGGTCTATATTTGAAAAATGTCGCGAGACTATATTTTCCACCTTCTTCGCGATACATTTTATATAAGTTAGAGACCGTGTCGGTCAGATATCGAATCTGTTTCTTTTCTTTATTCATTGTACGGCATTGCTTTTTCCCTGCTGTCATCCTACTCACGTCGTCTCTTATATAAAATGTTTCTATTACTTTTCTGATTTTAGTCTGCATTCCGCTTTGGAGTTTAATTCTTGCCAGACCTCTTAGGCCTAATAATTTGGAAACAAAAGTTTTGTTAATGGAATGTTGAACAATGTTGTCAAGAACAATTTTCTTGATATTACGTTTTTCTTTTATGGTTTTGCATCCCATGTAGGATTTTTTTAATGTTGCTTCTAATATCTCCTCTCTTGCTTGTAACTTTAATATTTTTTCTTCAAGTTCCTTAACTTTTCTATCTGTGTCTTGTTTTTGACGATATAAGCGTTTCTTGTATGTACTTACAGTTCTCATTAAAGTTTCTATTTTTTTCAGAGCCGCCTTATATTTTCTGAATAATTTATTTTGACATTTCTTCTTTGGTGTGGTATTGTCTATGTTTTCCTTTTCTATTATTTGAAGTTCCTTTTTTTTAATTGTCTGCTTGCGTTTCTGATTTCGCCATATCTTTCGTTGTTTTTCTTTATCTTTCTCCGTTAGTTCGTTAATTTTTTTAGTTTTAGATTTGACATATTCTGTATGCTTCTTTTTAACATTATTATACTTTTCCGGATTCTGTTTTAACCTTTCCCTATATTTTTTCATTCGTTCTGCTGCAGTCATAGCCATTTTATCCCTACAACAATGTATTATAATCATTAATTTCAAACAGTACAAAATAGTCAAAAGCAAAATAAAATTTGGACTAAAATGAAATCTAATGGCCGTGTGGATAAAGGCAAAACCGAGAAAAAATGTTTTGCAAATAATAAAAAAATACATATTACTTAAATTACTTGCACTAGTTAATATTATCACTATATTCGTACACTATAATAATATTATAAGTATTAATATATGAATATTTATAATATTATTAAAATCGATATAATATTGCCAATATTATAAGGATACTGGAAAAATAACAATATGAACGTAACTTTAGCCTTGCATTGAGTTACATTTTGATCCGTTGAGTTACAAAATTTCTCAACGGAACGTAACGATTTTGCCGTAACTAAGTAATATGCTAAACATTTTCGATTTTTTAAATAAATTTAACTTAATAGTTAACATATTTGAAATTCACAGATTGCATAACTAAATAATATCTAAACACTGCATAAAACATTGCACTTACCACAGAAAATACCGTAATTCAATGGATTACAAAATGTAACGCCTGACACGTCCTCTTCTCTCGGGCGCTGTCATGCACACTGACGCCATTTATACATTCACAATGGCATCATGCCACGTCTTCTTAAGTGTTGTAAGTTCATAAAAATAAAATGTTGCATCGAAATTTTTGATGAAATATGGAAAAAAGTACGTAACTCAATAGGACTTTCCATTGCGGTGCATTTTATGTCGACGTATTTAATTGAATTTTTACTATACGTGTGTTTTCTTTGTGGTAATTTAAGCATAAAAACTTGACTAAGAACTATATTTTACAGGTTTTAAACTATAAATAGGCATACCCGATAGTGAAAAATAATCTTAAAAATTGAACTTCAATATGTTCGATTTCTAGGAGGACACGGTTAAAACAGCTATTTGCTCACATATAAAGCCCTGTTGTTTTGAGAAAAAACAAATATGATAGCATATTGAAACATATTTTGGGTGCCTATAATATCTAATTTAAGATCAAAATATAGTTTCCACAAAAAAATATTTAAATCTTATAAAAATGTTGTATGTACTTTTGGGACACGGGAAAATCCATATCGACAACAAAATAAAAAAATGCCCAGGTAAGTTATAAATGTGTTATTTTTCAAATTCTCATTTATTTTTAGTGTAAAATGTAAGTAAAAATAGTTTTCGTATATATTTCAAATAACATGACGTTGTATTTATTTCAAATTCACACAAACATATTTTAGAAATATTGTTCGAAATGTCATACAGATAAAATATTTTTTTTTTTTTAATTTTTATAATATTTTAATATTTTGGTATGAGTAACGAATGGAAACACATAAAACATAAAAATATACATGTTTCCAAACATTTTCATATAAATTTCTCCAAAAACAAAAGTGTAGAATTCAAATTAGTAGTAATTTTGGCACTAAAAGTGAAGTATATACTACTACTTATGCTATAAAGGGTAATTTATGAATTTTATTATAATTTCTAACAACCAAAATAATTTTATTCAATAGTTTATACATTCAACAAGAATTCCTGTAAGTTTTATCCATAAATATTGTCTCAAAGTGAAAATATAGCAAAATTTGCAATATAGCAAAAAATTTGCTAATTTGCAAATTTTCCCGCCAAAAAAGGTCGCGAGCGAACGGGAGTGTCATATTACGGTTACGCGTGACCTCGCGAGCTAACAGGTTAAAACGTGTGCGAAGACAAGACAAATTTTTAATGTGGATGATGAAGAATTGGCCATCAAGGGGTAAGACCGGACGTAAATATAAAACCACTTCTACTAAGTACTTGGAGAACAAAGTTTATAAAAGGGATTTGTCCTATCTTTACCACTTAAAACATATTTTAATATGATCTGTTAATTACTAAAGACATAAATGTTCCAAACGATTATCTGTATTTTTGTTTCGTGATCTTACCCTGATATAAGGAAATTGTAATTTTGTGGTTCGCAAACTGTTATGGCATAACATGGAATTACTCAATATAAGGGAAAGATCGGATGCATTTAAATTTTTTTACTGGGAAAGAATTAGATTTTTGGGGCAAAACAGGAGTAGATGAAAATGTAATTATTTTAACAAAGCGGCATATGGCGAAGCAGGTGGCGATTTTGACATTCCGAAGTTTGGTCCCAAATAAGTTTTGTTATTACTTATTATCAGTTGTTGAGTCATTGAGTTAATGAATAGCTATTGTGGTAACCCTTAACAAAGGGAAATATTTCAGTAAAACGTAAGTTAAGAGCATATTAACTGTTTCGAAAATTCTAATTTTAGAGGTCGTTCATCATCACCATGTTGCTGCGAAATGCGAAGAATTATAAATGTTTTTAAAAGTAATAAAACTATCCTAAGAATTAAGCTCAATTAGGTACATTAAGGCACAATAGATTTGATAGTGATACTGAGCCCCATGGTCACTTAAACAATCTTCGAAAGAAATGAAAGTTTGACAACCACTGCCATATTTGTAACGGGTAAAATTCATCCGATCTTCACTCGGGGAAACATCGGATTTCGGCTCACAGCGATCTTGGCCGCAGTTAGATCAGTTTTATCTGGCTATAACATCATAAAACTTAGTTAACAGTTAACAGACAAAATAATAACAAAAGAAGGAATATTCTCGCTAAAAATCGCAAATAAAAGTGATAGGTAAAGATCGGATGGACAAAAAAAACACCAAAATTACCTTATTTTATAAAATACCGCGCAGCACACGCCCTACTTCCCGGAGCGACTGGCTGGAACTTGGGGTCGGGCAAAATAAAATGGCGTCATGTACCATATTGCTAGCATTTAAATATATAGCATAATTCGCTGGAAATTTAATCTTACGGTCTTGCCCCATCACCGATCTTACTCCAATGCACCTTGTAGTTGAAGTTTTATCAGTATCGGTTTATCTATTCCGAAGAGTAGCCCGTACAGATTTTTTTTAAAAACTGTCTCCCTTAGCTATATCTGTGATTGGTTCTGCGCTGATTTCTGCATTCAGAATTTTATCCACCAGAAGAATACGAGATTCCAAGCATAGTCGTTTTCTGAAGTCATTGCACCACTTTATGACCATTAACACAACAACCATAAGGTCCGTCACATACTACATACGGAATTCCTTTTTGCCCGCAAACTTCCTACTGTACTTGTATGACGGGTCATTGATTTTATATGAACTTGCTACGTTCAGAATTCCGAAACGAACGGGTCGGCCACACACTTTCGGAATCTCGTTTTGCCCTTAAAATTTCGAACGGAAAACTACTGTACGTGTGTGACGGGTCCTTGATTTTATATGGACTTGCTGCGTTCGGAATCCCGAATCGGAATTCCGTATTTATATCATCATCATCATCATTACAGCCCTTCACAAGTCCACTGCTGAACATAGGCCTCCCCCAAGTAATGCCACAAAGCACGGTCCTGAGCCACCTGCATCCATCGACTTCCTGCACGTCTTACCAGGTCGTCGATCCATCTAGTGGGGGGTCGCCTTACACTACGCCTACCGGTACGAGGCTGCCACTCGAGAACCTTTCTTCCCCATCGGTTATCGGTTCTTCGAGCTATATGGCCGGCCCATTGCCACTTCAGCTTACTAATCCGTTGGGCTATGTCGGTCACTCTGGTTTTACTGTGGATATCCTCATTTCTGAGTCTATCACGCAGAGAAACTCCGAGCATAGCTCTCTCCATAGCTCGCTGAGCGACCTTGAGTGTCCTCATACGGCCAGCATTGAAGGACCACGTCTCTGATCCGTAAGTCATCACTGGCAACACGCACTGATTGTACACTTTAGTTTTCAGAGATTGAGGTATACCTGACGAGAAGATGTGTCGTAATTTCCCGAACGCTGCCCAGCCGAGTTGAATCCGTCGATTGACCTCTCGGTCGAAGTTGAACTTACCTAGTCGGACTATTTGTCCCAGGTAAACGTACTCGTCAACAACTTCGAGCATAGTGCTCCCCACAACTACCGGCATAGGTGTGACATGGACATTGAGCATAATCTTTGTTTTGTCCATGTTCATCTTAAGACCTATCAGTTGGGAGACACCATTGAGGTCATTGAGCATAGTGCTAAGGTCCTCCAGCGATTCTGCCATAAGGACTATATCGTCGGCAAATCGAAGGTGAGTGATGTACTCGCCATTGATGTTAATACCGTATCCTTTCCAGTCCAGTAGCTTGAAAACGTTTTCCAACGCAGCGGTGAAGAGTTTCGGGGATATAACGTCACCCTGTCTTACACCTCTCTGCAGTTGGATAGGTTTCGAACTCTGGTTCTGTACTCGGATAGCCATCGTAGCCCTACTGTACAAACACTTCAGCACCTCGATATACCGACAGTCAACTTGGCACCGCTGAAGGGACTGTAGCACCGCCCAAATTTCGACGGAATCAAAGGCTTTCTCATAGTCCACATACGCCAGGCAAAGTGGCAGATTGTACTCTTCGGTCTTCTGTACAATCTGCCGCAGGGTATGTATGTGGTCTATGGTACTGAAGCCTTTTCGGAAACCGGCTTGTTCGGGAGGCTGGAAGTCGTCGAGTCTGCGTGCGAGACGATTCGTAATGACTCTCGAAAACAGCACGTAGACGCGGCTCAGAAGAGAAATCGGTCTGTAGTTCTTCAAAAGAGCGTTGTCGCCTTTCTTAAAGAACAAGACCACCGCGCTTCTGCTCCACGCCTCCGGAGTAGTGCCACCATGGAGGACGGAATTGAAGTGCCTCTGAAGGACTTCAAGTACCGGTGTTCCACCCGCTTTCAGGAGCTCCGCTGTAATTCCATCCTCGCCTGGGGCCCTGCCGTTTTCAAGGTGCTGGAGAGCCATTCTAATCTCGCTCAGACTGACGTCCAGGATATCATCGGAAGTGTCGGGTAAGACTTGCTCTTGTATCGTTACTCACACTTGCGTGTGGCTCCAACGATGATGATCTCACTCAAAATCTCAGGTGTCCCGGAAACGATGCTGCCACACTCAGTCTTCAGCTTTGACAGTTGGCTCTTTCTGGCAGACAGATCTCTGGCAAAGACTTTGGAGCCCTGGTTCCGCTCGATCGCTTCTTTAATACGAGCAGTATTAAAGTTGCGTAAGTCTTGCCGCATGCATTTGGAGATCTGTCTGTTCAGTTGCCTGTATGCTGTCAAATCTGTTGACGATGCAGCCTCATCTCCCGTCTAACAGCACTCTTAATCTCATAAGAGTGAGATCGGAGAGTTTTTGTGTTCTTCTGCGGCGGGTCTTGCAGAACTTAGCTCCGACTGCATGGACAGTTTCCACGAGCTTGTCATTCATATCGTCCACTGCATTGCAATCTTCTAGGCACTGAAAGCGGTTACGTAACTCGAGCTGAAAAGTCTCGGGATTCTGGATTAGAGCACGAGGGGGACGGAGCGTTGACTTCATTAGACGAGACCTCTCCAACTTAACGTTTAGGTTCAGTGTGCCTCTAACCATTCGGTGATCGCTGCCGGTTTTCACCCTTGCGATCACTGAAACATCACTGAACAGTTGGCGTCTGGTCGTCATAATGAAGTCAATCTCATTTTTTGTCGAACCGTCGGGGCTCGACCAGGTCCACTCCCTGTGGGGCCGCTTCTGGAAGAAAGAGTTCATCATAAAGAGTCCCTCTTTTTCCATAAAGTCAGCCAGCTGCTGGCCCCTACGGTTCCGTTGCCCTACTCCAAATTTCCCTAACTTCAGCTCACCGCCTTCTCTTGTGCTTAGTTTTACGTTGAAGTCTCCCATCAAAACCGTGTAGTGGGTTTTGGAGGAATGCATGGCTCTAGAAATATCCTCATACATTTCCTCCACCTCCTCATCGGGATATGCCGAGGTTGGTGCGTAGACCTGTATGACCTTCAGCGAATACCGTTTGGCGATTCTGAGTATCAGGTACGCGACCCTCGTCGACACACTCCCAATCTTTACAACGTTGTTGACGAGAGACTTGTGGACGATAAATCCGACACCTCCTTGGGACAGATGGTCGCCCTCCCGGTGATAGAACAAGTTGCCGGACTCGAGGATTACCGTGTCCTCCCCCTCTCTTCGGACCTCAGATAATCCAATAATATCCCAGCGCAACTTGTCTACCTCTTCTTCCAGCTCCAGTATCTTCTCGTCAGTCCTCAGGGTGCGTGCGTTATACGTTGCCAGGTCGAGTCGTCGTAGGTGGCAACCGAACCTCCACCGGAGATTCTTAGCACCCCCTGCCCCGCCGTTACCATGGTCGCCACCGTAGCCAGGAATAGCGGGGCCGCCGGGGACTGGGGGCCGTTTATTTGCGTCGTTGCTCATGGGGGATATTTGCCATAGTTGCCACGCTTGGCGAGCGGGTTGGCTACCGCAGTTTTTTTATTATAACACAGTTGTTATCAGAAAGATGCTGCTGCCCATTTCCTGCCTGTCTCCCTCTGTCGCCTCTTACGACACCCACGGGAAGATATGGGGTAGTGGATATTCTCAACCGCCACTACACGCCTAAATATGTATATGGCCGGCTTTAAAGTTGTGAACGTGCTATACAATTAATACGTGACAGTGAGTGCGTGAAGTTATTTGAAAAATGAATGTCCGGTTGAATTATTTTTAAATTTCTAATCGCTTTTAACTAAAACTCATTTTACAGGTAATAATTGTACTTTATACAAAATTATAACACGATCTTACTTCGTTTAGCAACAGACTTAGCAAGATCATCGCGCCATCTGCGTGTGCATCAATGCTCTGCAAGACGAAGATTTTTTTGTCCGATCAACTCATAAATAAAGCAAATAACGTAAACAAGGATAAAAAAAAGTGATACTTACGTATTTTCCTCGTAAAACAAAGTATTAAACTTCATTCTTGGTCAGTCCTGTTGGTTTAGTTCTTCGTCTGTTCGTGAAGTGAGGAAGACAGACAAATATTTCAAAATATATTAGTTATGTTTAATAGTACCTATGTAAATAACCTCTGAACTCAATAGATGGTAATTTCGATATTACCGACCGACACTTCAATTTTATTTTATATATATATATTCAAATCATATCCACCCTACTTTATGAATGGCAATAAAACAATAAATTCAGTAGGCATCTTTGACCTTGTCACTTAACAGGCTCAAGGGCAAAGGTTTTTGAACGCTTAATTCAATGTTTTTATTTTTCGTTAAATATCAGTGCCGTTCTACGCCGTTCACATGTTACACCCTATTTTTTTCCACTGTGAAAAAGGTCATTCACTATATACATATAATTCTTTTTATTTCGACGACTGCGCTGCGTTTTCTAGTGGACGAATGTTCTGTCTACTGCGCTTATTACGGTTCTAATTTTAATTCGGCCAGAGCCAACATTTGTGCAAAATCTCTGATACTGCATTGATATCCTACTAGCTTATACTATAAAAGCGTTACAGAGTGAGTGACATAAGTCAGTAGCTCATATTTAATGTCAAGGCCTGTATTAACTTTGATTAGTGATTAGTGTAGGTGCTTAGTGATTAGGAGTAAACACGTGTGGACAGCGATTGATTAGTGCAAGTGATTAGTAATCTGCGTAGTAAAGTGATTAGAAGCGTGTTCTATTTTTTTGCGAGTGGACTGCGAGTGTCCCCGTCCCGTGCGTCCTCCCTTCCCCCTCACTCGCAGCATGTCTGCCACTAAACACGTCTGGACAGCAGTGTTTAGTGTTTAGAGTCGGACGCTCGCTAGTGTTAGAAAAAATTGCAACTTAAAAACTTCTTTGTGCGTTTTTATATTTTTAAATTAAACTAAACTGAATAACCAAAAAAAAAACCTACAGACCTAAATTAAGGTATACCTACTAAATCTTATGAGACCAAAATTGTCTCATTTCATAAAGGTTTAGAGGGGTGAAAACATAATCGCTCGAAGCAATATATTAAAAAAAGGAAATCATCATCATCATCATCATTACAGCCCTTCACAAGTCCACTGCTGAACATAGGCCTCCCCCAAGTAATGCCACAAAGCACGGTCCTGAGCCACCTGCATCCATCGACTTCCTGCATGTCTTACCAGGTCGTCACTCCATCTAGTGGGGGGTCGCCTTACACTACGCCTACCGGTACGAGGCTGCCACTCGAGAACCTTTCTTCCCCATCGGTTATCGGTTCTTCGAGCTATATGGCCGGCCCATTGCCACTTTAGATTACTAATCCGTTGGGCTATGTCGGTCACTCTGGTTTTACTGCGGATATCCTCATTTCTGAGCCTATCAAGCAGAGAAACTCCAAGCATAGCCCTCTCCATAGCTCGCTGAGCGACCTTGAGCGTCCTCATACAGCCAGCAGTGAAGGACCACGTCTCAGATCCGTAAGTCATCACTGGCAACACGCACTGGTTATACATTTTAGTTTTCAGAGATTGAGGTATGCCTGACGAGAAGATCTGTCGTAATCTCCCGAACGCTGCCTAGTCGAGTTGAATCCGTCGATTGACCTCTCGGTCGAAGTTGGACTTACCTAGTCGGACTATTTGTCCCAGGTAAACGTACTCGTCAACAACTTCAAGCATAGTGCTCCCAACAACTACCGGCATAGGTGTGACATGGACATTAAACATGATCTTTGTTTTTTCCATGTTCATCTTAAGACCTATGCGTTGGGAGAGACCATTGAGGTCATTAAGCATAGTGCTAAGGTCCTCCAGCGATTCTGCCATAAGGACTATATCGTCGGCAAATCGAAGGTGAGTGATGTACTCGCCATTGATGTTAATACCGTATCCTTTCCAGTCCAGTAGCTTGAAAACGTCTTCCAACGCAGCGGTGAAGAGTTTCGGGGATATAACATCACCCTGTCTTACACCTCTCTGCAGTTGGATAGGTTTCGAACTCTGGTTCTGTACTCGGATAGCCATCGTAGCCCTACTGTACAAACACTTCAGCACCTCGATATACCGACAGTCAACTTGGCACCGCTGAAGGGACTGTAGCACCGCCCAAATTTCGACGGAATCAAAGGCTTTCTCATAGTCCACATACGCCAGGCAAAGTGGCAGATTGTACTCTTCGGTCTTCTGTACAATCTGCCGCAGGGTATGTATGTGGTCTATGGTACTGAAGCCTTTTCGGAAACCGGCTTGTTCGGGAGGCTGGAAGTCGTCGAGTCTGCGTGCGAGACGATTCGTAATGACTCTCGAAAACAGCACGTAGACGCGGCTCAGAAGAGAAATCGGTCTGTAGTGCTTCAAAAGAGCGTTATCGCCTTTCTTAAAGAACAAGACCACCGCGCTTCTGCTCCACGCCTCCGGAGTAGTGCCACCATGGAGGACGGAATTGAAGTGCCTCTGAAGGACTTCAAGTACCGGTGTTCCACCCGCTTTCAGGAGCTCCGCTGTAATTCCATCCTCGCCTGGGACCCTGCCGTTTTTAAGGTGCTGGAGAGCCATTCTAATCTCGCTCAGACTGACGTCCAGGATATCATCGGAAGTGTCGGGTAAGACTTGCTCTTGTATCGTTACTCAGACTTGCGTGTTGCTCTCAATCTCACTCAAAATCTCAGGTGTCCCGGAAACGATGCTGCCACACTCAGTCTTCAGCTTTGACAGTTGGCTCTTTCTGGCAGACAGATCTCTGGCAAAGACTTTGGAGCCCTGGTTCCGCTCGATCGCTTCTTTAATACGAGCAGTATTAAAGTTGCGTAAGTCTTGCCGCATGCATTTGGAGATCTGTCTGTTCAGTTGCCTGTATGCTGTCAAATCTGTTGACGATGCAGCCTCATCTCCCGTCTAACAGCACTCTTAATCTCATAAGAGTGAGATCGGAGAGTTTTTGTGTTCTTCTGCGGCGGGTCTTGCAGAACTTAGCTCCGACTGCATGGACAGTTTCCACGAGCTTGTCATTCATATCGTCCACTGCATTGCAATCTTCTAGGCACTGAAAGCGGTTACGTAACTCGAGCTGAAAAGTCTCGGGATTCTGGATTAGAGCACGAGGGGGGACGGAGCGTTGACTTCATTAGACGAGACCTCTCCAACTTAACGTTTAGGTTCAGTGTGCCTCTAACCATTCGGTGATCGCTGCCGGTTTTCACCCTTGCGATCACTGAAACATCACTGAACAGTTGGCGTCTGGTCGTCATAATGAAGTCAATCTCATTTTTTGTCGAACCGTCGGGGCTCGACCAGGTCCACTCCCTGTGGGGCCGCTTCTGGAAGAAAGAGTTCATCATAAAGAGTCCCTCTTTTTCCATAAAGTCAGCCAGCTGCTGGCCCCTACGGTTCCGTTGCCCTACTCCAAATTTCCCTAACTTCAGCTCACCGCCTTCTCTTGTGCTTAGTTTTACGTTGAAGTCTCCCATCAAAACCGTGTAGTGGGTTTTGGAGGAATGCATGGCTCTAGAAATATCCTCATACATTTCCTCCACCTCCTCATCGGGATATGCCGAGGTTGGTGCGTAGACCTGTATGACCTTCAGCGAATACCGTTTGGCGATTCTGAGTATCAGGTACGCGACCCTCGTCGACACACTCCCAATCTTTACAACGTTGTTGACGAGAGACTTGTGGACGATAAATCCGACACCTCCTTGGGACAGATGGTCGCCCTCCCGGTGATAGAACAAGTTGCCGGACTCGAGGATTACCGTGTCCTCCCCCTCTCTTCGGACCTCAGATAATCCAATAATATCCCAGCGCAACTTGTCTACCTCTTCTTCCAGCTCCAGTATCTTCTCGTCAGTCCTCAGGGTGCGTGCGTTATACGTTGCCAGGTCGAGTCGTCGTAGGTGGCAACCGAACCTCCACCGGAGATTCTTAGCACCCCCTGCCCCGCCGTTACCATGGTCGCCACCGTAGCCAGGAATAGCGGGGCCGCCGGGGACTGGGGGCCGTTTATTTGCGTCGTTGCTCATGGGGGATATTTGCCATAGTTGCCACGCTTGGCGAGCGGGTTGGCAACCTCAGTTTTTTTATTATAACACAGTTGTTATCAGAAAGATGCTGCTGCCCATTTCCTGCCTGTCTCCCTCTGTCGCCTCTTACGACACCCACGGGAAGATATGGGGTAGTGGATATTCTCAACCGCCACTACACGCCTAAATATGTATATGGCCGGCTTTAAAGTTGTGAACGTGCTATACAATTAATACGTGACAGTGAGTGCGCGAAGTTATTTGAAAAATGAATGTCCGGTTCAATTATTTTTAAATTTCTAATCGCTTTTAACTAAAACTCATTTTACAGGTAATAATTGTACTTTATACAAAATTATAACACGATCTTACTTCGTTTAGCAACAGACTTAGCAAGATCATCGCGCCATCTGCGTGTGCATCAATGCTCTGCAAGACGAAGATTTTTTTGTCCGATCAACTCATAAATAAAGCAAATAACGTAAACAAGGATAAAAAAAAGTGATACTTACGTATTTTCCTCGTAAAACAAAGTATTAAACTTCATTCTTGGTCAGTCCTGTTGGTTTAGTTCTTTGTCTGTTCGTGAAGTGAGGAAGACAGACAAATATTTCAAAATATATTAGTTATGTTTAATAGTACCTATGTAAATAACCTCTGAACTCAATAGATGGTAATTTCGATATTACCGACCGACACTTCAATTTTATTTTATATATATATATTCAAATCATATCCACCCTACTTTATGAATGGCAATAAAACAATAAATTTAGTAGGCATCTTTGACCTTGTCACTTAACAGGCTCAAGGGCAAAGGTTTTTGAACGCTTAATTCAATGTTTTTATTTTTTGTTAAATATCAGTGCCATAGGCTTCTACGCCGTTCACATGTTACACCCTATTTTTTTCCACTGTGAAAAAGGTCATTCACTATATACATATAATTCTTTTTATTTCGACGACTGCGCTGCGTTGTGTAGTGGACGAATGTTCTGTCTACTGCGCTTATTATGGTTCTAATTTTAATTCGGCCAGAGCCAACATTTGTGTAAAATCTCTGATACTGCATTGATATCCTACTAGCTTATACTATAAAAGCGTTACAGAGTGAGTGACATAAGTCAGTAGCTCATATTTAATGTCAAGGCCTGTATTAACTTTGATTAGTGATTAGTGTAGGTGCTTAGTGATTAGGAGTAAACACGTGTGGACAGCGATTGATTAGTGCAAGTGATTAGTAATCTGCGTAGTAAAGTGATTAGAAGCGTGTTCTATTTTTTTGCGAGTGGACTGCGAGTGTCACCGTCCCCTGCGTCCTCCCTTCCCCCCTCACTCGCAGCATGTCTGCCACTAAACACGTCTGGGCAGCAGTGTTTAGTGTTTAGAGTCGGACGCTCGCTAGTGTTAGAAAAAATTGCAACTTAAAAACTTCTTTGTGCGTTTTTATATTTTTAAATTAAACTAAACTGAATAACCAAAAAAAAAAACCTACAGACCTAAATTAAGGTATACCTACTAAATCTTATGAGACCAAAATTGTCTCATTTCATAAAGGTTTAGAGGGGTGAAAACATAATCGCTCGAAGCAATATATTAAAAAAGGAAATCATCATCATCATCATCATTACAGCCCTTCACAAGTCCACTGCTGAACATAGGCCTCCCCCAAGTAATGCCACAAAGCACGGTCCTGAGCCACCTGCATCCATCGACTTCCTGCATGTCTTACCAGGTCGTCACTCCATCTAGTGGGGGGTCGCCTTACACTACGCCTACCGGTACGAGGCTGCCACTCGAGAACCTTTCTTCCCCATCGGTTATCGGTTCTTCGAGGTATATGGTCGGCCCATTGCCACTTTAGCTTACTAATCCGTTGGGCTATGTCGGTCACTCTGGTTTTACTGCGGATATCCTCATTTCTGAGCCTATCACGCAGAGAAACTCCGAGCATAGCCCTCTCCATAGCTCGCTGAGCGACCTTGAGCGTCCTCATACGGCCAGCAGTGAAGAACCACGTCTCAGATCCGTAAGTCATCACTGGCAACACGCACTGGTTATACACTTTAGTTTTCAGAGATTGAGGTATACCTGACGAGAAGATGTGTCGTAATTTCCCGAACGCTGCCCAGTCGAGTTGAATCCGTCGATTGACCTCTCGGTCGAAGTTGGACTTACCTAGTCGGACTATTTGTCCCAGGTAAACGTACTCGTCAACAACTTCAAGCATAGTGCCCCAAACAACTACCGGCATAAGTGTGATATGGACATTAAACATGATCTTTGTTTTGTCCATGTTTATCTTAAGACTTATCCGTTGGGAGACACCATTGAGGTCATTAAGCATAGTGCTAAGGTCCTCCAGCGATTCTGCCATAAGGACTATATCGTCGGCAAATCGAAGGTGAGTGATGTACTCGCCATTGATGTTAATACCGTATCCTTTCCAGTCCAGTAGCTTGAAAACGTCTTCCAACGCAGCGGTGAAGAGTTTCGGGGATATAACATCACCCTGTCTTACACCTCTCTGCAGTTGGATAGGTTTCGAACTCTGGTTCTGTACTCGGATAGCCATCGTAGCCCTACTGTATAAACACTTCAGCACCTCGATATACCGACAGTCAACTTGGCACCGCTGAAGGGACTGTAGCACCGCCCAAATTTCGACGGAATCAAAGGCTTTCTCATAGTCCACATATGCCAGGCAAAGTGGCAGATTGTACTCTTCGGTCTTCTGTACAATATGCCGCAGGGTATGTATGTGGTCTATGGTACTGAAGCCTTTTCGGAAACCGGCTTGTTCGGGAGGCTGGAAGACGTCGAGTCTGCGTGCGAGACGATTCGTAATGACTCTCGAAAATAGCATGTAGACGCGGCTCAGAAGGGAAATCGGTCTGTAGTTCTTTAAGAGAGCGTTGTCGCCTTTCTTAAAGAACAAAACCACCGCGCCTGCTGCTCCACGCCTCCGGAGTAGTGCCGCCATGGAGGACGGAATTGAAAAAGGAAATGTAGGCAATTATTTACAATTCTCTCCATCGCACGATGACACGGAGCGAGCGATGTGAAACAGATAGGATTTTTGTAAACCTACTGGCCAGTATCGGTACTTCACAACCCTCTTAACAGCTTCCGATTATTGAAATATTGGCCGCTGGTCAAAGATCGGCAAGAAACAAACAATTTTTTAATTACGTGTCATCACAAACCATAGTAATAAAAAAAACTAGATTAAGATTTAAAAACTAGTTTTATTCATATTATATTTAGGTACTATATTATGTCTAGTAAATTAAAATAATTTAATTTTACGTGGTAGAGCCCCGCTGCAGTTATAATATGGCTGTAGAACGAATGGGTCGGCCCGACCGGGGTAGGACCACACTCTCTCAGAATACCAGCTCAATACTTCCGTGTTTCGTGTGACGAGTGTAGAGACCTAACCCTTTTTACTGGAAACGAGGCATTCCATCTTAGTTCTTTGGGGTGACAACGCAACAGCATTTTGATTCTTCATTGAGGATAAAAGATGAGATGTGGATTTCTATAGGCCACAGCATCCACTTACCATCAGATGGGCTGTGTGCTCGTTTGTCAACCTTATTCTATAAAAAAAAATCTAAGGATTTAAGTATGGTGAAATAGCCATTTAAAAAAAGAGTAAATTTCTTCATTATATAATTTTATTTTTTTGATAAATTAGTAATACACAGGTAAGTTGATACAGAGCTGTCGCCTTAAGAGTATAAAATAAAAACAATTAAAATATTCTTAGCGTAGAACGAAATACATAGAAATAAAAGAGAAAGTCGTGTTTGAAGTGTGGTGGCGGTAAAGTATCCAATACACCATTTCGTACCGGTGGTGTTGTAATATCTGTCTTTGGGAAATGACTGTAAGATCCTACGGCTTCCGGTCTGGTCTGGTATTGCCATAAAGGTATATAAAATACCAGCGAGACATAAAATACCCAACGGAATTTTATGTCCAGCCGCAAAGTGAGTAAGCTGTGAAGTAGCTTCAAGTTGCGAGACGTCTGGTACCGCTAATGCAAATCCGCCTGCCAAGCGTGATGAATGAGGCAAATCCTTTCTAACGGAAGAAGTCTATGTGCAGCAGTAGACCTGTCCGAGCTGATGAAGAAGTGTTAATATTGCAACCTTTGTAATACGTTAAGAAAATGTCAACGTTAAGTTTCACTAAAAATAACTTATTTTGAAACAGCCGCATATCTCACAATATCTTAAGATTATCCATATCTGAGTGTTTAGAAAGATAATACCACGTCCAAATTGGTCTTAAATACAAATGTGGGCCTTTTTTAATAACTATATTCTAAGTCTATTTACAAAATATGTACCTATATACAGCACTTCCGACTGGTTAAATCGACTTATGAGTCATGACTTGAGATGAAAACCACATTTGTAATATTGTTCAGGGAAAGGTTTTAGGTGAGTTTAGAAAATGCATGATAAAATTTATTGGAATATCACTGTCATCTCTCACGTGACTACGTACTTTATATTAATAAATATCGTGTAATAATAAAATTACATTTTTTTTAGATAGATAAATGCCTAGTGTCCAATAAATACTTTGGTTTCCTTTAAGACTTATCCTCGAGATTTATGTGATTTTCAACCACAAAAACGAAAAGTAATTACTAATTAGTTATTTGAATCTAATCCAAACTCTGGATCAACGGATCAATAATGAAGACCGACGGTGGAAGTTGTGTAAATTTTGACACGATATTCAAAATCATTCTATGTTCGGCTGTAGACTTTTAAAAGGCGGTTGAATAATTACAAATTCTAAATTAATATGTCGACGTGTGTCAATTTTCATTATCAAAAATTACCAGAACGGACACCACCCAATATAGCATTGACATAAATTCTCATTATTAGTTGCAATTTTTATTAGCATATCAACTTGTTTCGGCACACTGACAACCGCTTCTATTTGTGGAAAGTCTCGCCCAGTCAATTTATCTCTTATTCTATTTAGAATAGCCAACGCTCGCTTGTTGAGATTAGCTTCGGGAGGTATTTCTAACGATTCGTAGTGTAGGTGATTTCTACTCCTACTTGGGAGGGAGTAAGAGGAGTCGATGTCGGAGGAGAAAGAAGACTCTGTGATAGAGTGTCTGTCATTATCGATGAGCCTCCAGTTGAGGAGAGGATCGTAGACGAAGGCCTCTAAGACAGCCATCACACTGTCCCTATGTTTGTGCAGTACGTGCATTACTGACTCGCAGGTAAAGCGGTAAGTGCCCTCGATGCCGGTTACCTGGTAAAAAACAATGAAATAACTGGAATCATTACATATTCAAAAAGGAAGTTATTATTAAAAAAATTACTGGGAACAGTGCCTATCACTAAGTAATAAAATTATATGTTTGCCACAGTGTATGCCCTAGAAGCCAGTGGTACTCTATATTGTACCTATACGACTTGTATGCCATTATACTCGAATGGTATGATAATATGGTACCAATGACCCTCAGATATGAGGAAAAATCTAATGTCGATCCGTAAGATAAGATAAAAAAATAACTCTTCAAAAAATTTAAATTATCTATAAATCTAAACAACTTGTTAAATGATAAGGCAAATTACAGTCTAAAAATACACAAGTTTGAAAGGTTGATTATATAAAATTTTCACATATTATTCAATAACCTAATCAGGATATACAAGCTCGTGGAAACTGTGCATGCGATCGGAGCTAACTTTTGCAAGATGACGGGGAGCAGTGACTGAAGTCCTCGGTGATTGTTACTTTAATTCACCAGCTTAGCATTGCAAATATATTATACCTTCACAACTAGTATACCAACGTAATGCTGCTGTGTTTCGCATGGTGAGTGTAGAGAACCGGAGACCCTTTTTACTGGAATCGAAGCATTCCATCTTAGTCGTCAGGGGTGACAACGCATTTGCATTTTCATTATTAATTGAGGATAAATGTTAATGTCTATGGGCCACAGCATCCACTTATCATCAGGTGGACTGTGTGCTCGTTTGTCACCCAATGCTATAAAAAAAATAAAGACACGACAGAGGAAAACAAACCAGGATATAGGCAGCGTCTCTTTAATAACAAATAAAACATAAAAACCTGCAGATGCCCTTCTAGATATAGCCTCTCCTTATAACTCCATGTGTTGCTTATGTTCAGCATTTTGATAGGCTGTAGACATGTGTCAAACGTGTATGATTCGTTCATTTGACCCGGACGGCAACAAATTTTTGATGATTGTAATTACATTTTTTGAACATTCCGGATCAAACGATTGACGTGACCTACGATCAAATAGTATAGTAATGACAGGCAGGTCAAGATAACGCGGTAACAAATCTTACCTCCATAGCATTAATCAGCATTCTAGTCAGCCTGAATGGTATCTTCTCCGGGAACTTCTCTCTAGTCTGTGTGACTTCGAAGCAATCTCCGAAATCGATATGTAATACTTTTCCGGAGACTCGATGCAGCATTATGTTTGACGGGTGACGGTCTCCTAAGCCCAGGATATATCCGACCATGCTCATAACAGCCAAAGAACGCGTATAATTTGTCCGTCGCTCGAACCACGCTTCTGCAGAAGGGCTCTTGAGCCACAGTAGTCTCGCCAGATCATTGCCTGGTGTCTGAGATAACGTGTATTCGAATATTTCTACCTATAAATAAATATGTATCATTTATCGCATTACTTAACATTTTATCGTTGAATCAATATATTCTTTATTGTACACCTAATCTCATCATATCATCGCACAAAACTATTTCCGACGCAAATTCTTTTTAAATAAAGCAAGATTATATTTCAATTTAGAGAGGAATTTCAAAATGGAACATTAGTTTTTTTTTAAATGAATTATGTAAAACATAGCTCAAATTCGGAAATATGATAAAATAGAGGATATGCAAGAATTATAACGACATGCTTATAGTTAAAAATCTTACCTTATGCTTTAACATAAGCTTCTGGTAGTCGGACGCCATTCGCTGCATAATTTGTTGCTCGGTATTCAACGCCAGTTTATTCGATTTTTTGTCTCGATAGTCACTTATAAGATTGTACAATGTATCGCACTGTGGTACCCAGCCTATCAGACCAGAGTTAGGTGACAGAGGGATTACCGCATACCGCTGTATCGCTAAGTCATGCCGATAAGTGTTTGTATCGGACTGCAGGAGCGTATTAACAAGGCCGAATAGTTGCATCACTCGCTCGTCCTGTCTGAGGTCTTCGTGACCTTTGAGTAGGAACATGTACTGTTTGCCATCAGATCCTTGAATTGTTAAGCGACGTGGCCTTTGTTTGGATTTTATTACCTGAATAAAAATAAAAAATATTTGACATTTATATGACGTAATTTCAAATAATAGTAACGAAAACATTAGCAAGCATTTACAACGACAAAAAAGGTTAAAATAGAGGATAAGGCTATGTTGTGTATGCTAGTATACATTAAGACAAAATTGTTACTTGATTGTTACAGTCTAATAATAATAATATCTTCCAGACCGAATGTCGATCCCGGCGGCCAGTTTTAACGTAGACTAGCCATCGGCGCAGTATAGTATCCGAGTGTATGTGCAAGCACAGGTGCACTCTCTAATCCCTCACTCTAAAGGCGCGCGTCCACTAGGCTTGCTGAGCCGAGTCGAATCGAATCGCAGAAAGTCGCCCCCTATATATTTACTATGAAACTGCGTCCATTAGCAAAGATCCGCTGCGCGCCGAATTGAATCGACCGCGCGAATTGCTTGACAGGCGAATTTCTTCGCCGATGAGATTCGATTCGATTAACATTCGACATTTTTATAAATTTCTATTTAGTTTTCATAAAAATCTTGTTTAAATAAAAATGAATGAAGAACTTTTTTATAGGATAAATGAAAGTATTGAAAAAAAAAATAACAGGACCCCTTTTCAAATCTGGGATATAAATGATGAAATTCACCATAGTTATTTATTTTCAAATAAATGTCGTGTATCCAATATTTGGAAGCACGCCGTTTCCTTTTTCTATTCTCCTCTGCTTCATCAAAAGTATTTGAAATAAATCTCATATCTCTTCATATTAGCTGTCCATGACGCAAAAACAACCTAATTTGATGAAGAGTTTGCGATGAATGAGCGATTCGATTCGATTCTTTAGAGAGGGATGCACTACGAATAAGTGCGACTCGCTTCGATTTGACGCGTTTCTACTGTACTCGACGCCAGGCTTTATAATCCGATGGAACGATAATCCAGCACGAAAAGAGAGAGATCATGCGCAGAACCAACGGATTTGCTTTACGTGCTTTCTGAGGCAAGAGGGTGACACGCCGCCAACTTCCTAACTCCGGGCAGCTACTGAGTATTTTTTGACGGAAAAACTCGATGACTGATTTTTTGGCCCGACCCGGGATTCGAACCCAGGACCTCATGATCAGTAGTCGACATACTTATATGTACTAAAACAATTTTGTTATAATTGCATTACATGACTATAAACCTGCATTTTCATCCAAAATGTATACAATACGCATCAATAATATATAAAATTAAAATGTCTTTTTAATACCGCCATATTGGCTCGCTAGTTCCCTAGTTACAATAACATTTGAAACATAAGTACTTTTTTATTTGAGTGATTAATTATGTGAATATAATTACTTGTAAAATATTTATTATTAGCAAAGAAGTTATTTTTATAATTTTTAGACGTTAGGAATTAAAATTGAGGCTCAACTATTTTTATATAGTAAATAGCATTATGTAGAAGATAAAAGAACATCCTAATGACAATTAATCGTTTAGAAACTTGTCATAAAAAGAAATATCTATACTTAATAATCTAACAATACTTAATAATCTAACAAACAACAACACCCATAAAATATTAAGGACATCATAAAATAACTATTAAGACACCTGCAACTGGCTCTTGATGTGGTCTATTTTGATAAGGCGCTCCTGGGGCACGTAGGAGCCGGGCACGGCCAGCTCCAGGTGGCGGCAGGCGTGCAAGCGCTCGCTCACGTACTGCAGCTCCAGCGACGTCAGCGACCGGAACTGCGACGACAGTCGCCGGAACACGTGGTAGTACAGGTCCCACGCCTCGTTCAGGTAACGGTCTTCGTTCGTTTCCTGAAAACACACAGTGTTCATTATATATATAGATTTATAATTATTTATTAGCTTTGTGTGTGTCTGTCTTTCTATGTAACGGAATCTTTTAATGTACTTGTGACCAACTAGTAGACGGCCGATTGACTGAATTTGCACTCGTATCAAGAACCGATGAAATAAAATAACCAGGATAAAATAAAATAACTATCAAGATCATCACAGAGTACATGAGAGTCAATGAGTGTTGTTTAAGTTATTTTTTTTTGAAGTGAAAACTTCTTTAGCGGCGTTGTACACTTTTTTTTTTTTTTTTTTTTTTTTTTTTTATAGAAGAGGGGGCAAACGAGCATGTGGCTCACCTGATGTTAAGTGACTACCGCCGCCCATGATCAACCGCAACACCAGGGGAATTGCAGGTGCGTTGCCGGCCCTTTAGAAAGGAGTAAGCTCTTTTCTTGAAGGTCCCCAGGTCGTATCGGTCCGGAAAAATCACCGGTGGTAAATTATTCCACAGAGAGGTTGTACGCGGAAGAAAACTCCTTTTGAAACGTACAGTGGTGGACCGCCAAGCATCCAGATGGTGTGGATGGTATCGGGACGTTTGCCGTGTAGTGCGTTCACGAAATTTGGCGGCTGGGATTAATCCGAACAATTCCTCAGAGCACTCCCCGTGATAGATGCGATAAAATACGCAAAGAGATGCAACATCTCTTCGCAGCGCCAGTGAATCGAGCCGATCGGAAAGCACTCGGTCGTCGACGATTCGAGCCGCTCTGCGCTGGATGCGGTCAAGTGGAAGGAGCTGGTACTGGGGAGCCCCAGCCCAGAGATGGGAACAGTATTCCATGAGCGGCCGAACCTGCGCCTTGTAAAGTTGCAGGCGGTGTGCCGGCATGAAATACTGTCCCGCTCTGCTGAGCACGCCAAGCTTTTTAGAGGCCAATTTGGCCTTCCCTTCCAAGTGACCACGAAACTGCACGTCACTCGATATGTCGACGCCGAGGATTCCGATACTGGCTGAGGCAACAAGGGGAGTGCCTTGAAACTGAGGGGATACGACAAAGGGGTTCTTTTTAGCGGTTAACGCGCAAACTTGTGTCTTCTGGGGGTTAAACTGGACTAGATTTAGTCGCCCCCCAATCCGAGACTCTGTCCAGCAGAGACTCGACTTCAGACACAAGTTTGTCCCGGCACTCAGAGACGTTTTCCCGAGAAATATTTGCTCGGCCGGTGTAAAGAGCATCACCAGTGCTGTCATCTGCATAGCAATGAATGCTACGGGTTTGCAACATATCATTGATATGCAGAAGAAACAGCGTTGGCGATAGCACGCAGCCCTGTGGAACACCAGCATTAATAAGCTTGCAATCGGAGCTTGCACCGTCTACAACGACCTTGATGCTCCGATCTGCAAGAAAACTGGTGATCCAATCGCACAATTTCTCGGGAAGCCCATAGGAAGGGAGCTTCGAAAGAAGCGCTTTGTGCCAAACCCGATCGAAGGCCTTCGCAATGTCCAAACTAACGGCCAATGCCTCCCCCTTGGACTCTACTGCCTCCGCCCATCTGTGAGTTAGGTAGACCAGAAGATCACCAGCTGACCTACCACGGCGAAAACCGTATTGGCGGTCACTAATCAGCTGGTGATCCTCAAGGTACCTCATGAGCTGGCAGTTTACAATGGACTCCATTGTTTTGGAGAACAAGGAGGTGATGGCGATAGGCCGGTAGTTGGACGGGTCTGAGCGGTCGCCTTTTTTAGGGATCGGGTGGACGAAAGCCGTCTTCCATGATTTTGGGACTACGCCTAGGGAGTAGGAGTACCGGAAAAGACGCGTTAAAACCGGTGCCAACTCTGGAGCACACGTCCTCAGCACAATTGGGGGGGATTCCATCAGGCCCACTCGACTTATGGATGTCCAGGGAGAGGAGTGCTTTGCGAACCGAGCGCTGAGTGAAGTGCACTTCCGGCATGGAGCACTCACACCGCGGGATGGTCGGCGGCGTACTCCCCCCGTCATCGAGAGTCGAGTTAGACGCAAAAAAAGAGCCTAGAAGATCGGCTTTCTCCTTTGCGGTGTGGGCCAGTGAGTCGTCCTCCCTGTGCAGAGATGGAAGAGATGGCTGACAGAAATTCCCCTGGACAGCCTTGGCGAGAGACCAGAATGCACGGGTTCCAGAAGGAAGACGAACTAGTCTCTCGCCAATTCTGCCTATGTGCTCTGACTTTGCCTTGGCAATGACTCTTTTGAAGGACCTAGAGGCGGAATTATACTTCTTTTTAGAGCGCTGGTGTTTACATCCCTGGACGCTGATGCGTCAGCCCAGGCCTGGTAGCACTCCTGCTTATAGCATGATGCTATTTTACAGGAGCGACCAAACCATGGCTGAGATTTGCCTCCAATGGGCACCACAGAGGAAGGAATAAAAAGTTCCATACCCTGAAGTACCACATCAGCGACAGAATCCGCAACAACGTTGGGATCATCCGGCGAGAAGCAAACCCGCCCCCAAGGGTAGGATGCAAAGAAAGACCGCATCCCATCCCAATCGGCTGACCTATAGTGCCAAACACGGCGGCAGCCTGCAGAATGCAACCGCGATTTCAGCGTGAGTGGCACCACACTCCGGACAAGACAATGGTCCGAGGAGCCTAAAGGGGCGTCGACGGAAATCTGATATCCGTCCGGGTGAGAGGTCAGCAGAAGGTCCAACAGGGAAGGTGCATGATCCTCCACATCTGGAATCCGCGTAGGCGAAGTAACCAGTTGTGTCAGACCATATGCCAAGGCAAAATCATGAACAGATCTCCCCGCATGATCGGTTAAACGTGAACCGAGCCATTCGGCGTGATGGGCGTACACTTTTTTGTAATGGGTAAAAAATGTTAAACTCGCATCAGGACACGTGACCCTGATCGAAAATTCTGTTGCACGCCCATGTTGACGTTAGGTACCTGGCACTAGCGCCATCTAGTGTCGGGGACCAGAGTGAGGAGGGCTTCCTAGAAAATGTCAATCTTGACTTTCGACCAACAGCGTCCATCTAGTATCGACCAGAAGAATTAAGCTTTCTAGAAGCCCCACACTCGAACTTTCTGCGCCTGGTCGGTTTATTTACTTGAATATTCGGTGAAAGAGGTGTATTTAAAGGCGCTGCAAGACGCGATCGGGGCAGTATTGAATTTGGCGAGACAAGCGAAGCTTCGGAGCGAAATAAAGTGAATCAATGTGATTAATTATTAGTGTCTTTTAAGTTTTAATTGCTGTTCGGTAATAAAAGTGTAAATTTTGGTAATTCAATCGGCAGTTTTTATTGTCACGAACCTCAACTCGTAAGAATTCGTAAGACGGATGGAGAGAGAGAGAGCTGGCGCGGCGTAGGAGAGGAAGTATAAGTATACCCCTCTCTTTTGCACCTGCTGTTTCATTTAGGCGGAGCAGGGTGCTTGCGCGAATGTACGTGTGTGATAATTAAAGCAATTCATGCAAAATTATTCCCTAATCATTCAAAAATATCAAAAATGCACAACGTTAATATTCAAGTTTTCACTTCTGCCGGTACTCCAGGAGTGCAACCCGTCGTTTTTTTTAACTCTTATATCATTTTGTTCAAAGTTAACTGTCTGCATACATGCTCAGGATAGTCTTCGCCTTATACAGGTCGAAATAATATATCTTGCATAGGAACATCGATTACTGCTAAAGATACGATATTGATGCCGCTGTAGAAATTATTATAAAGCAAGCTGTATTTCACTTTCAACTGCACATTAATTAATAAAACACACAGATATTTAATAAACAAAATATAAAATAAACGCTTTTCGCCTTGACATACTTTCCACAGACTTGATAAATGAACATTTGATCACAAAATTACAGCTTAATATTTTAAAGATTAAAGTAGCCCGAATCAACTATCATATCAGGACGTTGAACACCTAAGCTTGTGTCTGCAAAGCAATCTAAATTTCAGAAATGTATTTATATAAAATATACTATATATTTTTTTAAATAAACTATATATTTTTAAAATAAACTTTTTATTTACTTTTTTAATCTCATTTAACTTTACTTTTTTTAATTCCCGACATGCAGAGTGCTGTGAGGGGACTGTGGTGTTCAACTTTTTAATGTTAAAGTAATTTTTTAATACCTTATAAAGCTCACACCACCTTTGCGCCTCTTGTAAATCTCTACCATACATTTGCAGGAAGGAAACCTCTTTCAAAGTTTCCGGAGGTCGGTCAAGCATTGTATGCATTTTATCAAGTGTTCTAAACATGCCTCTGTAATCTTTTTCACTGAAATACAACCTGCAGAAGAAAGTTTCGAATCAACTACTGAGAAGTATATGTATATGAGTATACATTGTGTATTCTATATAGCTTTCAAACATACGAAGCAATGTACAACAATGCGGCTATCATTTTAGTGAAACAAAGTTAGCTGCTAAGATAACTTTGTTTCGTTAAAATGCTGCTTTAATTTTATTAAACTGCTGCTAAGACACGCAGGAAATCGATGAATGCAGGTCGCTCAGGACTGTGTTGTGTGGTATTCTATGTGGAAGCCTATATTCAACAGTAGACTTGTAGAAGGCTGTAAAGATGATGATAACAATATTATAAATACTTTAACTTTTTTTTATTTGGATGTAACAGCACAAATACATTGGAATCTCCATAACTCGAATGTCAAGGGAAATGCAAAAAATTTCGAGTTAATGAGCTTTTCCCAAACATAACAAACATAAGGTAACCCAAATGTGTTACTTAAGTTTAATGAATGTATTAATTTATTATACGTATACAAAGTACTCACAATATTCTATTCTATTGCTATGAGTTCGGGTAATTCCAAATTAGACATTATATTTTACTAACTTCAACTTACGGAGTCTGCTTTTTGAAATAAAAATTACATAGTATAAATATGTACTATCAATTCTTAGCAAGGAAATAACACTTTGTTCGAGTTACAGTCTACATAATTCGATATTTAGAGGTTCAGCGGAAGGGAATGGCATTTTTTTCGTCTTACTGAGGATTAGGACTTAACGAGGTTCAAGTTAGGGGTCGTTCAAGTATTACCTAAGCTGAATTTTTGTTCTTTTTTAAAGAATATGGGTAACAAACGAGCACACAGTGCACTTGATGGTAAGTGGATGCTGTGGCCCATAGACATTTACATTTATTGTCGATTAAGAATCAAAACGCAGATGCGTAGTCACCCCTGAGGACTAAGATGGAATGCCCTAGTTTACAGTAAAAAAGGGTCTCCGGATCTCTACACTCACCACACGAAACACAACAGTATTAAGCTGCTATTTTACGCTGGTATTCTGTAAAAGCGTGGTCCTTCCCCGGTCGAGCCGACTTATTCGTGCTACAACCATAATATAGCTGCATCGTGGCTCTACCACGTATATTTGACCACCCCTCCCCCTCGTCAGCAAACGGTAAGCAAAGTTCTTACCCCCCTCCCTCCCCCATCCTATGTTTACGTAACAAACAATATAAGCATATGTATTTTTAATCTGTTCTGGTTTCCTTATTGGTTCATGAGCAGTTAACAAGTCTAGAAATAAGGAATTTATAGTCTATAGAGAAATTTACTTATTTAGAGTGGATAAGACCGCGCGCCTCACACACGTGGATTTGAATATACCACTACTTCGGCAGTGAGTGAAGAGATCGTGAGGAAACTTGCACATTTAGAATATCTAGATGTGTAACCATGATCCAATTTGTCTGGTTCCCCTGGGTTTACAAAGGTCAGATGCCTATCGCTTCAATGTAATAATCAGACTCGTCAAATCCCCGTCATACCGTATGTGTTCAAATCAAAATCGACAAAACTTTGCAGAAAATTCGAAAAGGTAAATAAATAAATATTGCTGATGTAATTACCATACAGATAACCCCATGTCATCAAAAATAATCAAGTCAAAGCCTTCCCCCCCCATCCCCCCTTTAGTGCTTACGTCATACTTGTATGGCCTCTCATCGGGATTCCACTGAAATGTTACATTATACCAGTACCAATCGCGTTTACATTTGTAATAACATTGTTATCGTCACCCTTAATATCCAGTTTTAATTTTGTGGATTGTAGTTCCTAATAATAGATAATGTCTATAAAAGATTTCAAATTTATACTACAAATGACTATAAACACTCCATATAATGTTATTTGCCAATTGCTAAAATAAATCCAAAATTTCTAAACCACAGATAAGTTTTCTTAAACTAAAAAATGTAATAACTTGTCGAAAAAAATATTTTAAAAGAAAGAGAGATGTACCTGGAAGCTTCATCCAATGCTATAAAGACCTGATCATGCCATAGAATTGCAACTTTAATCAATTCCTCTGATATTATAGCAGCCTCATTGACTAGATTTTGCGAGTGAGCGCACATTGTTTTCAATATATAATTTGCGGCAGTTTTCCTTGTCACGAAGGAAGATTTCGTAGCCACGGTCAACGGGTATACTAGGGCCTGTGGGTGTGACTTGCTTATATCTATTAACAGAATATGGACTAACTTCGCAACTAGACTTCTCGGCGAATCGATTCGAGCTATGAGTTGCGGTATTACTTGAAGCCATATTTTGATATCTATTTGACGTATCCCTTCAAATAGTGCATCATATATCGCAGGGTGATGTCCGTGGTCGAACCACAATGTAAGGAGTCTTAATGTGTCTTGAAGAGAATTTCCGTTTGACAAGCTGATTGATTTAAAGAACCCTTCTATAGCAGGAATGGTATGTGTGTTAATAAATTCTGCCCTAGAGACTTTTTTCTCCCCGGAGCCACCGGCAAGACTACTTTCGGAAATGTTGTCTTGTTGTTTGTAAAATAAGACCGTTTCGAAATTCATGCATGCCCAAGCGTGGCATGCTTTATACCACTCCGGAGCCAGTATCGTGGCCGCGGCGTAGTTTCTCAAAATTTCTGGGATTGATAGCTCGTTAACTTCTTGGAGAGATTCACACCAAGTACCCAACTTTAAGTGACACCTCGCTAGTAATCGACAATGATCTTCGTTGTCCGGTTCGGAGTTGTCGACAAATCTCTGCAGGACGTCGTAGGCGTAGCGTTTATTCCCCGCCTCCCACAAGTTTTTACTGTAAGCTAACACAATTCTCGGATCTTGCATTCGCAATAACACATCAGGATTAGTTATGGGATCGCAGCCCAAAATGGAGAGAACAATTTTGTGGGCCTGTGTTATTGAACCAGTTTTTCTGCAGAGTGATGCAAATTTAAGCCATGTTTGGAAATTTTCCCGAGGAGTCATAACGAGACTACGTATTTGAAGCATCTTCCGCCAATCTTCTACCAAGCGTTGACCGCCTTGAAGCCTAGTCCACCAAGCCCTGTGTATAGTACTTCTCCTTTCTTCCACCAACTTGTAGGTCACCACTTCTTCTAACTCAGTTAATAACTGTGCATTGACAAGGGCTCCATATGATCTCTGATAGCTCTCGCCTAAAACAGCAGTTAATTCGCCATCTAGTAAGCTTCTTGCCGCGTCTATATAATGTCTGGACTCAGGCCACTGACCTTCGTGAATAGCTAATATGGCGCGATAAAATGAACCGTCTTGTGTATCTTCTGGGATACAATCTACGTACTTTTTCATGGACTCCCACTCCTGCAAGCCCCATGAGGCGGCAGCGGCTATCTTGGCACATTTCTTTTTAATATCCTCGGTCATGGTGTCCCATTGGTCGCTGGTGAAATTATAAAGCTTTCTCCACTCTCCCATTGCTTCCAAGCATCTCATCATACCCAACCTGGACTCAGAGTCCTGGGGCTCAGTTTCTAATTTCTTATCATACAAATCTAACGCTTGTTCCCAATTGTGCAATTTTTCGTACCAACGCACGTGAACATTCAACGAACAATCTCCATTCTTCTTTTGCGTTATTACCTTCTCAAGCAGTCCATTAGCTGCTTCCTTCTGTTGCAGTTTATTATTTATGTGTATTAGTGCTTCGACAACTTGTGTTGTAGGATTTCTGCGATACTCTTCTTCCTAAATGAAAAGATTAACTTAGTAAGAAAAAACTTTGAAGTTGGGAAGAAGAAAACTTTATTACATTCAATAAAACATGCTTTCAGATACCTTGTAGTAGAGAGCTTTCGCGTACGCCCTACAACTGATGGCGGTATCTCCGAGAAGTTTAATTGGAATTGGCAGAGCTCCCTTTTCGCAATGTTCCAAGAACTCTGCCAGGTTCAAAACAGCCAACGCCAGTTCCGGTACATCAGGAACTGTAAGAGCCCGTTCCAATGCTGCCACCAGCTCCTTGCGAGGCTGGTCGCCCAGCTCCGTCCAGCAGGACATGAATGCCGCGTTAAACAATTCGCTCGCTAACTGAGGATAGTTTTGTGATAAAGTCGAGCATGCCCTGAAAATGTCCGTAATAAAACATTGCTGGTGATTTCACTCAGTATTCAGTTCACATATAAATAAAAATAGATTGTTGATTACTTTCTTCTATAATTTTCATAATATAGAAAAAAGGACTTTTAACGATGCTAAGTGTAAAATTATTTTGTAATGAGAATTCTTAACCTAGGGCGTAAATATTAGTTATTGCCGCTTTTTACGTATTTAATATAAATGAAAAATTTAAAAATTTGCCGTTGGACAAAACCTGTACAGATTATAAATAATAAACTTTTCATATGTGGTAGAGCCACGCTGCAGCTATATTATGGTTGTAGCACGAATGGCTCGACCGAGGAAGGACCGCGCACTCACAGAATACCAGCGTAAAATAGCAGCTTAATACTGCTGTGTTTCGTATGGTGAGTGTAGAGATCCTTTTTTTACTGGAAACGAGACATTGCATCTTAGTCCTCAGGGGTGACAACGCATCTGCGTTTTTATTATTAATCGAGGATAAATGTAGATATCAATGGGCCACAGCATCCACTTACCATCAGGCGGACTGTATGGTCGTTATTCACTCTTATTCTATAAAAAATAGAATTAAAATAAATTATATTCTGTAGCTTAAAATTAAGACATTAAGGGGCAATTGTAAAAATTAAGTGCCTATACTACCTCAAATGACTTAGCAAGATCCTCCGTTATGCCGAAAATATTACAGCATTTATTTTGAAATAAATATATGGTAAAGTTGAGGATTAATGTTAAGTACTATATTAGACGAAAACACGATTCCGTAAAATTCTCTCGATAGAAAAAAAAACATAGAGTATTCACAAACAAAAAGTATTCATAAAATATTTTAAATTAGATCATGAAACTTTGCATACTAACTGAACTAACTATAAAGCATAGCTTTTTTATTTTTTAAATTACCATTATTTTCACTGTAAAAAGAAATTACCTAAACTATCGGCGTTTTGAAGCTTGTTCCTTGCCGCCCAATCAGTCTCGCTTTCGAACAGAAAAGTTGTGTCGCTTACGATCAGAATACACATTACGCAACAGGACGACGTAAAATCAAAATGGGAAATAACCGTAATAAAAATAAGAAGCGACAGGGTTGGCGTAAAGGAACAGGCATATATAAGATAAACCTAGTGAAATAAGTGTCTAACGACCTATCTACTTACAGTATTAGTGATTACAAACATGTCGGTACATAGCATACGACGCGCGGAGAAGTGGGGGTGAAATTAGAATTTGAACGAGGTAGTAATTACTAATCAATTTAATTATACCTTTATAGGCCCTTAATTTACTAATCAATTTGTTAAAATTTCATTATATCTGTTGTTATAAATATGTCTGGATTTGTTATTTTCAAAAACTTCTGTGAATGCTTGTTTGCTCCAAGTTTTAATAAATAATTATTTAATATACTAAAACCGAAGAAATTAGAGACGACAGCGCATAAATATGGTTTGAAATATGTATATTTCTTATTTACTTTTTGTATTATTTTTTAGCATTATTATTAATATTAAATTCAGTTTTTAAGTCCTTTTTTGATACCCCACACAGCATAAAGCGTCATGATCAAAAATTATGGATACAGAATAGTGATGGTATAGTATGAAAATAGACGTTATACTTATGAGTCAAGACGAAAATTTAAGTAACTGCCTAAAATAACTACATATGAACACAAGGTGTTCCCTAAGCGGTTCATTCTGGTAATTTTGGCACAGAACACTAAAAACAATTTTTTTTAATTTCAAAATCTTATATACGTAAATAATTTAGCTATGGTATCTACTGTGTGATGGCAGCATATTTCGTTTCATGGATGTCGCAAGAGAAGACTATAGGAAAGCCCAGAAAATTTTTATGACTTCGGATAGATGGCGGCACGATGTAAAATAACTAGACCGGTGAGGTCCAGCAGCGTTTAAGACGTTTGGTATTGTCAATCCGCCGACGCGTGACGATTCCTTATACGGGAAAGGCCCTTGTACAGTAGTGACTTTTAAGAACTGATGAAAAGGAAGAAGTAGCAGAATATATATTAAATAAATAATACCTTATGGCAGGACTGTTGGACTCCGTAAGAAAACCAACACTCAGCTGTCGTAGCCATTCAAGCCAGTCCTCTTTAGATATGAGGCCGTTTACAGACCAACATTTTCGCAAATTATGTATGTTTAATGTAAGCTTTTGTACTTGTATTTCATTTGTGTTAGTCATCACCTGAAACAAAAATAATTAGATGATACATATATAGATGCTGTTTCAACAAAATTACTTGTGTTGCAAGCAGCATACCCAGCCACGTTAAACGACTATTTTGAATTTATTTTTTTTGATTTTTCTAAAAGAATGTAATGTTTTTCTAGTTGGGTTATTAGTATTCACTAAAAAACTAAATTAAATAATTCAAATTGTTAAATTAGTAACATGGTTCATTTTCTATGTCATTGCGTTATGCTAAAATTATATTTCATAAAGAGTATTTATTTGGTACCGAGTGCTACGCTGGTCTGAACTCTGGAGGAGTTTCTAGAATGGATAAAATAAGAAACGATTATATTCGCGGTGGTTTCAAGGTTGCTATGGTGCATGAAAATCTTAGAGAAACCCGTCTACGGTGGTACGGACACGTGATCAGACGGAATGATGACAATATGACTAAAAGAGTTATGAACATGGGAAGAAAGGTCGTAGACGACCACCAATAACCTGGCTGCAAACGCTAAAAAATGACCTGAAATCTACTAACATGTCAGAAAGAACAACTAACAATCGCACAATATGGCGAAAGATTACCAAGAGGGCTGACCTCAATTAAGTTTGGACATTAGCCACGGAAAAGAAAGAAAGAAGAGAATTTTTGTGGTACTTACATCTGTTTTTTTGTTCCGTAACCTCGATCGTGTTTCATCCAAATAATCATCGTCTGAAGCGAGTGTGGAAGTTACTTGTAGTCGTGTCACTAGCACTACATAATGAGGGCATTGTATTTTGTGCTTCAATAAAATTCTATCAATTGATGGTATGTAGTCGATATATTCACGTCCCATTTGCACTATCAAAGCGCATAAGGTGCTCATGGCTGTTTGTCGTAAAACTGGATTGTTATCGAGTACTTTCGCTAGAGCCTGTATAATGACAGCTGAATATGGACGAAAATACAGATACACAGATAAATGTTCAATTGTTTCCATTGCCAATTTCGATATGGATGTGGGAATATTCCTTCCATCAAACAAACCAGTAACCGCTGGAACGATAGACAGCAAAACATCGTCTAAATTGTTCTCAAATTTTTGAATGGCCAGCAACAGCTTTTCTGTTAAAAATTTATCTTTACTCCTGTCGTATTTCAACACTCGCAAAATATTTGGCAGGATCTTCCTGAGATAAATCTTAAATTCGGTACCAATAGCAACTGTGATGTGCTCTACCAATAAAATCAATGTTGGCTGTAGTTGACTATCTGGCGTCCAATACTCCCTGATTATTTCAAAAATGTCTTCCAAATATGCTCTTATATGAATTTTCACGACAGATATTAATTGAGCTAATTGAGTAAATAAAAATTCTCGAAAATTACTGTTGTCAGTGGTACGTATGACATATAAAAGGCTAGGAGTAACTCGGGATATATATGGGACACACTTTATACCTAATGATTGGAAAATAAAAGTCACTGCATGCACCACGCACGTGTGATGCCTTGCTAACAATGGATCTCGTAATATCCTCATTAAAGATGTAACGGCTATTGCCGGATAAAATTCGTCAAGCACTAACGGGGACATATTAACTAACATGTCACTTACATTTGTATCAAAATTTTCATAATTCGCTGTAGTTTCTGTAATCGGTATTAACGTGGAGACTGTTTGAAAATCAATCAAGCCCTGATTTACTCTATGCTTGTATGGATCTAAGGCTCCCAAGAGTCCTAATATTCGTATAGTTTCTCGGCGATCTCTAGCCTGCTGTTCAGTCTTTAAGAAGTTTAGAAGCATGTCCATTAGGTGGGGATATTCCATATAAGGCGTAACTACATACCCTATTGCACTGACAACTTGTCCAAATGACCATAGTGCTACACTTCTCTTTTCGATTTGATTAGGATCAGCAAGTATCTCTAACTGAATCGATATCAATTCGGGTAGCCATTGTTTTAGTGCATTTCCTCCACCATTTATTTCGGCAAGGTCGCCTATTGCTTTTAAAATTGAAGAAATCATAGTCGAATTACCAACTTCTTCTTTTAGTTTCGGTACAAGAACTTTCAGTATGGTATCTACAAATTGTCGAGTTATCCTTGGAGCATGCGATATGATGTTGTTGACCATTCTCAAAGCTTGTTCTTTATTTCGTGTTGATTCCGAATACTGTAACTCTATTAAAACTTGTACAAAAAACTGTCGTAAAGTGGGAGTAGTATAACTCGGATTAATATTACTCAACCTGCCAACCAAGCACAGAGCTAACTCACTTACATCACTATTGGAATCATTAATAGCTACGAAAAGACAGTTTAGGTGTTCCTCATTTGCTAAATACTTGTCAAAAATGGGATTAGTAAATATCTCGAGCACTTTATAACGAACTTCCTGATCAAAGTCCGATCTACCGACAGCCAAAAGTTTTCCCAGTGATTCGTCTACAATTAAACTCAATGTGCGTGAATTTGTTTGAGTGCATCTTTCGATAGCCTTAATCAGCAATTTTGCAGCAGTTTTAACAGCTTCTAAGCGGATATCGTGTTGTTCGCTTTGTAAATAATAATCTGTGCATCTTCTAATAAAGGACATTAAGGTATTATTCCATTCGAAATCAAATGCACCCAAAGTACGCAACGCTAGCACCAACTTGTTAGCATCATGAGGCTCTCCTAATAACGCTGTAGATAACATATGAACAAAGTGTTGCTCTGAGTGGCTATTAATGTATGGTTTCTTTCTAAGTATCAATGATAAAATATTAAGTAAGCGGTCCGTTATTTCTGTTTTTAATGATGGCAGATTTTCACTTAGTTCCTTAAAGCATGTGGTAAGTTGCGGGCTTAACCCTGTAGCACACATTGGATCCAATAATTCTTTAACCTCGTTAGCAACATCTTCTTTCATTGCAAATCCTAACAAAGTTACACAATTGAATAATGGAGTATCAGTACCATTTCGTTTTTTCGGCACATCTTTAGCAGGGAGAGTTAATCTTATAATTTCTATAATTCTTCCTAAATATAACTGGATATCTGATTCGACAGCAACACAGACTAGTCCTAATGTAGTAAAAGCCATAGCCTTTTCCTTCTCTCTCCCTCTTAGGAAGGTAATCAGATGATTTATTGTAGATTTAAGATGTTTCTTTGAAAAAGCCTCTCGGTTTAAGGCAGCTAATCTTGGTATGATTAACAATAGCATTTGGTGGACACTATGCGACCTCGATATTTGTTGAGCCATTACCTCTGAAACAATAAATGTAATCTAATTTATAAGAATGTGTCGTATACTAGGTAATACAGGTTTTTTTGCCTCAGAGTCCAATTGTGTTGGAACCATAGATCTTACTTATGTCTGCTAGCAAGCGGCAGTGCACTAAATGCTGTGTTCTAATTTCGAAAATAATAGAGCAGTACAATTACAGACTGTAAGGCATTTCATTCTAACCCTCAGGGGTGCACCGCAACTGTGACCTTCTAGTTTGAAGTTGATTTTACATGTTTATTGGTTGGGAGTGGCAGTACCATCAGAAGAACAGTAAGCTTGTTAAGTATTATACTTAAACAAAAAATATACACATATGACTAGATGTACGTACAAAAAAAAAAACAAGTTAAATAACTGCCTATCTTAATATATATATAAATTACGTGTCACGTTGTTTGTCCGCGATGGACTCCAAAACTACTTACACTAATTTAATCAAATTTGCACATCGTGTGCAATTTGGTCCAACTTGAGAGATAGGATAGTTTTTTGCCCATGAGTGACCCGAATTTTTAATAGGACATGACAAAGGGTCGTCGAAAAGGGCAGAACAACGTATGCCTGGCAAGCTAGTATAATATATGTATATCCAACTGCTGTGCATAAGTCTCGGAAGCCAAAACGAAATATTTTTCCAAATTGAACAAAAGTATGTTAAATCTGAAATGATGAATTTGCTTGACAGCATAGACAAATCTGCAAATTAAGCACAAGGTAATAATATTGATGCTTCTGCTGAAAAACGGGTAAGGTTTGCATCGCCATCAGCAGATGTACGAAACAATGAGTAGCACGAGGGATGAGGGAGAGGATACTAACATCACAACAGCCATCCTGTTGATATATTCACTGTATGTATGAACTTCATAGTCACTGATAAATGACAATCCCTTACTATGTTGGAGAGTAAATACAAAATCTCGAACATACTTGATTGCTCACTTGGATTTTGGGGGTGGATGTCACAAAATAGTATGGGAGAACTAATCGAGATTGGTGGAAGAATCCAATAGAAAACTTGTGGGTAAAAATGATAAAACTTTGGGATAATACTGAAATAAGGTCTATCGAAAATTTAAGACGACATGTTCTAAAGACGTGGGAATCCACGAGAGGAAGTAATTTTTGTTACAATATGGTGCGATCAATGCGATTTTCTATACTCGTTTTTGATTTTACTTTCTTCATATATTTACTGTTTTAATATTTACTTTAAAATATCTCAAATAAAATAAAATACCGTTAAATTGTTTTAATTGTCTGCTTTCAATGCGAAATAGAATTCGTTAGATTTTATTAAATTACTTAATTTTTTACTCATATGGGGAGGGGAAGGATGGAGGGCCTGATGCTCAGTAGCGAACTTTCATAAGCAGTAATAAACTCTGCCTGCAACAAAAAGCACAGGCAACTAACTCTGTCTATGCTTTTTGGTGCTGCCGGTCCCAAGCCCAGATAAGAGGAGCGGTTCCGCCGGAGAGTGGGTGTATCCGGTGGACTAACACACCCACCTGTGCTAGGACCTGCGCATTTGAGCACCGTAAGTGAGTGAGTTGAGACATCGTCACTGGTGTATATAGTGTCGAGAGGCAACACGCCATCTTTGGTCCGGATTTTAAGCTAACGGTGGCCAAGCGTTTTTTTTTCTATAGAAGAGGGGGCAAACGAGCATGCGGCTCACCTGATGTTAAGTGACTACCGCCGCCCATGATCAACCGCAACACCAGGGGAATTGCAGGTGCGTTGCCGGCCCTTTAGAAAGGGGTACGCTCTTTTTTCTTGAAGGTCCCCAGTTCGTATCGGTCCGGAAAAATCGCTGGTAGTAAACTATTCCACAGAGAGGTTGTACGCGGAAGAAAACTCCTCTTGAAACGTACAGTGGTGGACCGCCAAGCATTCAGATGGTGTGGATGGTATCGGGACGTTTGCCGCGTAGTGCGTTCACGAAATTTGGTTGCTGGGATTAATCCGAACAATTCCTCAGAGCACTCTCCATGGCATATGCGAAAGAAAATGCAAAGAGATGCAACATCTCTTAGCAGTGCCAGTGAATCGAGCCGATCGGAAAGCACTCGGTCGTCGACGATTCGAGCCGCTCTGCGCTGGATGCGGTCAAGTGGAAGGAGCTGGTACTGGGGAGCCCCAGCCCAGAGATGGGAACAGTATTCCATGTGCGGCCGAACCTGCGCCTTGTAAAGCTGCAGGCGATGTGCCAGCATAAAATATTGTCCCGCTCTGCCAAGCACGCCGAGATTTTTAGCAGCCAATTTAGCCTTCTCTTCCAAGTGACCACGAAACTGCACGTCACCCGATATGTCGACGCCGAGGATTCCGATACTGGCTGAGGCAACAAGGGGAGTGCCTTGAAACTGAGGAGATACGACAAAGGGGTTCTTTTCAGCGGTTACCGCGTAAACTTGTGTCTTCTGGGGGTTAAACTAGACTAGATTTAGTCGCCCCCAATCCGAGACTCTGTTCAGCAAAGACTCGACTTCAGACACAAGTTTGTCCAGGTACTCGGAGACGTTTTCCCGAGAAATATTGGCTCGGCCGGTGTAAAGAGCATCACCAGTGCTGTCATCTGCATAGCAATGAATGTTACGGGTTTGCAACATATCATTGATATGCAGAAGAAACAGCGTTGGCGATAGCACGCAGCCTTGTGGAACACCAGCATTAATAGGCTTGCAATCGGATTTTGCACCGTCTACAACGACCTTGATGCCCCGATCTGCAAGAATGCTGGTGATCCAATCGCTCAATTTCTCGGGAAGCCCATAGGAAGGGATCTTCGAAAGAAGCGCTTTGTGCCAAACCCGATCGAAGGCCTTCGCAATGTCCAAATTAACGGCCAATGCCTCCCCCCTTGGACTCTACTGCCTCCGCCCATCTGTGAGCTAGGTAGACCAGAAGATCACCAGCTGGCCGACCACGGCGAAAACCGTATTGGCGGTCACTAATCAGCTGGTGATCCTCAAGGTACCTCATGAGCTGGCAGTTTACAATGGACTCCATTGTTTTGGAGAACAAGCAGGTGATGGCGATAGGCCGGTAGTTGGACGGGTCTGAGCGGTCGCCTTTTTTTAGGGATCGGGTGGAAGAAAGCCGTCTTCCATGATTTTGGGACTACGCCTAGGGAGTAGGAGTACCGGAAAAGACGCGTTAAAACCGGTGCCAACTCTGAAGTACACGTCCTCAGCACAATTGGGGGGATTCCGTCAGGCCCACTCGACTTGCCGATGTCCAGGGAGAGGAGTGTTTTGCGAACCGAGCGCTGTGTAAACTGCACTTCCGGCATGGAGCACTCACACCGCAGGATGGTCGGCGGCGTACTCCCCCCGTCTTCGAGAGTCGAGTTGGACGCAAAGAAAGAGCCTAGAAGATCGGCTTTCTCCTTTGCGGTATGGGCCAGTGAGTCGTCCTCCTTGTGCAGAGATGGAAGAGATGGCTGACAGAAATTCCCCTGGATAGCCTTGGCGAGAGTCCAGAATGCACGGGTTCCAGAAGGAAGGCGAACTAGTTTCTCGCCAATTCTGCCTATGTGCTCTGACTTTGCCTTGGCAATGACTCTTTTGAAGGACCTAGAGGCGGAATTATACTTCTTTTTTAGAGCGCTGGTGTTTACATCTCGGGACGCTGATGCGTCAGCCCAGACTTGGTAGCACTCCTGCTTATAGCATGATGCTATTTTACAGGAGCGACCAAACCATGGCTGAGATTTGCCTCCAATGGGCACCACAGAGGAAGGAATAAAAAGTTCCATACCCTGAAGTACCACATCAGCGACAGAATCCGCAACAACGTTGGGATCGTCCGGCGAGAAGCAAACCCGCCCCCAAGGGTAGGATGCAAAGAAAGACCGCATCCCATCCCAATCGGCTGACCTATAGTGCCAAACACGGCGGCAGCCTGCAGAATGCAACTGCGATTTCAGCGTGAGTGGCACCACACTCCGAACAAGACAATGGTCCGAGGAGCCTAAAGGGGCGTCGACGGAAATCTGATATCCGTCCGGGTGAGGTCAGCAGAAGGTCCAACAGGGAAGGTGCATGATCCTCCACATCTGGAATCCGCGTAGGCGAAGTAACTAGTTGTGTCAGACCATATGCCAAGGCAAAATCATGAACAGATCTCCCCTCATGATCGGTTAAACGTGAACCAAGCCATTCGGCGTGATGGGCGTTAAAGTCGCCGAGGATCACGATCTCTGCGGAGGGGATCTGCTGTAGCAACGAATCTGTAGCCATTTGCACGTGGTCGAAGAGTCAGTCTATTTCGGTATTACCGCTATGGGACCTATAGAGGCACCCGTAGACGCGCGGATGGTCGTCGCTGTCTACTCGTAGCCAAAGTATGGACAGGTCCGAACCTTCAAGACTGCCGAGGCGTCGAGAACAGATATGCTCTCTGACGTAAACGCAAACTCCAGCCCGAGGCACAAAGAAGTGTTCCAGTTTGTACCCCGGGTAGGAGAGATACGAGACACCAGCCGTAGAGGACACCTGCGTCTCGGTCAGAAAGAGCAGAGCCGGTCGATGGTAGTGGACGGCGTTTAGGTTAGAGTGAAGTCCCCTGATATTGCAGAAATTCACGGACAGCGTGGCAGGGGTCGCCTTGGTCTTGTTGCTCAGTTTTCCCCGAGCAGTTGTAGTCTTGAGCGGAATTCCCCCCCCCCCCCAGAATACGCGGGGTAGCCTGAGCACCCACGCTCAGAAATGGAGAAACATTGTCGTGGATGCTCAGCGAGGGATTCTTCAGGGGTGCTGGTACCCTCGTGGGGTAGTCTATCATCATTTAATTCCGCTACCATGTTGATGGGGGGATGGATTTGGGC
Organism: Parnassius apollo; assembly: GCA_907164705.1. Taxonomy (NCBI): domain Eukaryota; kingdom Metazoa; phylum Arthropoda; class Insecta; order Lepidoptera; family Papilionidae; genus Parnassius; species Parnassius apollo. Next base: position 3,443,891 of record CAJQZP010000410.1, read on the forward strand.
CTCCGGCCACCTGCACTCAACAGACGAAACGCGGAAGCAGAGCTTCCACTTCACGCCGGTATTCTGTGAGGTCCACGCCGGTTTGAGCCGGCCCATAGGCCGGCCCGTCAGAAGGTCGCAGGCGAGGGATGTGGGAGCTGCCTAGTCACTTTTTTGATTTTAAAAGTATTTCTAAGGGAGGATGCAGCACATCGATTGCAGACAAAACATCACTTGCACGGTCTACTAACTAATAAATGTGATTGCTCCAAAAATACTAGATCCAGGACTTTACCCTTACAATTCGGAATTTCATTGTACTGTTAAAAGTTATTCATACAAGCAAAATCAATTAGTGTCTGACATGGTATTGATTGAGTGGCAGAGGGTGTATTATTTATTTCACTCCATTCTATTTGGCTTAAATTAAAATCATATACAATCATTGGATATACATTATTTTCTACGTACTCTAAAATTTTATTACAATTTTCAGTAAATCTGTTTAGAATAACATGGTTAACAGGGGGTGGTAGGTATACTGTGCAAAGTGCGATATTATAGTTGGGGTTTGAGTCTATGCTAACTTTGACCCACAAATCCTCGCATGTACTTTCCCACTCAGTTATGCGTCTAGCATTAAATTTTTTGGCGACAGCAATCAGCACACCACCTCCCCTCTTATTATAGTGTCTCTATAGGGTTAATTGCTCGTAGTTATGAGTATACCAAAAAAGAACGTATAGCATGCACACATATAGAAACGTTATAAGACCCTTTTTAATGGTGTGTACTGATGGACACAATTGATGTTCTGGGCCCCTATCCAGCTACCACTTTCGATGCTGAAATTAGGAAAAAAGAATTTCGAAATGAAAGACCATTACGGAAATACTTCCTCATGGTGGGACTTTCATACCGGATAGGGGCTTCCGTGATTCAGTACCATTATTGCATCAATATAAATATAGGACTCATGTACCTGCTTCAATAGAGGAGGGTGAAATTCAGCTTTCTACTATTAAAACAAATAAATCGAGAGCAGTCACCATTTGCCGATAATTAATGGACGTTGTTAAAACGTGGTCGATTCAAAAGAGATATTAAAAATTTCCTCCTGAAAAGGGCTAGGTGGTGGTAAAGGCCATGCTGATGGAGCAAGTGAAAGTCTACTCGGGCAGCTCGATCGAGCTCCCGATGTCGCGCTGTGAGCCAATTCTGCGTCCCTATATTCCCCCGGTAATCCTAACGCCTGGAATTCTTTTAATAAAGTAGGGCATTCCATAGCTCCATGGAGGGTGGGAAGCCGGGGGGGGGGGGATGATGAAACACTAAGGATACCACAAGGCCCATTAGTAGAGAGGGAGACGTGTCAGAGGTGTTTACCTTAGACACTGACAAACCAGAAGGAACCGCCGCTAAACCGGCGGTTCTACAGACTGTACCAACTAGCGTAGGTGGCTCCACCACGGGGGCAATTTTCGCGCTGGATGTTTCCAAAACCAGTTCCTAATCTAAGGAGCTGGACGCGAAAAATAAGCAAAGGGTCGCGAGTAGCAAAATTCCTGCGGAGCCCCAAAGAACCTACGACCTTTTCTGACGCAATCAATGATGGCGTACCTTTCGTCAAGTACTAGCCTAGTGCAGGCCAACCTAAACCGCAGTGAAACTGCGTCGGCTCAATTACGCAAGTGGTTGGAGGCACAAAGGACGGCCATAGACCTAATCCAAAAGCCATGGGTTGGGGCTGGTAAAATTAAAGGCCTAAACAACCTAAAAGGTAAGTTATTCTACAACTTTTATGTTACTTAAGTATGTTTTTAAGTTGAGTTTGTGATGATTTTTATTTGTACATTTTTAATAACATGTGTAAACGGAGACAAATGAAAATCCTGTGTATTTTGTAATGATACGGCATTACAAAATACACAGGATTTTCATTTGTCTCCGCAATGCATACGGATTGAAGATTAGTCGTCGCCTCGGTCTACATGCCTGATGAAGACACCCCTCCCCCTCATGACCTCAGGCTGGTGAATTTCTGCGAGAGGGCCGGACTAGAGGTTGTGATCGGGACGGACTCCAATGCGCATCATCCCCTTTGGGGAATGGAAAAACCTAATGAACGAGGTAAGTTTTTAGTTGAATATTTATTAAGCACTAACCTAACCATTTTAAACACTGGTTCTGTACCAACCTTCATAAATAAGCACTATCACCCAATAATCGACCTCACACTTGCAACAGAAGGAGCAGCTAAACTAATAACAGGATGGCATGTGTTGAAAGAGGCCTCATGCTCAGACCACAGATGGATCTACTGCGTACTACAGGTCGATATCCCCGCTATACCACCATGGAGAAATCCCCGCATGACGGATAAAACAAAATACCTCAATAGGCTGACGTCTTCGCTCACGGGTGTTGGGGGAACTAATACCATAGCAGATCAATTGCTCCTAGAAAAACAGATAGCAGCTGTTACTAAAGCCATGATCAATAGCTACTATGAATCATGTACAGTAATCACTCCACCAAAACATGCTGAGCAAAAGCAATCGTGGTGGGGTAAAGAACTAGACAGGAAACGTAAGAAGGTAAGAAAAGCCCTAAATAAGCAATGAATACCTCAATGGATGAAGACTGGCTACTATATAACAAAGCTAAGTCTGAATACAAAAAATGTATCAGGTATCGACGCTCAACAGGGTGGCGCAAATTCTGTGTAAACATAGAAACCTGTGAACATAATGATTTCTTATATTTACGCGAACACTACACATTGAAAAAATACTAGTTTTTACGGAATTTATCGCGTATATTTAACTTTTTAAATACCCGACGTTTCGAACATGGGTAAATCTTTGTTTCAGAGAGCACGAGGGATCTGTGACAGTAAACACCTGGCTGCAGAGCTCCACCATGTCAAGCAAGTTTTGCATGACAACAAGCTTCGAGTCCCGCGCCTACGTCACAGGGAACGAGTGAAGCCGGCCACAGTCGAGCGTGTACCTGCTGTACTGCCATATGTTAGAGGAGTCACTGACAAGATTGGCTACACAACATACTTCAAGCCGCTGAAGAAGATTGGTCAGTTTTTACCATCAGTCAAGTGTAATGTCCCACTGCAAGATGCAGGAGTGTACAAGCTTGATTGTGAATGTGGTCTCTCCTACATAGGACAAACTAAAAGATCAATAAAAACCCGCGTTAAAGAACATATAGCTTATGTGAAGAGTCGACGCTCCGGGAAGTCTGCAGTCTGTGAACACGTACAGGATCGCCCCACGTCACTACATCAGATTTGATAGACCGCAAATCCTCGCTAAAAAACACCGATTCCTTCCAAGGATGATTCGCGAGGCTATTGAAATCAAAAAAACATCCTAATTTCAATAGAGAAGATGGCTGGGTGCTACCATCTGCTTGGGATCCGATAATAAATAAAATTAAATCCCAACCCAAGCATAAAAATGCAAGACTTCAAGATACCATAAGTTCATACTGTATAGATCGGAACAAAAGTTAAATTTTAATCTATGGTAACCGCGGTTAACTACGACATATGGACATTGAACATCTCAGTCCCGCCCGTGACCATGAGTGCTGTAAAGCGTTCGAAACGTCGGGTATTTAAAAAGTTAAATATACGCGATAAATTCCGTAAAAACTAGTATTATTTCAACCTGTGAACAAGCGAATTGGATAAGGAAAATCCTAGCTAAACAGAACACGCCGGGATCCATCTCTTTAAAGAAACCTGACGGAAGCTACACAACATCGCCGGATGAATCCCAACGCATCCTAATTGATACTCACTTCCCAGGTTACTGTGTAGTTGAAAGGGTGAACCGGCATGAAGAAGTACTGACACTAACAAAAGAAGACTGGGATTTAGCACAAAGAGTGGTGACGATGGACAAAATCCATTGAGCCATTCATAGTTTCCGTCCCTATAAGGCGGCAGGACCTGACGGCATATTCCCGGCACTTCTACAGTGGGGAGGGGGGTAAAGCCCTAATAGTCAGACTTGTTGCCATAATGAGAGCATGTCTAGATCTTAAATATGTTCCTAGGGGATGAAAGGATGTGAAAGTCACGTTCATACCCAAACCAGGTAAGAGCTACTATACAGACCCTAAATCCTATAGACCCATCAGCCTCACATCCTTTCTCATAAAGACGATGGAGAGGATGTGTGAACGGGAGTTGAGAGGGTCGGCGCTAATCAACTTACCGCTACACGAAAAACAACACACGCCTATAGCTTAGGTAAATCGACAGAATCAGCATTTCACAATGTAATAACAAAGATTGAATAGGCCATCCAAAACAAAGTAATTATGTCTAGGCCCCTTCATAGACATAGAAGGTGCTTTTGACAGAACAAACTTCTCCAGCATATTGGGGATAACATGGGGTTCTTTCACCTCTCCTGTGGAATATGGTCATTATTGAACTCATCAGCAAATTAAATACTAATCATTTCTATACAGTCGGTTATGCAGATGATCTGACAATACTGGTCTCTGGAAAGACAGCAAGCATTGTGTGCGATCTTACCCAAGCTGCTCTCCATATTGTAGAGACATGGTGCCGGGAATATGACCTAACCGTTAATCCAAACAAAACAGTTCTAGTAATGTTCACACCCGAACAATTCACACCAGACCCTAAATCTTTTAAGTAAGAGTAGTACCCCATACAGGTATAATTGATAGAATTTAGTCAAAAATGCCTATCTTAGAATTCAAGTATGATAGGATCCCAAAACAATTTGTATTTGATAAGAAGTACAGGATACAATTGAAGGAAACTGACCAGCTGGAAGGATTGGGACCAAAAGAGCTCAGAGTTTTCACTCAGATGGTTCACTTCAGATGGTTCTAAGACAAATGAATGTGTTAGGTCCGGGGCTTTATCCGAAGACCTTAATATCCACATGTGCACATCGCTGGGTACCCATAACACAGTCTTCCAGGCTGAATGGATGGTTATCATCCAAGCGGCCATAGCAATAGATGCTAGGAAGGTGAAAGACTTCTCCATCAGAATACTTACCGACAGTATGGCAGTACTACAAGCTCTGAGTTGTAATGTGGCGAACTCGGGAGTTTCAAGTAGATGAAGTTATTGAATAATGTACAAATTTTCTGACAAAAAAGAAACATTAAAAATTTTTGAAATATTTTATTGTGTGTGGATGTGCAAGTGGTTTAGAATTTGGTCGGAAAAATAGACTGAAAATTACTTTTATTGAGACAACTTAAAGATTGCAGTGTTGCATTTATTTTGTCCATATTTCTGGGACACTTTTTTCTACAGTGATCGTTTTCCTTCTCTCTAAACTCCACGCCTGTGAAACTGTTTTTTTTTTATTAATTGACAGAGCAAAGCAAAGGCAAAATATCGTCTTATATGTCCTTGTAAACGGCGTCACTCCACTCTTACTTCAATTTCATCATAATCACAGTCAAAATTTTATATGATAACAATTCTATGGAAATAAAAATAAAGATATTTTTCATCTGGTTTCATTTTATTTATCAATGTCATTATCTTAATTAAAGAAAATTTCATTTATTTTCTTGCTGTTGTGTTAAATGCATCGATTGAATTTTAAAGTTATTCAAAATTTAATTTTATGTCATCAAGATAAAATTTCTTTTCCTAGTGTTCCAAATTTTTTAATATTTTGACTGCTTGGATACCATTGACATTCTGTTTGTTACTATAATTTTGAATTGTTTAAATGATTGCATATATTTGACATTGTATGCGTTCCGATATATTTGAGCTCAATAATTTGACCACTATGGATGGTTGAATGTTTATGATCGCTGGATGTTTCAAAATATTTGAACACATTGACTGCTCCCTTATATCCACCATAGGCAAAAATGGGGTGTACTACAAAGAAACATTTACTAAAAGCTACAGCATTATTTGGAATAATTATATTAATTAAAAATCAATACAATTTCTCTGGAGTATTTCACAATTCTGCAAACAAACTTAACTGTACGAGTATAGTGTTGTTAGTTGTAAATTGAAATGGAGTTCAAAGTTAACTTACCTGAAGCTATCTTTTCATATTTTTCAACAATTAGTTTTCTACAAATACTTGACTCATAAATGCCTGGAAGGAAATTTTTCTCCTCAGAAAAGTTTTCTGTTGACCATGTATTATGTATTTTAAAACTCAGAGAAAACATTTCATCCGATATATCTTGTTCTGCATCCAACTTTTGCATAAGTGTTGTATACTTTTTCTCCCATGCAGCATTAGAACATCTTAATAATTCATTTAAAATTAGTAAAGCACCATGTACATGTTCATCTCTATTTAGCCCCCTCTCTCTTATAGTATGATCAGAAAATGATGTCATAGCTTCTTCATAGCAGTCAGCATACCAATGTGATTTATTGCTTTGATCCGGTTGTTCTCTTTGTGATGTTACAACAAATGCAGCTCTTAATGCTTTCGCAGCAGTTTCACGGATTTGTTCCTTAGGATCTCGGAGTGCAATGGGTATATTATGAAAAAAACCACCTATATGTTGGTAAAAGTATGAAGGCATAGCAATAGCAAGTTCACGTAATATTAGGACTGCTGAAAGTCTCTTACTTTCACTTCTTTCCTCAGACAACCATTCATAAGCTCTTTTGATTTCAAGTTCAACATATTCTCCTCTCTTAACACCAAGTGACACAGCCAAACGGCCCATAGTCTTGGCAGCTAACTCCAAGATACCTACATCATTAGAAGGAAAGATATTCCTTAAGTATTGAGCATAGCGATTTAATCTTGTTTTGGTTGTTTCAATATCTCCCCCAATAAGACAGACTGAAATAATAAAGTAATAATTCAAATTCGAATTGAAAGTAAAAGAAAGAAAAAGAAATATGTAAACTTTTAATTATTTAGTAGTATGTTTACTACTTATAGTGAGAGAAAATAAAACTAGGAATTGCAAAAAAAAACACAAATTGATGCTTAAAATATTTTACTAAACTATAAAAACAACAACACTAATAGCAGATTTTTCTTAGTTATTTATCACTCTACAATGTAATTAACTATTGCTTAGTTAGGGACATAGGGTCATTTAAGTCAATTCCAAAATGTTGTTTACCAAAAATATCATATTAAAACTCCACAAGTATGATTAAAAAAAAATATATCGCTCAAAAATTAGGTGTTTTCAGAGTATACTATTTTAGGATTCGATTAACAAAAACAAGATCTCTCGCTTAAGTAAAAATCCTTAAATGAATTGTAGGTTTAGTAAATTTACCTTGATATAAAAAAAAACATGCTTGATATAAACTGAACATGTTTTTATCCCATTCGAGGTAAATGTATCAAGGTATCTTATTTATGCAAGTAATAGACTATGAAATTCAATGAAGACATTCCTTCAACAATTTAAAACAATTTAAAAATGCTGATAGTTAGTAAGATTTATTAAAAGCACCTAAATGAAATTTCAAATAGATACATCAAACCAAAGTATGCCACAAGCTCAAAATTACCTATAGTAAGTATACCAGCCTTCTTCTCATTGTTATCGTAACTGGATGTCAAGGCATGAATTTGTTGGTTAAAATCGTCAAGAACCTGATTCAAAGAATCCTGGGACATCTCACGTAGATCAGTTTTAGCAAAATGCAATAATTCACGAATTGCCTTATGCCTAGTTTCCGTATGCCGGGACTTAAGTCCCGATACTAAATCTGATACTTGATAGCACGTCATTTTTTTAAAACATATTTTAATTAACAAACATTTTTTTATTTAGCAATGTGCCTAATTTACTATTTTATATACTTTACTATATTATATGATTTTTTATCAGACACTCAAACATAATCACATTTTATTTCATAATCATAAGACATGTATCCAAGCAGAAAAATCACTACAATATGTTTCTAAATAACATTTTTGTAACATAAATAACTACACTTAATATTTGAATATATGAAATTTTCCTTGCTTAGAAATTACAATCAAAACGTAAACAAATACAACCATGCGGTCATAGACATAAATTACCACAGATCATTATACTGTCTACGGTATATACCGTAGAAAGAGAATAGATGAAGCTAGTTGAATAATGTACCATTGGTGAGAAAATCATGCTCCGTAATTTTGTAATTTTTGACAAAAAGAAACATTAAAAAATGGATAAATATTTTATTGTTCGTGGATGTGCAAGTAGTTTAGCATCTGATCGGAAAAATAAACTGAAAATGACTTTTAATGAGTGAACTTAGCGATCGCAGCGCTTCTCTTATGGTGTCGTATGCGATCGTTCTCCTATTCTCTAACCTCCATGGTATAAACTTCATAAATTGCCAACAGGAGTTTTGGAGGTAACCTGGCCGTATACGGATTGTCGCTCCGGTTTTGTCGCTTGAATAATGGTTTGAAGTGGATTTTGATTCGTAAAAGTGATGCGATTTTGTGAATTCCAACTATTAAATAAAACGACAAAATAAGTGCTTTGATATCGAAATAAACCTCAAGTTATTTTGATCGCTTGGGCGCCTTATGAACTTGAGTGGCTGTCGTCATCAACTGTCCGCTGGGTTAAGTTTTCGTCAAAATCTCCCAAAGGCTGGTTTCGCAATGTGACGCATCAGCATAATGTGAAGAAAAAGAATATAAAAATGAAGATTCTGAAAGAAATGATAGGCTCAGAAGGGCTAGAACCCAGAGTCGTAAAGCCAGTTAATAAAAAAAATTGACAACACAAACTAGTAATTACTGTTACGCGCCTAAGTCGACTGCACTAACTCCATCTAGTGTCAGAGACGAGAGCGAGGGGAGCTTTCCAGAAAATGACATCACTAATCTTTCAACCGACAGCGCCATCTAGTCTCGAACCGAAGAACTAAACTTCTAGAAGTTGAAACTCGAACTCGCGGTACCTTGCGCGTGTTTACTTGAATATTCTGGATATTTCGGAGCTAATTTATATTTATAGACGCTGCAAGATGCGATCGATGAAGTAGTGAAGTTGGCGAGACAAGCGAAGCTTCGGAGCGGAATAAAGTGAATCAGTGTGATTAATTATTAGTGTTTTTAACTTTAATTAGTGTAAAGTGAATTAAAGTGTTAATTTAGGTAATTCTATCGGCAATTTTTATTGTCACGAACGTCAAGCTCGTAACAATTGGTGTCAGAAGTGGGATAAAATTATACCGATTTTACCTAAGGCGGAAACGGAGGGTGTCCGTACCCGAAGTCAACACCAGCAGGAGACGGACCAAAGAAGATTTGGTGGTGCAACGCCGCAGACGTCGGAGGGCCAGCCGCCGGCTGCAGGCCCGTCAGTAGCTCCTACATCTGTAGCACCTGATTTAGGTGCTCTGATGATGATGCCTCAGGAACAGGCTCGCCGACAGGAGGAACAGTATCGCCAACAGGAGGAACAGGCTCGCCGACAGGAGGAACAGATGCTCCTCATGAAGGACCTTCACGCTACCTTTGGGAAAGAGATAAGGGAGGTGAAGGATAGGGTTGCTCAACATGACAACCGCCTGTCGGAAGCTGAAAACCGAATCGAAGAACATGAAACCCGAATCAACCATGTGAACAATCGGGTTGACAACGTGATGGCTGACGTGAAGAAAACGCTACAGCTCCCGTAGTAGCTACAGCACCTTCGCTACGTGGATTCAAAGTGCCACCGTTCGACGGGACTTCTTCCTGGTCGGCCTACAAAATCCAGTTCGAGGCCGTCATGGAGGCGAACGGCTGGAATAAAAGCCAAGCCATGACTGCACTCACCCTAGGTCTGCTCGACCAAGCCTCAACTGTGTTGGAAGCTCTCGGTAAGAAAGTGCCTACGAGCAGCTTCTTGAGGCGTTGGAGGCGAGATATGGCGACGCTCACCTGGAACGTCTTTCGCGCGCAGCTTAAAGATCGCGTGCAGCGCATCAACGAAAACCTGCAGCAGTGGGCTCTAGAGGTGGAGAAGCTGGTGCGAAAAGCATTCCGGTCTGTACCTGCGCTCATTGAAGGGAAGCAAAAACCAAAAACCAAAAATTTTACAACAAAATCATAGACGCGCTCCGACACAACGTACCTCGCTATAAGAATAACCTTTTGCAACCAAAATCTAAATTAATATTACACAGTACAGGTCCTCACTCGATGTCAATGAAAATTTATAATAAATTGCCGGAATACATAAAAGCCAAAACAAATATTAATAAATTCATAAGATCTTTAAAAGAGATACTTATTAAAAAAAGTTATTATTCAATTAATGAATACATTGAGGAAAAGAATTTTTAAGTGTCTGTCCCTCTCCTGTTCATTGCTATGCCTTTCGAGGTGCACGTGATTATTAGAACTTGCATGTTTTGTACATGTAACGCAATTGCTGAACCTCAAGCTCGTAACATTACGTTAGTACTATGGAGTGTAAAAGTAAGGAGTACCAACTCCCATAGTAGAATAGTAGAAAAAGTGGTCATCTGTAAGCAGTAAAAAAAACAGCTCAAAAACTCTCCACAACAGCGCTGGAGTAGCTACTGGGATGAGTGTGCTGCTAAACTGCTCAGTAGCTCTAAAATCTAAAATAATTTTATTTAGTAAATATAACCTCGAAAAAGTCGTCTATCCCACTAATATTTTTCCCCGCCTTTATTTAAAGGTTTTTATCAACGACTACACAGCCGGAATAGACGCCTAATGTATGTGATTCTGCATCCAAACCAGTCTGTCAAAAGTCTGAGGTAAGCGGTACGGGGAAAGCGGGTTGAAATGCACGCTAATTGGTTAAAATCAAGGTTGCGACACTTGCTAATAAGCAAATAGTGATGGGAACTTTAACTAATAAATTTGGTACCAAATCTACCTAATCAGTACCAGAATTATATTCTACTATAAATGAGTACAAAATGAAAAAAGAAAAGAAGTTTTATTTAAGTAGGTATCGTATTTAGTAAAATACCTATAATTTTTTGTTTTAAAGAATATTTTTTAATAAAACAAGCTTTCTTTACAATATTGAAATAATAATAGAATACTATTAAAAATAAAATAGCAACAGTTATTTAAATTGTTAAGTTCACATAGGTTTCCTACTTGTCTTGACATGGCGTCTTAGCAGTAAAAAGAGCGGAGTGCCGTCTATTAAAAATTAAATCAATTTTATTATAAATTTTTTTAAGAAGTTTTGGAATAATTTGATTTAATTATTAAATAAATTAATTCAAATATGGATTAACGTACATTCACTTAAAAAATTCAGCTTATACCTATGTCGCTTATAGTATAAGTCTGTAAAACATTCACGATAACATTCATAACAGTACGTTTGCACTGAGAAACATCCAACACGTAATGTTTTGAAACAAATCGCATGAAATAAATCACACAACATGTTTTGTTGATGGTGGCGTTCGCACTCACAAAAACTGTGTAAAATTTTCAACAGATATCAAGATTTGTTTTTAGCTGTGTTCGCATTAAATACAACATAAACGTTCCACTTGTTTATCTATAGATTTGTCAACGTTAGCGTTCGCACTGTTGTTTTTTTATATTTCGCGATTTGTTTTAAATCTTGTTTTTCTGTTATCCAATATAGTTGCAAAACATCACAAAACATTATCAACCCTAGCGAAGATGAATGATAACTTTATTCAAAATATATATGTTGTATCATCATCATCATTACAGCCCTTTACAAGTCCACTGCTGAACATAGGCCTCCCCCAAGGTATGCCACAAAGCACGCTCCTGACTCAGGAATCCTGAGCCACCTGCATCCATCGAGTACCTGCATGTCTTACCAGGTCGTCACTCCATCTAGTGGGGGGTCGCCCTACACTTCGCCTACAGGTACGAGTCTGCCACTCGAGAACCTTTTTTCCCCAACGGTTGACGGTTCTACGAGCTACATGGCCGGCCCATTGCCACTTCAGCTTACTAATCCGTTGGGCTATGTCAGTCACTCTGGTTCTACTGAGGATATTCTCATTTCTAAGTTTATCACGCAGAGAAACTCCGAGCATAGCCCTCTCCATAGCTCGCTGAACGACTTTGAGCGTCCTCATACGGCCAGCAGTGAAGGACCAAGTCTCGGTTCCGTAGGTCATCACTCGCAACACGCACTGGTTGTACAATTTAGTTTTCAGGTATTGAGGTATACCTGACGAGAATATGCGTCGTAATTTTCCGAACGCTGCCCAGCCGAGTTGAATTCGTCGATTGACCTCTCGGTCGAAGTTGGACTTACCCAGTCGGACTATTTGTCCCAGGTAAACGTACTCGTCAACAACTTCGAGCTTAGTGCTCCCAACAACTACCGGCATAGGTGTGACACGGACATTAAACATGATATTTGTTTTGTCCATGTTCATCTTAAGACCTGTCCATTGAGAGACACTATTGAATGAAACTATTAAATGTGGTATATATCTCCACAAATTCCATCTTTATCATTAATCAGATTATCTGCAATTCTCTCGTGTGGCGGAAAAATTTAGTCTTTTTTGGGGTATTTTTTTAAGTTTCCTGTCCCAGACGTCGATATAAAAGAACATAATAAAATACAATACAAATTTCTAATTATTTAATCAATTAAAATACATAAGTTAAAAAAAGAAACGTAGAAAACTGTTTATCAAATAATTTATTTTGTCACTGCCATCTTCATAATGTGTTTTAAGTGACAAGAAATTTTTGTTCCACATGTTCTACTAATTATATATATGAGAAAGAAATATGAAAGCATGTACCACCTTTCTCTCAAAATTTTACAAAGCTTACCATAGTTTAGGTTCTAATAATCTGTTTCCTTGGAGATATACAGGCTTATTTTGTGATAACCGGTCAAATTTGCAGAGAAGGTTCAAGATAACTAATATAGGCCGTTAAATACAAATCAATTTTAAAAAATCTCAAACTGCGTATCCTTATTATCTCTTAAATTCAAAATGCGCAGTAATGCATTGTAAGTGATTTTACTGCACACGCAAACATTCGTTAATAATAAGCTTGTCGCCATCCCGGTGAGTCACTTAGGCATGTCAAAGTACTTACACAGGCACAACCTAGTAGCCAGAATTCTACACCAGGAGCTCGCTCTGAAATACGGTCTCGTAGATCGGAAACTGCCTTATTATAAGTACTTACCGGAAGTCGTGCTCGAAAATGACCGTATTATTGTATTTATTTTATTTCACTGATATTTATGTATATTTATCTTTTCATTTTAATTTATATATATAGAACCCATCCAGATGAGAAAACTATATAGATACCCCACATATTAATAATAATATTTATTGAATCCAAACATACTTTACACATATACACATACACATAAACACTCACGCCTGTCACCCAGAGGGGTAGGCAGAAACTACGGACTTCCATTTGGCACGATCCTGACATACCTCTTTCGCCTCCTTTACATCCATATATCTACGCATACATGCTCGTCGGTTAAGGGTACTTCTAACGTGGCCCATTTTCAAAATATCGCCAATTTGGTCGATAAACTTTTTCCTAGGGCGTCCCTTCCCGACTCGGCCATTCACATCTGCCATATAAATTTGCTTTGTCACTCTTTCCTCATTCATTCTTTCTACGTGACCAAACCACCGAAGCATTCCTTTCTTAATCCTGGTCACAACATCATCTTGCATACCACATTTATCTCTTATCACGCAATTTCTCACCCTGTCATTCAGATTACACCCTAGCATATTCCTTAAAGACCACATTTCTACAGCATTTATTTTACTTTCGTGCTTCTTCTGCCACACCCAGCTTTCACTACCATACATTAAAGTGGGGACTAACACAGCATTATGAATTACCTGTATTATGCAAATAAATGAATTTGATTTGATTTGATTTGATTTACCATACGTGCCTGTTTTGACAAATTCTGGTTCTTCATAATAGAATGTAGTGCCCCATTCACTCTATTCCCTGCATTTACTCGTCGTTCTATATCCCTATCATATCTACCATCCCTGCTAAATACACATCCCAAATACACAAACTCATCCACTTGCTCAATCAACTCTCCTTCTATTCTTATTTCACATACCGTTTTGCTTTCTTCTCTTTCAAAAACCATCACTTTCGTCTTACTTGCGTTCACTTTCATTCCCCTTTCTTTTAATTCCCTGTTCATTAATGTAACCATCATTTGCAACTCTGCCGCCGATGACGCAAGTATGACTTGATCATCGGCATACAAAAGGCATTTGACGGTTAACTCGCCCATTCTTAACCCACATTCTTCATCTTTCAAAGTTTGCAAACACCGGTCCATAAATAGGTTGAACAGCCAAGGGGAAGCCACACAGCCCTGTCTGACACCTTTTTGGATGCCAAACCAGTCCGAGTAGACCCCATTGATCCTGACACAAGCACTAGAGTCCCTATAAAGAGACCTTAATGCCTGTATCAAACCAGCGCTCAACCCATATGAGTTCAGTGTTTGCCATAACACATTCCTGTCCACTCTGTCATAAGCCTTTTCCAAGTTCATGAACGCACAAAAAACTTTCTGATTTTTAGCCAAAAACTTCTCCGCAATCATGCGCATGGAAAAGACTTGATCTGTACACCCCATTCCCTTTCTAAAACCCTTTCCCATTCCTTTACATAATAACATAAACTTATAAAATTACATTGATAAGACGTAAATCTAACTCAATAGTATATTAAGGTATCTTTAGCAACCGTGCTAGGTCACAGACCTGTGTTACAGCTGCTAAGCCCCCCCCCCCCATTAAATACATACCAAATAGAAAAACAAAAACATAAAAACAATTTTACCACAATCAAGAAATGAATAAAAGTTCTAATCCGATAAATGGCTTAATACTATTATAGCTAAATGTTTAGTTGTATGGTACAAGAGTAAGGCAGGGGAGATATTCTATAAATGTGTCACACACTTATATTAATATTCAAATGTTATAGTAAACGTTTACAAGAACTTATTATATATTTCACATAAAAATTATTGAAACTTAGTGTCTCAGTTAATATTTCATTTTCTTAAAACAATAAAATATAATATGCAAAATGTTCATTTAATATTGGAGATTTGTTAATCACAAACCAAACCGTGCGTGCGTGCGCGTGTGCGTGTGCGTGTGCGTGTGCGTGTGCGTGTGCGTGTGCGTGTGCGTGTGCGTGTGTGTGTGTGTGTGTGTGTGTGTGTGTGTGTGTGTGTGTGTGTGTGTGTGTGAAAGAAGTAGTGAGTGTGTGTTGTTATTTTGCTAACAGTTTGCATTTTTAACTATCTATATTTAATAATTTTACAGTTTCCTCGTAAGATAAAGACATTAAAACTTAGTTAGAGCTTGCTTATATTTGAAACATGTTAGTCGATCAGTAGGCAAAAACGTTGTTGCCCATAAATCGGATTCAATTTGGGATAGTTGCAAATAAAAGAAGCTTTATTTACCGATATTTTCAAAAACTGCAATAACATTGTATCATTATTTATGAATTTAAGCTTAAGTTTCGAATTTGATTACTCTGAAAAATATAATATAATATGTATATAATGGCAACAATATTTATCATTTTATCAGTCTGAACCCAAAGGGTGTTATAAAGATTGTTATACTAAGCCTACAATGTTGGGTCTTGCAGGCTTAGTATTACAGTCCAGACGGAATGTGACAGCCATGCAACCGACATCGCCGCGCCGACTAGTATATGTATACTGGCTGCCGAATAGCAGGTGATTCTAAAGTACAGAATTACATTTCTCAAACTTGCATAATACTAGAACACTACGAAAGGGAGACAAAATTTCTTAGCAAAATTAGTTCTGTCTATTAAGTCATTAGATGAGTTAAAAAAAGGAAAATAAAAATCAATACTGATTACAATATTTCAATTACCTATGTAAAAAAGGATAAAATAATATAGAAGATTTACAATTATGAATGTATTGATAATAACATGCACAATTAAAAACCCTAGTGTGTCTACAATACGAATTAAAACTTTTATTCATTTCTTGATTGTGGTAAAATTGTTTTTATGTTTTTGTTTTTCTATTTGGTATGTATTTAATGGGGGGGGGGGCTTAGCAGCTGTAACACAGGTCTGTGACCTAGCACGGTTGCTAAAGATACCTTAATATACTATTGAGTTAGATTTACGTCTTATCAATGTAATTTTATAAGTTTATGTTATTATGTAAAGGAATGGGAAAGGGTTTTAGAAAGGGAATGGGGTGTACAGATCAAGTCTTTTCCATGCGCATGATTGCGGAGAAGTTTTTGGCCAAAAATCAGAAAGTTTTTTGTGCGTTCATGGACTTGGAAAAGGCTTATGACAGAGTGGACAGGAATGTGTTATGGCAAACACTGAACTCATATGGGTTGAGCGCTGGTTTGATACAGGCATTAAGGTCTCTTTATAGGGACTCTAGTGCTTGTGTCAGGATCAATGGGGTCTACTCGGACTGGTTTGGCATCCAAAAAGGTGTCAGACAGGGCTGTGTGGCTTCCCCTTGGCTGTTCAACCTATTTATGGACCGGTGTTTGCAAACTTTGAAAGATGAAGAATGTGGGTTAAGAATGGGCGAGTTAACCGTCAAATGCCTTTTGTATGCCGATGATCAAGTCATACTTGCGTCATCGGCGGCAGAGTTGCAAATGATGGTTACATTAATGAACAGGGAATTAAAAGAAAGGGGAATGAAAGTGAACGCAAGTAAGACGAAAGTGATGGTTTTTGAAAGAGAAGAAAGCAAAACGGTATGTGAAATAAGAATAGAAGGAGAGTTGATTGAGCAAGTGGATGAGTTTGTGTATTTGGGATGTGTATTTAGCAGGGATGGTAGATATGATAGGGATATAGAACGACGAGTAAATGCAGGGAATAGAGTGAATGGGGCACTACATTCTATTATGAAGAACCAGAATTTGTCAAAACAGGCACGTATGGTAAATCAAATCAAATCAAATCAAATTCATTTATTTGCATAATACAGGTAATTCATAATGCTGTGTTAGTCCCCACTTTAATGTATGGTAGTGAAAGCTGGGTGTGGCAGAAGAAGCACGAAAGTAAAATAAATGCTGTAGAAATGTGGTCTTTAAGGAATATGCTAGGGTGTAATCTGAATGACAGGGTGAGAAATTGCGTGATAAGAGATAAATGTGGTATGCAAGATGATGTTGTGACCAGGATTAAGAAAGGAATGCTTCGGTGGTTTGGTCACGTAGAAAGAATGAATGAGGAAAGAGTGACAAAGCAAATTTATATGGCAGATGTGAATGGCCGAGTCGGGAAGGGACGCCCTAGGAAAAAGTTTATCGACCAAATTGGCGATATTTTGAAAATGGGCCACGTTAGAAGTACCCTTAACCGACGAGCATGTATGCGTAGATATATGGATGTAAAGGAGGCGAAAGAGGTATGTCAGGATCGTGCCAAATGGAAGTCCGTAGTTTCTGCCTACCCCTCTGGGTGACTTACTGGCTTTAGGTTGAAACTCAGCTGATCGGTACCCGGTTTCCAGATTAATACGAGTATCTTTTCCTCGGTTCCTTTGTTTCCCAGATCGACTGACTCAGATGTTTCATGGTCAGGTTCTAATTCTTTTACAACTTCTGGTGCGTTGGAAACCCATTTTCTTTAGGTGAAGTGCGCGTTTTTGTGTATGTCGCGTACTTCCTTCGATATTCGCATTGCCTCTTCCAGAGACCGTATGTATACCGTACCGTACCGTATGTACCGTAGTGTGGTATTGTAGACACACTAGGGTTTTTAATTGTGCATGTTATTATCAATACATTCATAATTGTAAATCTTCTATATTATTTTATCCTTTTTTACATAGGTAATTGAAATATTGTAATCAGTATTGATTTTTATTTTCCTTTTTTTAACTCATCTAATGACTTAATAGACAGAACTAATTTTGCTAAGAAATTTTGTCTCCCTTTAGTAGTGTTCTAGTATTATGCAAGTTTGAGAAATGTAATTCTGTACTTTAGAATCACCTGCTATTCGGCAGCCAGTATACATATACTAGTCGCCGCGGCGATGTCGGTTGCATGGCTGTCACATTCCGTCTGGACTGTAATACTAAGCCTGCAAGACCCAACATTGTAGGCTTAGTATAACAATCTTTATAACACCCTTTGGGTTCAGACTGATAAAATGATAAATATTGTTGCCATTATATACATATTATATTATATTTTTCAGAGTAATCAAATTCGAAACTTAAGCTTAAATTCATAAATAATGATACAATGTTATTGCAGTTTTTGAAAATATCGGTAAATAAAGCTTCTTTTATTTGCAACTATCCCAAATTGAATCCGATTTATGGGCAACAACGTTTTTGCCTACTGATCGACTAACATGTTTCAAATATAAGCAAGCTCTAACTAAGTTTTAATGTCTTTATCTTACGAGGAAACTGTAAAATTATTAAATATAGATAGTTAAAAATGCAAACTGTTAGCAAAATAACAACACACACTCACTACTTCTTTCACACACACACACACACACACACACACACACACACACACACACACACACGCACACGCACACGCACACGCACACGCACACGCACACGCACACGCACACGCACACGCACACGCGCACGCACGCACGGTTTGGTTTGTGATTAACAAATCTCCAATATTAAATGAACATTTTGCATATTATATTTTATTGTTTTAAGAAAATGAAATATTAACTGAGACACTAAGTTTCAATAATTTTTATGTGAAATATATAATAAGTTCTTGTAAACGTTTACTATAACATTTGAATATTAATATAAGTGTGTGACACATTTATAGAATATCTCCCCTGCCTTACTCTTGTACCATACAACTAAACATTTAGCTATAATAGTATTAAGCCATTTATCGGATTAGAACTTTTATTCATTTCTTGATTGTGGTAAAATTGTTTTTATGTTTTTGTTTTTCTATTTGGTATGTATTTAATGGGGGGGGGGGGCTTAGCAGCTGTAACACAGGTCTGTGACCTAGCACGGTTGCTAAAGATGCCTTAATATACTATTGAGTTAGATTTACGTCTTATCAATGTAATTTTATACGTTTATGTTATTATGTAAAGGAATGGGAAAGGGTTTTAGAAAGGGAATGGGGTGTACAGATCAAGTCTTTTCCATGCGCATGATTGCGGAGAAGTTTTTGGCCAAAAATCAGAAAGTTTTTTGTGCGTTCATGGACTTGGAAAAGGCTTATGACAGAGTGGACAGGAATGTGTTATGGCAAACACTGAACTCATATGGGTTGAGCGCTGGTTTGATACAGGCATTAAGGTCTCTTTATAGGGACTCTAGTGCTTGTGTCAGGATCAATGGGGTCTACTCGGACTGGTTTGGCATCCAAAAAGGTGTCAGACAGGGCTGTGTGGCTTCCCCTTGGCTGTTCAACCTATTTATGGACCGGTGTTTGCAAACTTTGAAAGATGAAGAATGTGGGTTAAGAATGGGCGAGTTAACCGTCAAATGCCTTTTGTATGCCGATGATCAAGTCATACTTGCGTCATCGGCGGCAGAGTTGCAAATGATGGTTACATTAATGAACAGGGAATTAAAAGAAAGGGGAATGAAAGTGAACGCAAGTAAGACGAAAGTGATGGTTTTTGAAAGAGAAGAAAGCAAAACGGTATGTGAAATAAGAATAGAAGGAGAGTTGATTGAGCAAGTGGATGAGTTTGTGTATTTGGGATGTGTATTTAGCAGGGATGGTAGATATGATAGGGATATAGAACGACGAGTAAATGCAGGGAATAGAGTGAATGGGGCACTACATTCTATTATGAAGAACCAGAATTTGTCAAAACAGGCATGTATGGTAAATCAAATCAAATCAAATCAAATTCATTTATTTGCATAATACAGGTAATTCATAATGCTGTGTTAGTCCCCACTTTAATGTATGGTAGTGAAAGCTGGGTGTGGCAGAAGAAGCACGAAAGTAAAATAAATGCTGTAGAAATGTGGTCTTTAAGGAATATGCTAGGGTGTAATCTGAATGACAGGGTGAGAAATTGCGTGATAAGAGATAAATGTGGTATGCAAGATGATGTTGTGACCAGGATTAAGAAAGGAATGCTTCGGTGGTTTGGTCACGTAGAAAGAATGAATGAGGAAAGAGTGACAAAGCAAATTTATATGGCAGATGTGAATGGCCGAGTCGGGAAGGGACGCCCTAGGAAAAAGTTTATCGACCAAATTGGCGATATTTTGAAAATGGGCCACGTTAGAAGTACCCTTAACCGACGAGCATGTATGCGTAGATATATGGATGTAAAGGAGGCGAAAGAGGTATGTCAGGATCGTGCCAAATGGAAGTCCGTAGTTTCTGCCTACCCCTCTGGGTGACTTACTGGCTTTAGGTTGAAACTCAGCTGATCGGTACCCGGTTTCCAGATTAATACGAGTATCTTTTCCTCGGTTCCTTTGTTTCCCAGATCGACTGACTCAGATGTTTCATGGTCAGGTTCTAATTCTTTTACAACTTCTGGTGCGTTGGAAACCCATTTTCTTTAGGTGAAGTGCGCGTTTTTGTGTATGTCGCGTACTTCCTTCGATATTCGCATTGCCTCTTCCAGAGACTGGAAACTGTCGAGATAGTCATCCATATAGTGGTTTTGAATAATAGCTTCTACGGCTTCTGGATACTTGTCTGTGTGTTTTTTAGCGTTCCAGTTCTTCGCGAATATGGCTGTGCAGGGTGAACTGGCTGCACCGAAAATGATCGACGTCATTCTATATTCTTGTGGAGCTTCATTACGTCGATCCCCTCTCCAGAGATATCTTAAGGCATCTCTGTCTTCGGGTCTAACTTTGACCTGCATGAACATTTCGGCTATGTCCGCGGAGACAGCGATTTTATGGCGGCGAAAACGCATCATGACCCCTGTTAGTGATTGCAGTAGGTCTGGACCCGTGAGCAGGAAGTCGTTCAATGACACCCCCTTTGTTTTGGCTGCGGCATCGTGTACTATTCGAAACTTCTCTGGCTTCATTGGGTTATGGACGTAGAAATGGGGCAGGTACCATGTTCTTCCCGGTGTGCTAGTTTTCGGTGCTATCTCAGCGTATCCCTTTTGTACTAGGGAATTCATTTGTTCATCATATTTCCGTTTTAGATCTTCGTCTCGATCTAATTTTCTTTCAATGGAAACGAGTCGTTTTATTGCTGTTTCGTAATTACCAGGCATCTCGATATCCTTTTTCTTCCAGAGAAGCGCTGTTTCTATGTGCCCGTCTTGTAACTGACGGATGCTGCTATTTAGTATATCTTCAGCTTTCTTCTCTGGATCGGAATCTGGTCTTCTCGGATTGATAATGAGAGATTCCAGCGCGAAATATTCGCGGAGTTGGTCATCTATAGTAACCTCGCTCTTGTGCAGCTCATTGGCCGCGTGGACGCGCTGTTACGGGGCTTTAGTGTGTGCCCCGTGTAGCACCCATCCTAATTCTGTGAGCGAGGCGATTGGCTGGTGCGGCGGACCTCTTCGGATTTGAGTGGCTATCAGAAGTCTCCAATTGTCCTGTCCTATTAGAATCCTTGGGTTGCCGGAGTCATATGTTAGCTGCTCCTTTAGGTCTTTCAAGTGCTTGCACTTGGCTATGTCTACTGCACGCACAGTCTGTGGCCCCAAGTTTAGGCTTGCAACCGTACGTGCTCTGAATGGCACCCTTTTCCTGTGGAGACTCTTCAGCGATACTTTGATTCTTCGGGATTCCGGTGAATCGAGGGTCGTGTTCCCGATAGCGGTGATCTTAAACGGGTCCAACCACCCTGTAGCTCCAATTTGTTTGGCAATCTCTTCATCCATTAGTGAAACAGTTAACCCATCATCCAGCAGGGCGTGTGTATTTACAGCTCCCGCCGGTCCAATTACTCGCACTGGAATTATTTTTAAATAGGCTTGATGCTTTGACACAACGAATGAGTTAGCTACGGTTTCTGGAGGTTCTTTTTGTTTGACCTCAGTCTTCTCCTTTGTATTGTGGAGAAGTCGATTGTGTGTCGCGGTGCATCCTTCTATTCCACACTTATTGGTTTTGCATTTGTGTGTCTGATTTCGATAACGTAAACAGCGGAAACATAAATTATTTTGCTTTGCGAGTTCCCATCTTTTGTTGGTATCTGCTTCCTTAAATTTTTTACATTCAGATCCGTAGTGATCCCCCTTTTCGCACACTCTGCATTTCGAAGACGGCTTAGTAGTAGCCGCGTGTGCTCTATGTACTGAACGATTGCTTTGTGCTTTGTTTATAGTTTCTGGAGGCGCAAATGCACTGCAGAAGCGAGCTTGCTCGGTAATAAACTCGCTGAAGCAGCCGAGGTCTGGTCTAGAGTCATATTTTTCTGTGTAGATTCTATACCACTGGGCACGTATAGAGTTCGGCAGTTTGTCGGTGAGGTGTCGTAGCAGCTCCGCGTTGACGAGGTAATGATCTCGCTTTAGGGCTCTAAGAGTGACGACGCTTCCCCTCACTTTGCTTGCGAATGTGCAGATGTCTCTAGGTGATTCTGTACAGCGTGCTAATCCTCGTAACTTCTCGGTTTCTGCTTGCGCGATTGAATCTGGACGCCCAAATTGTAGCTCCGGTTCTCGCATAATCTCATCTGGCTTAGCATGCCCGATGAGTTCTGAACTGACTGTTTCCAAGACTCTTCCTTGTAGACTTCGTCTTAGTCTAGCAGTGTTTTCAATATCATTGAAGTAGCCTCGGGTTGTTTCGTAAATGGCACGGAATGAAAGCCACTCGGTATGTGCTCCGCTAAAGCTTGGCAGTGTCATTATAGCTTTCGACGCTGCGAAAGTATGCGACGATAGTGGCGCACTCTCTAACTTTAATTTGTCAGCGAGCGCGGCTATAGCGGATGTGAGCTCCGATATAAACGGACGGAGCACCCTGTCTTCACTTATGACGGGTTCCTGGCTAGGTTTCTTTGGATTGGGATCCTTTTGTACATCTTCTGGATAGGAATCCTGGTTTGTGAGCTCTGATACAATCGGTAGGAGCCCCCTGTCTTCATCAACGGTGGGTTCCTGGCTGAGCTTCTGTGGCATGGGATCCTTTTGTACATCTTCTGGATAGGAATCCTGGTTCGTGAGCTCCTTTTGGGGCTCACTGAGGTCGACAACGTCCGGGGTCGGCTTTGTGACGGTTTTATTAAATGGTGCCTTCCCTCCGATGATTGCGCCTTGATTTGACTTTTGTTTGGCTACAGAGTTTTCGAGCCAAGATCGAACGTACTCACTTTTGGAGTGACCATCTTCATCATAGTCGTCTGATTCGTCTTCTTCTTCCGCCATCTGTAAGGAGATCTGCGCAAGTTCTAGTTTGATCTTCAATACTTCTTCACGAGCCTTCAAAATTCTTCTATTGGGCCGAACAGTCTTCTTTGACTTCGTACTGCAATCGGTGTGGCCCCTCGGTGGCTCTACGGTGCGGGTGTCTTCCCGGGCTGGTGGCGATGATGCACGGCTAAAGTCATCGTTGCCTTCTATATGTTCCCTCTGCTTCGTTGTGCGGGCCGTAGTGGACGGCGCGGGCAGGGGTATCCCCCCTCTGGGGGGCAGCATGGCGCCTCAGCGCCCTCTACCGTTGACGGTGAGCGTGGTGGCATCTGGTGGTGGACGGCGGCGTTACTGGCCGACGAACCTCCTTCCAGACCGACGGTCCACGCCTTGGCTGCCCTTCCTTGCGAACGGGTGATCGGCATCTTGAATCTGAAAATTCTGCGGTTTTAATACGGTGGTGACTATTTACCCGGTTCCGAAATACAAACGGATATATCCGGCTCGAAGGACCAACGAATGTGCCGGACGGGCGAAACTCTCCGGAGTAAATGTTGTCGAAGATACTTCGCGAGTCGCTCACGTCCTACACCTATAGGTTCCGGTGGGTACTCTCACCGCCGTCTTTGTTGGTGCCGCTGAAATATTGTGGACTGTAGTTAAAATCAAAATGCACGATTAACAAATACAAATAGCAAGGTAGTGGCCAGCGGTTCGACTGATTGATTAGTCGCGAAATTTTATAACTATTATTTATTGATCACTGTTGTTAAACTACGGTTGTTCACTATTGGTTGGTCACTGTATATTTCAAAAGCTTTCTTTAAATTGTACGGTGGTATCAAATATCTATTGGTAGTAGCTGGTTTTCTAACACTACTGACTAGCAGCTATTATCAACTAAACTAGCTGATTTTATCACTTGTGTAACTGCGGATATCAGTTACCACTTTCACTATATGTAACTGCGAATATCAGTTACGACCTTTTTCGGCTAGCTAACACTTTCACTATATGTAACTGCGAATATCAGTTACGACCTTTTTAGGCTAGGTAACACTTTCACAATGTAACTGCGAATGTCAGTTACGACCTTTTTCGGCTAGCTAACACTTTCACTATGTAACTGCGAATGTCAGTTACGACCTTTTTCGGCTAGCTAACACTTTTACTATTCACTATATACTGCTACTAGTCACTTCAGCTACCACCGGATACCACTCACTTCACTTCACTTGTCACTGGTAGTTCTTCACACTACTACGGATACTGGGTCCCGAGCCCCTAAGGTAGACTTTAGCAATACTTTACAGTGAGCCGCTTGCCATTTTCCGTTTTGCCTCTTTATTGCATAAACATTTCACTATACAAATGGCATAAATTGCAATATTCTCTATACAAAACTAATTGCTACACTAACATGCTATACATCATTAAATCGGTAGTCTGGTACTTTATTAGTATATCATAAAGGTCACTAAAAACATTAACATTGTAAAAAGTTATTAAACGAAATGTTCCAAATTTTTATAATATTTGGGTATTTTAATTCTTTAATTTTTCTATAACTACGAAATGCGTTTAATTATAAAAAATATTCCTATACTTCTTTAATCTATAAGCCATATGCTAATTAAATGTCATATTTATAACTCTTTTAGAACATAAAATTATTTTCATTATTTTTGGTATAAACTATTACGCAGTTAATTAAAAAACTTCTAGAGAGTTCTACGATAAGACGCGCTGTGATTGGTCGATTTTTTGGTATATAATAAAAGTTGTTTATATTACTTGTTATCAAAACGACATTCTATACAAACATACTAAGAGTTATAAATATGTTAAACAACTATATTAATACACGTTTTCACTCAGTTTTCTTGGTAATTTCACTATTAATACAAAAAACAATATTCTTTATCACTTTGTTTCTTAACGTTGTTAGGCCGTCGCGAACAGATTATACATCACATTTTTTTAAAGACATTTCATCAAATATCAATATAAATTGATTGTCTGATGGTTTTATAGTATTTAAAAAATCTGCCAGGCCTTAAAAACTAGTTGATTGATTTCAATAGTAAAGAGTACTCAGTTAACCCTTTAATAGAGCCTGAGTAGCCTGCAACAGGTGGGTGACCTTTTATAAAGCCACAAGGCTATGATTTTCATGTGTCATGTAGCTTTTTCTTTCAATTTCTCATTTGAACTTGTAATTACAGCACAAATGTTGATGTTATTTTCTTGGATAATTTACTTACTGTATTTTCATTAGTTAAACACTTAATACAATTTTGGCTTTTAAGGTTTTAATGTGATTATGCAATTGGTAGAATTTTCTTATGTATCACTTTCTTTAATTTTCTTTATTCGTCATGCAGCACAGTTTTTAGTCTCTATCCCGTATTCCACTGCGAATCACTGTCAAACACATTGCAAGCGCGTCCAGAACCTCGATTTCTTTCTTTTTTGTTGTAAATGTACAGTATACCCATCACTTGAATCCATTATTCACCTCTTCATCACTTGAACCCATTATTGTTGAAAATTCTCTGTCTCGATTAAAAAGTGTCTACAAATACAAAACGTCAAACTTATCTTTCAACATAACAATATTTCTACAAATTTGTTTTCAAACATTTTGTTTCTGCAGATATATAGATATAATATAGTCTAATATGTAATGTACAATAAACTGTCAAACACATTTCACTAAAACATGTTCCTTGGCTATGCAAACGCTTTTTGATACATTGACAGAAAACAGTGTTTAAAACATGTTTTTTTGTGAAAATCGCGTCAGTGCAAACGCACGGTAATATTTACTTATACCAATAATATAGTTTAACTGGTACAGCACTAGTTACACGTTCCGGTAATTAAAGAAAAGTATAGCAACAATGAACTGCATCGAAAAGAAAGGGATGCATAGTCCGAAAATATCCGAAGATGTCGGAATAAATCAACGAGAGTTGCTTGTGACAAATATAGGTAGAGCTCTGATTTAATTTTCATTAATGAATTTATAAATTAAAATTCATTTATCTATGAAAAGTGATGCCATTTTTTTTAAATTACACATTTGGTTACTATTTCCGCACTATTTTATTGTATAGTGAACCATGTTGCGCATCTGTTGTATTTTATTTTGTCGAAAATTCACGAGACACAAGCAAGATGTTCACAGGTCAGAGATGTGGTCACTACTAAAGTAGATCGTGCGATCATTTTCTGTTCTGATCGTTTAATGTGTCTAACGTGTTGACAGAAAGTGTTCGCCTTGCATGTGGCGTCTATTCGGGCTGTGTAGTCGTTGGTTTTTATGGACACTTTTTAATACACAGTCTGTACTCCTTACTTCTACACTTCATAGTTACAGTTCATAAAAGATAGCTTGATCTCTGCGACAGCTGTCAGTAAAAATCACGCCTATGAGGTCCTGAACTTCTTAGTAGTACATACAGTACCTGTCAATGTCATACTTTATGGGCATGCACTAATAGGTCGGCATCTTTGACTAGAGAAAAAAGAAAGGACATGACATAACTACGAAAAGAACGTGTATACCTAAACTGAGTCTAGCACAAAGATGGCGGCTTGACGTAGTGCTGCACACTATACTTAATATCGATAATGTGGCGCTTATTTAGAAAAAGATTCTTTCGTGTGATTCATCTCAAACACCCGTGTGTTCTTAGAGAGGTTTTTTTTAAATCAATATGACGGATTTTTGATGCCAAATTGTAAGTCCTTAATTTTTTTTACTCTACCTATCGATAGGATATCAAAATAAAGGAAATTAAAAGGAGATTACTGAAATATATTATAAGTTATACCTATGTTTTAAGCAGTCGTTTTTGTTTTGTTTTTATAATGTTTTATGATTATGTTTTATATATGTATTTAATCTATAATTAATGTTACAATTATTTCCCGGGAATCACTCGACAAGAAATACTAATTAAAGAATTTTTGTTTGTTTGTTAGACAATAAATTAGGCTCAGTCATCATACTCACACTAATCAAACTATAATAATTGCAAAAGTTTGAATGTTTGTTCCTCAATCACGCCAAAAGTATCAGACCAGTTTGAATGTAATAATTTGGCACACAAATAGTTTATTACCTGAATTAACATATAGGATACTTTTTATCCCGATTTAGAGGTTCCAGGGATTAGAATAAGAAATTCCGTAATAATCGAATTTCACGAGAGAAACATATGAAAATAACACACTCACCTCACTAAAGTCGCAATGACAACTGATATAGTTGTCATTGACTGTGACAAAACATGGCGCCTGGCCGCAGCGAAAAAATACTACTGTTGTCCTTTTTTACATACGAATAGACTCATAAGCTAAAAAGAGACGCCGATATTTCGTTACATTCCTACAACTAACGATCTTTATGTCATGTCCTGTCTTTTTTCTATAAAAATCTTAATAAAAATATATCTAATAATATATTTTTATTAAGATTTTTGACTTGGATATTTGTTCTTTCAGCCATGTTCATTTCATTTGGGATCTCCGTTTTTATGGATTTTTCTTCACACTATGCTGATATGTCTCATTGTGAAATTTTTGGGAGACATTAGCGACAGCACAACCCAGCGTACAACCGATGATACAATAACTTGACACGATCAAAATAACGATTGTTGTTATGTTTATATCCACATCGAAGCACTTGTTTCGGTTTTATTAAAGCTTCAGCGCATACACTTTATACACAAAATTGCATCACTTTTTCGTATTAAAATCCACATAAGAATATTATTTAAAAGATATAATGGGAGCAACAGTCCGTTAACGGTTGGTTCTCGCCAAAACTCCCGATTAATGAATATGTAGCAAGCTACTACAGAGTACTATTATATGAACGAACCAGCCATGGAGTACTATCATTTAAACCATGCGGCCAACCACTACTAAGCTAACGTAGTGACAGTCTATTAAAAGTCTACGGCTATGCATATGTTTTGCGTATGGCCAGTCTAATTTCGTAACAAAACAAAGCTTTTGTGTGGTGATGTTAAGTTTTGTTGCGTGTAATAAAATAACATACGGTAGTATGATCTAATTTCGTTGGTTGGTTGGTTGGTTAGTTAGTTCACTATACACTTATTTTTGTTATTCATACTAACAACCTGCAGTATAAACCTCTTGTCTTCACAGGATTCTTTAAAACTGGTTTTAAAAATTTAGCCTTACACAATTTAGAAAAATGACCTATACGTCCACACTTAAAGCATCTTGATTTCAGGGCAGGGTTTCTTTGTTTAGGATGCCTTTCCTTACTGCAGTACCAGCAGCTACCTCCACCTTTTACACTGATTTTTTTTAATTTCGACACCTTCTTGTGGAACTTGAAATAAATGTTTGGCATCTTTATTATGTATTTCTGCCTGTTTGCGTAGCATTACAGCATCTTAAAGACTTAGGTCGTATTTAAGCAATAGCCTCTCGCTAGTTTTTTGTCATTTATGCGGATAACTAATCTATCCCTGATTAAATCTTCTTAAAGTCTACCGTATTTACAATTTTAAACAAATATGTATAAATACGTAATAAAATCATCAACCTTTTCACTTTCCTGTTGTTAACGGCTATTGAATTTAAAAACGTTCGTAAATAATGTTCTTCTCTGGTAAAAAATAATTATGAAAGCATCTTTTTAATGCTGAAAAATCAAGACCTTTATCAAACTTAATCACAATTTCTTCTGCTCTTTCTTCCATATGATATATAACCAATTAACTTTTTCTTCTTCGGAGATACCATCTTCTCCTGATAATTTTAAAAATCTAGCAAACCTGGATTGCTATTTGATCCAAACCTCTGGTAGAAAGGAAAATTGTTCTGGAGCCGCCGATGCTGGAAAGGACGCCATTTTGACTGGTCTGCTTATACCACTTTTCTCCGATTTAATGAATTGTTCTTATATTTTTCTGTTTTACTGATTTTCCTAAAATTTTATTCTTCGTTTATTAACTATTTTTCATTTAATTTGCCGCTGCCACCATGTACAAGTATTCGTAAAATCAAACATCGTGTTCTCCTTAAGACACCATCTTTATTTCTGAAATTGTTTTATAAAAAAAAGATAATTGAAATTATTAGTAATTTAAAGCAGATAAAAACACAACAGGAGCGACTTTTACACTACAAAAAAACTTGAAAAAAGCTATTAAAAGCTTACACCACATTAAAAATCATACAACTAATGATGCGGATAAAATAATATTGGTTGGAATTTGCAACCAATTAATCGAACCCGAGAAGAAACTGGAGAAACTAGTATAACAAGTGAAAATTAATTACAATCTATCATAAACAATTTAAAACATTGTTAGAAAGTTTGACGACGACGATTTGATGGAAGGAATAACACCACTGCCACAATAAATAATTAGAATTTAATGAACATCTTTCGTTTTATTGTTAAAATATATAATTCTTAAAACATATTTTATATCGTAGACAGAGAAACCTATAGACATATTGAAGCCTTCTTTCGCATTCGCACACGAAAAAGATAGATTTCTGCATACGTCTTGCATAGAAATGAGACAAAACGGTGTGATTGTTTGTCCCTTTCTCCATGCCGGTTTTTTTGTTTAGCAAACTAAACTTTGCTAAACAACTTTGACAGTTCGTAGCGATATAAGGAGTTTAAAAGTTGGTTTAAGTGAGAAAAGTGTTTTGTGAGCTTAAGATTGGTGAATCTTGTTCAGTTCAGTTCTTAGAACAATTAAAAATTTAATCTAATATGTTTAAAAGTCATAAAGATTATTCCTAACCTAAAACTACGTTATCGCCCTTTCTCACTCGAGGCCACACTAATCATTAGTCTATAGGTTTCTCTGTCTACGTATAGAACGATTGTGTACAGCCGCCATAGCACATCAGCGCAGTGAACTGAGCAAAATTGTACGGCGCAGCGCAGTGTTACCCATGTCTAAAGTTGCCAGGTTGAAAATTCACATCAAAAGAATACTTAATTTTGCATCTCTTTTTCTTAGTTCCGCTTTTAAAGCAATGACATTCATTAACCCGTAACTCATATTGGCCATAATTAATCTAAGGAATTGTAAAATATTCACAATATTACTGCAAAAATAAATAAACCCACTTAGCTCATCTACTAACAGTGACATTTGACATTACGGAGAACTCACGCTACTCTAGCGCCTCTAGCGGCGAATTCATACGCGATAGCCCTCAGAAAAGCGCAGTGTTATGTCTACGGCATAGAGGAAAGAAACATGGAGGACCGCACATCCGTTCCCAGCTCCATTCTCCCTAACCCTCGGCCGTTTGGTCTCCCCTGCCGAGGGCTTCCATCTGGTTGGGCTTTTATTTATTTATGTATTTTTATGTGTTTATTTTATTTTATTGTTATTTATGTATATTTATCATTTTCGTTCGCAATTATATATTTATGGAACCCAACCAGATGAGAAAACAATATAGATACCCCAATAATAATAAGATATTACTAAAGTTCATGTTACACTAGAATAGCAATAATCACATTAGAACTTTCACTTGTTTTATGATTTATAAATCCGTTAAAATAGTTTAATTTCGACGTGTAACATTCGCCTAAATATTAGAATATCACGTTTCAATCAACCATTTAATGCTATTACTTATTGTGTAATGTACATTGGTACTATACTTTAAAAAAAGCTAGCTATAGCAAGCATGTGTTGCGCGCGTTTGTGGCCCTGTATATGGAATCTATTAGGGGGTAATCTGTGGCACAGATTGGCATTTTTTAAAA